>CM048672.1:8400000-9000000 GCA_026401315.1 Dysphania ambrosioides
ATGAACTACAAGTTAATCATAGAAGTCTCCTCAATTAACACCATTGAACACCATGTTGTAGAATTCCAAAATTCTATATTCTCATGAATTAGCTAGAAATAACGAAGCGTTCCTTTCTAGCCCTTTCTAGTGAACAACTCAAGATAAGCACTCTAAATCATTCACAAGAAGCAATCAAGCAAATAAATCAACAAGGATTTATGAAATTAATACAAGCGTTCTAATTTCATCAACAATACTATTCTCCCTTCAAGTCATCAATCATAAAGCATGCATTAATAACCTAAAGTCACTACTTTGGTAAGATTAAATAGATGCTAGCAAATCCAAATAACCAAACCTAGTATTTGATTCAAGCAAATCATGAAATAACATAAGAGAATAGTAAACATTCAATATATATTAATAGAAGAGAAATCTCATAACTTACAGTCAAAAGCTTCAATCTTTAACTAAGAATATATAGATTACGCTTCCATAGAGTTCTTCTCCACCAAAGAGCAAAGAAGAAAATCAAACCTAAGCTTTTTCTCCAATCTGAAAAGTACTCTTAAAACCCTAGATTACAATCATTATTTATAGGTACCTCCCCTAACTAACGTAAACTACAGATGCCTAACCTAAGACGGCCGAAAATAAGAGTTTACTTAATGAAAATGCCGCTAGAAAACACTGAAGTTGCAAAATTCTGGAAGACCTGCTGCCAGCTGCTATTTAGCCGCTGGCAGCGGCTAAGGCAGCATCCTCCTTCTCTTGCTTGTTGTAAGTGCCGCTGCTAGCTGCCCCTTTGCCTCTGGTAGCGGATCTTGCAGCTTGTGTTGATATTCATCATCTAAAATCTTTCTCGCTCAAAGGTAGATCGTTCTTGCTCAAATGTAGATCGTTCTCCAAAATTCCTCCAAGTTCAATATGTCGTTTCAACTCCATAATTTCCCTTAATTGTACACAAGTGAGTTAAAACGGCTAAGACTTATAAAAACCAATAAAACTCCATGAAGAACATCAAAAACCATCCTAAAACACCTCTATCAACACATTAAAAGAAGACTTATCAGATATTCAAAGATGCAACAGAAACAAACATGGAATGAAATCGCGAGAATGAAAACAATTTAGAAATTATGCTAATAAATGATAAACATAAAACTAAACATGCAACGAAATGAACGAATGAATTAAGAGCAAAGGAATTGATTAAAACTTATAAAAGCTTCAATTTTATATCCCCGAAAAGAATTCGAACTACAAAGCGTTGAAGAAACTGAAAACCGAAAGCTAAAACTAAAAGAATTTAGAGGCTAAAGAAATCTAAAAGTGCATAAAAGTATCTAACCTATCTCTCCCCCTCTCATCAGACGAAGGGGGTATTTATAACAAAATAAGAAAAACCTATGAAAACCCTAAAATGCATAGGAGCCGGCCCTAAAAAGAAGTAGTTGATCCGGATGAAAACACTGTCATTCGCCCGAATGTACGTCTCATTCAGCCAAACACATTCCATTTGCCCAAATGGTCTTCCATTCGCCCATTCTAGAGGCTTCGAGGAATCGATCTCTGTCAAGCATTCGCCCGAATGAATATGTTGATTCGGCCGAATGGAAGCTCATTCGCCCGAATGAGTTCCATTCGGCTTTTCCAGTGACCAAGGGTCAAATGCTCTGAAGACTGCCTCTCATTCGACCGAATGAGTCTTAGATTCGGTCGAATCTGCATACATTCAATCAAATGTCTCTCAGATTCGGTCGAATCTGAGACCATTCTTTCCTCTTTTTCACTTCTCTCTTTTCTGAACTCCGTGGGATCTTCATGAATGACTTCAAGCACTTGCCCAAGCTATGATATGTGTGTCAAAGGCTCGAATGCATCGCATTTCACCTTGAAATCATCAAAAGTACCTGAAATGAACTTAAGACAACTCGAAAACAAGATCAAGGTAAAATCAAGCATAATATGCATAAAACCAATACAAAATTGCGAGACTTGACACTAAAAGAAGGTGATAAACGTGCTCTAAAATGAGCACATCAACTTCCCCCAAGCTAAACCGTTGCTAGTCCCTAGCAAATGATATAGGAAGGTGAAGTGATAGCTTAGGGCAAAATGAATGAAGAAATGAATGAAAAGACGAATGAAGATCATGAGAAGTGGAAATCAAGACAATGCAAGCCGTGCACGTGCAAAACTCTTCCCTAGCCATGGGTGTGCAAGTACAATGGGATTTATAAAGCATAATCAACTTTTTACACCTACCTGGGATCACCAAGCAAGCTACATCATAGTTCATTCCGCCCACTACCTAACGAGGTCGCAAGTCTACGCTCCCAAGGTTATTTCCCAAGAGGTGTGGGAAATTTCCATTACGCTCATGTGTTTATAGGGTATGTGTTTCACTCGAAATCATCCGACTGAAGATGAGTCGGGAATTAAACACCTAAACAGGGAGAAATCTCGTAAATCGTGTCTTATCTGCTCTCCAGCACTGATCTTACTAATCAGGTTACGTCGAACATGTTTGGAAAGGGTTGTAATGCAGGCTCGGATCGAGGTACGGTAGAATTTGGGAATGTGGAGTTGAAATAGAGGATAGTAAGTGATCCAAGGAAATAAAACCCAGGAAGACTATGCCTTCCGACAACCATATCAATCCCAAAATTCCCAATAATAGACTCTAATACATCATGTCAACTTTATTCTCAACCTTTTTCTCTAATATCTTTTTGTTTATTTTCTTTTCTTTTTCTCTTTTTTTTTTCTTTTTCTTTCTTTTTTTCTTTTTTTTTCTTTTTTTGTGCTTTTCAAGCTTTTTCTGAACTTTCTATGTGCATACTTCTTTGAAATGCACTAAGACTAGTGTATGTAGTCAAATCATCCAATGATCATTTCCCCAAACCGAAATCCTATATAACAATGCTACAATTATCAAATTCACTATGATCACATGACTATCCTCTAGGTAAAAAGAGGGAGTATTTGGTTCATGTGGAGTTAGATAGCGTGGCTACAAAAGAAGGTAAAGGCACAAATTTGGCTCAACCTATAGTAAATTGATTTTCATGGTAGGCACTTTGGTTATGTAGCTTTAACTACAAACGTGTTATCATCCCTAACCTTGAGAAAAGTAGACTATGCTGGAGGAGAACAGACACAATTCTTAAGATTCTGTGACTAACACTCAACAATACAGGACTTGTAATAAAGTCCTAAAAGGCTCAATCCTCACTAGGTTAGTCAAAATGCGCCTCAATAGGTACTCATCCAAACCACATACCAAGCAAGCTCAAATCCCCCAGGCTAAGTGAAAAACAGTCGATAAACTCAGACCAAAAACAGGCACAGGGCTAGGGGAATACGAGTTTGCATAAAATCAACGTAAAGTGCACAACAAAAGCTTGAATGCTTATGATGGACAAAAGAAGGGGGCACAAGATGCAAAGAAGGGTAAAAACAAATATAAAAATAACTTAATACATAAATTTGGATTTTCGAGAAAGAAATCATACCAGTACGTGGGTGCAGCGGCATGTGGAACTTATTATATAAATACCTGATAACAACACCAAAAAGTAATACGCAAAACACAAAATAACACCTAAAAATAGATACAAAACACGAAGCAATGCAACACTACACAACACTAAACTGACAGCCAAGACCAAAGGACACGCGAAAGAATGAGTATTAGACTATGGATACCCCCCCCCCCCCAAGCTAGGGTGAAGCCGTCCTCGGCGCTAAGGGAGGCCGTTAGGTCTACCACTACTCATCCCCCATAAATTCCTCATCATCCCCTTGGTCCTCCTCCTCCTCACCCGTATAATCTATCCCATAGTCATCCGAGGCTCTTCTAGGAGCCGGTGGGGTAAAGTTATAAAACCTACGCCTACCCACCCGCAACCGGTCAAACCCATGACTTAGTGATATCTCGTTATAGTTGTCATGGCAAGGGTACCAGGAAGGGGGTGGCCATGCTTTCGCCGACCATGTAGGAGCGATAGGCCATATCATACCATGGGTAGTTCGCCCGCTCGAAGTTTTGCTCGAGGTGTTCGAGACGGGCGGTGTGGTGGGCTTAGGTGGTGAGGACCTGGTCAAGCGTTCTCCCTATGCGTCCGAGGGAGGACATAATATCGGATTGAGATTCATCGTCTGAATCGTCATGGTCTGGTAAGACTGAGGTAGAAGCCCTAGGTCTGTCGCGCATAGAAAGTGTGTGAGGGCGAGGAGGAGGTACAAGTGGGGGCTCTAGCGCGTATCTCGGCATATCCCCGTCTAAGAGATACGAGGGCCCAAACTGGACTAGGGGAGGTAATTGAGGACAAGGAAGGGGGATGGTGCGGTCTTTGAAGTACCGCCATCGAATAGGGTCCGCAAAAATAAAGCCAGTCTGCACGAGACATTGCTCGTGAAGGGTAGTGGAATTGGCATAACGTTTATCGAATTCTACAGGATTCATGACATTCAAGAATTTAGCAATACGGAATACGTGTCCCCCTAAACATAAGTCAGTGGTTGCATTCAGGGTGGCTGTGTTGTTTAGAAACTTCCACAACGTCATTGGCAGGCTTAGTGTAGTGTCTTCGTGTGGTGCAAGGTAACGGTGCAAGATGTGCACCTCGTGTGTTCGTACTAGGTGAGGGCTAGGGGAAGGGAACAAAGTCTCCCTAGCAAATTTAAAGAACATGCGCAAAACAGGGTGTTGTACATTAGAAGCATATATGTTTCTATTCGGATAAACAAGCCGACCAGCTATTTTAGGCCATAACTCGGAAACCCGAGAGTTATCCGATTGTTTATCTGGAATAGGCTCGTTATGGAAACCAAACACGGCGCAAAATGCAGCATAATCAAGAAAAAAGGTTGCATTCCTTAGCCTAAAAGACAAATGTAGCCTACCATCCCATTGACACGGGGTTAGAGAACTAAGAAACTCATAAGTTAAGAGCTTATGAGTCGGGTGCCACATGTTTATCCAGTTCTCTAACCCACATGCAGTTAATAGTGCAATAAATTGCTCGTATATACCCATTCGTTGCAAAATTGAAACGTCTAAATAACGAGTGGGGTTGATTTTTCGTACCTTAAGCCTTTGGAAACGCTCATATTGCTCCAAAGATATGAAATTATGGTAGGATGGTCCTCATCAAACCATAATTCCTGGCCGAGAAGTCTTTGTTGGCCCTCCGGTTGTTGAGAACTGGTTTGTTGAGCTTCTCGTGCCGCACCCAAAGAGGAACCTTCTCCATGCTTTTTGGACCTCTTGAAGGGGTTCCTCAAGGTTCTCCTTGGACCCATAGTAGTTGATGAAGATTGGGAAGGGAGTAGAGGAATTTGAGAGAGAGCAAGGGTGTGAGGGGAGACGGCCGAATTAGAGGAGTTAAGAAATGTGGGTGTGAAATCCCATGGAATGAGCTCTTATTTATATGCCTGGCTTCTATTCGGCCGAATGAAGCATCCATTTGGTCGAATAGAGCTCCGTTTACCCAAATGGATGCCCTGTTCGGTCGAATGGCTATGAGCTATGAAGAATTCTTCGCTCCCATTTGACCGAATATTAAACATATTCGGTCGAATATCACACCATTCGACCGAACGATAACTCCATTTGGGGTTACCAGCAGCTTCAAAGTTTTCCTCAGCAGATCTATTCGACCAAATGGAGCATTCCATTGGGTCGAATGAAATCTATTCGGCCGAATAGATCTCTTCATTTGGTATTCTCAGAGACCTCTCCAATTTTGATTAACTGCATTCTTAATGGCCATTCGGCCGAATAGACCTCTCATTCGACCGAATGAAGTGCGATTTTGCACTTCCTTTGCTTTTAGTAATCAAAACACTTTCTTTCTCAAAAACAATCAATGTACTATGAGTTAGTTTGATGAAAATCCAAATAAACCGGGTTACCTCCCGTAAGTACTTTGTTTAACGTCGTTTAGCTCGACGTGGCTCGGGTAATTAAGACACAAGGACAAAAGTTAAACTAAGTACTTAAAACCTAACAAAACGCTAAAGAACGATGATTCAAAGTAAGGATACTCGATAAGTGCCAATGATTATACCAATCATTCGACTTTGACATCATCTAACCTTATAAGCTCAATGGTGTTGACATTGTGAAGGCTGCTTTCATGGAAGAGTTTTAACCGATGTCCATTAACAACGAAACTTCCTCCATGATGGTCTTTCAGCTCTACCGTTCCACAGGGGAAAACTTGTAAAATCTTGAATGTCCCAGACCACCTTGATTTTAATTTCCCGGGGATTAACTTATCTCTTGAATTAAAGAGCAGCACTTTATCTCCTACAAGGAACTCTCATTGGATGATACATTGGTCGTACCAACGCTTAGTACATTCCTTGTAGATGTGCATGTTGTGGAATGCATCGAGCCGTAGTTCTTCCAATTCTTGTAATTGGGCGGCTTGCTTCTCGCAGAATAAGGTAGGGTCCAAATTTAGAGTTTGGATCGCCAACCAAGACTTGCATTCCAATTCCATCAGTAGATGACAGGATTTCCCATACAATAGCCGGAACGGGGTGGTGCCAATAGGGGTTTTGTAACATGTCCGGTGGGCCCAAAGAGAGTCATCTAACTTTAGAGACCAATCCTTCCTGTTTGGGTTTACCACCTTCTCAAGAATTCTCTTGATTTCCCTATTAGCTACTTCCACCTGTCCTTGAGTTTGGGGATGATAGGGAGAGCCGACTTTGTGCATCACTCCATAATTTTTCAATAATTTGTTGAGTTCGTGCTTAGCAAAGTGTGAACCCCCATCACTTATGACTATTTTGGGAACACCGAATCGAGGGAAGATTATGCTTTTGAAAAGCTTAATAACTACTTTGTGATCGTTCATAGGCGAGGCGATGGCCTCCACCCACTTAGACACATAGTCAATCCCTACTAAAATGTATTCGTTCCCATGAGATGAAACAAATGGGCCCATAAAGTCAATTCCCCAACAGTCGAACACTTCACACTCAAGGATATAGTTTTGAGGCATCTTATTTCGCATTGAGATGCTGCCAACTTTTTGGCACCTCTCACAGCTTTTCACAAAAGTTTCAACATCCTTGTGTAATGTTGGCCAATAGAAACCTACGGTGGCAACCTTAGCAGCGGTGTTCATTATACCATGGTGACCGCCACACGCGTATGAATGACAGTGAGTTAGGATTTTGGGAACTTCCTCTTCAGTGACACAACAGCGAATTATGACGTCTGCGCAGACATGATCTAAATAGGGATCATCCCAAAAGAAGTTCCCGACTTTACCGAAGAAAGCCTTTTTCATAGCCCTTGACTCGAACTCTGGAAGTTCTCCACAAGCTAAATAATTCGCAATATCCACGAACCAAGGGGCTTTCCCAACTACTATTGTTGTCATTAGGGTTTCTTCGACCATTTCATCTCAAATAGGTAAGGCATCGTTATTCGGTGCGGGTAACCTAGACAAATGGTCGGCTACCACATTTTCGCTGCCTTTCCTATCTTTTAACTCGAAATCGAACTCCTGTAGTAGGAGCACCCAACGGATCAACCTCGGCTTTGCATCTCTCTTTGTCATTAAAAACTTTAGAGCCGAGTGATCAGTAAAGACTACAACTTTTGAACAAATAAGATATTGGCGTAGTCTCTCAAAAGTATAGACTACCGCTAGCATTTCCTTTTCCGTTGTAGAGTAGTTACGCTGTGTAGGATCTAGTGTTTTACTGATATAGCATATAACGTGGGGCTTTCCTTCCTTTTTCTGCCCAAGGACAGCACCAACAGAAATATCACTGGCATCGCACATCAGCTCAAATGGAAAACTCCAATCCGGAGCTTGCACGATGGGTGTAGATATTAGTGCGTCTTTTAGCCTTTTAAAGGCATTCAGGCATCTTTCACCGAAGTGAAATTCGACATCTTTCTGAAGTAGTTCATTCAAGGGTTTTGCTAGAGTCAAAAATCCTAAGATGAGACGCCTATAGAATCATGCGTGTCCAATAAAGGATCGTACTCTTGTAACTGAGGTAGGTACAAGAAGATTCCTTATCACATCAATTTTGGCAGGATCTACCTCTATGCCTTTGAAAGACACTTTGTGGCCTAGGACGATGCCCTCTTGAACTAAAAAGTGAAATTTCTCCCAATTTAGTACAAGATTCGTTTCTTGACACCTTAATAAAACTTTCTCGGTATGTGTCAAGCAAGTGTCAAGAGAGGACCCTCTAACAGAAAAATCGTCCATGAACACCTCCATAAAGTCTTCTAACATATCAGCAAATATAGCCGACATGCACCTCTGGAATGTAGATGGAGCATTACATAAACCGAAGGGCATTCTCCTATAGGCAAAAGTCCCAAAAGGACAAGTGAAAGTTGTTTTATGTTGGTCCTCGGGGTGGATTGGGATTTGAAAGAAACCCGAGTATCCATCTAGAAAACAATAGTACCTATGCCTAGCCAGTCTTTTAAGCATCTCATCGATGAAGGGTAAGGGAAAGTGATCCTTTCTTGTAGCCTTATTGAGTTTGCGATAGTCAATACAAACTCGCCATCCTGTAGTGGCTCTAGTAGGGATCATCTCTCCTCTGTCATTCTCGATGATGGTCATTCCTCCCTTTTTAGGAACCACATGAACTGGGCTAACCCATCTACTATTCGAGATTGAGTAGATGATGCCAGCCTTGAGGAGTTTGAGGATTTCATCCTTAACTACCTCTTTCATGTTTAGATTCGGCCTTCTATGTGGCTCAATGGAGGAAAAATGTTCATCGTCAAGATGAATCCGGTGCATAACAAGGGATGGACTAATCCCTTTTAAATCACCTAGTGAGTATCCGATAACATCTTGATATTTCCTTAATAAAACAAGTAGTTTTTCCAAAGAAATGTCATCGAGCTCAGAATTCACTATGACAGGGCTTCCTTCATCTTCATCGAGATAGGCATATTTTAAGCTAGGAGGTAAAGGTTTCAAAGTCACTTTAGGGGAAGGCTTAGGACTTTCCCCCTTGTGCGTAATACCTTCCTCCACCTCGCAAAGGTGCTCATACTCTGCTTCTTTTTCAGAATCCTAGGCCGTATCTAATCGGCCTTCCAACAGCTCATTAATAGTAGAGGTATCCTCATCATTCATTTGACACCTAACCTCTATTTCCTTGGCCCCATAACAATCCTCACTCTCCCTATCACCCTCTTCAAGGTGACAGACCTGTTTACCATAGGCTTTTTTAACAGGGTGAGATTTTAAAGACTACCTTTTCTTGGGCTACTTCTACCGTTATGGTATCATCATGGCAATTAATAACTGCCTGAAGCATTTTCAAAATGGCTCTACCCAATATAAGTGGAGTATAAGGGTCCTCTTCCATTTTCATTACTACAAAATCACAGGGGCCCACTAGTTCTCCTACCTGGATAGGTATGTCGTCAAGCTCTCCACATGGCACTTTAATGCTTCTATCAGCCAGTTGGATTGTTTTTTTTGAAGGTCTGAGGTCAAAGGGGAGCTTTTTGGTGATCGATAGAGGCATAAGACTAATCGAAGCCCCTAAATTGGCAAGTGCTCCTTTAGGATCAAGGTTTCCCAACTTTACAGGGAGGTTATAAGGACCGGGATCTCGCTCCTTCATAGGCATTTTCCCTTGCAGTATAGAGCTAACTTGATGGGGGAGACTAATTACCTATTCCTTAAGATTTTTCTTGTTAGACAGTAAGTCCTTCAAGAATTTAGCATACTTTGGCATTTGTGCCATAGCATCGAGGAATGGGATTTTCATCTCCATCTTCTGAAGATGTTTAAGAAACTTCTCAACTTTTCTGTAGGGAAAAGGAAGTGGTGGTGCATATAACCGTTCTAACCTCTTTCTTTCCTCAGCTTTCTTCCTCCTCTCCTCCTCACTCTCTACTGGCTTCTCACTCCCTGCCTTAGCATTGACGTCCTCCCTACCTCTTTCATCCTCAACCTCTGGCATTTTACCATGTTCCTCCTCTTTTTCATCTTTGTGCACTCTCGTCTCATCACTCACCCGCACCAAAGGTGCATCAACCGGATATGAAGGACCGTTATACTAAGTCCCTGATCTTAGGTGGATAGCCTTAGCAGTGTGCTGGTTTGGTTCGGGTGCTGAGGTGGAGGCTATATAGAAGGGTTAGGTTGAGGGTGAGATAAGAATAGCGGTGGTGCAGGAGGATTATCCATTTGGGCCAGTTGAGTTTCAAACAACTTTTGCTGAGCTTGAAGTTGCTGCATTTGTTGGATGAGAGTCTGATTAATTTGCATCAGACTCTAGTTCTGCTGAGCAAGAGTTGTTACTTGGGAGGCTAAATGGTCATTGGTTGAAGCATGACCATGTTGTGGTTAAGGGGCCACAGGATGAGGTTGACTAGGTGGAAAAGGTAGGTTTAAACCATTTCTAGGTCCTTGGTGAAACCCTGGGGGTCTATACACATTGGTCCTAGGTACGTTCCCATTAGTCTGGTTGTTAAATCCACCTTGACCATTTTTGTTGTATCCTAGGTGGAAGTTTCCCTGGTTTTGGTTGGAGTTAAAGGGAGGTTTGTACTGTTGGTTGTTCGGGAAAGGTTAATGCCCATACCCTACTCCTTCGCCCTGTCCACTATAGTTGAGGGCTGCTACGTGATCAGGGTTATACCCATAACCGTCATAGTTCATTACCTGCGGTTGTGGGTTATACCCTCCATAGTCAACTACAGCTACGTGCTCGGAGTGCGAACCACCACAATAAGATGTATCATGGTTGGTACCCCCACATATGGCACATGCAAAGTGCTTTTCACGTACTGGAGGGGTGTTTGAACTATCGGCTAGGCTTAGCTTGGACAACTTTTTATCAATAACGGCTTCTATTTTGGCACTAATGTTGTCCAAGTTAGTTGTGTCTATCATCCCTCTAGGTAATCCCTGACTCCTAGTTCCCCCTCAGGCACTATTCTTAGCAACTTCCTCTATTTTGGCTTTCACCTAGGTGCAAGGAATTTTGGATAGTTGGCCACCTACAGCTGAGTCTAGGAGTGCTTTGGTGGAGTCATTAAGACCATCGTAAAAGAATGTGTTGAGATGGTTTTCCCCATACTCATGGTGGGGGCATGCTCTAATCATTCTTTTAAACCTACTCCAAGTAGCACTAAGGTTCTCATCATCCTCTTGGGTGAATGACGCAATTTTCTTACGCCAATCCTGCGTTCGAACCATAGGATAGAACCTTTCTAGAAATGCGGTTTTTAGTTGAGCCCAATTAATAATTGAATTGGGTTCTAAGCATTTGTACCAATCCTTGGCATCTCCTGCTAGACTCAGATGGAATAGGTGTATTCGCACATAATCAGGGTTATTAGGACAAGGAGGGATAAGTCCACAAATATTTGAGAATGCCTATAGGTGTTGAAGAGGACAATCATTTCCTAAGCCACTGAATGGTGTTTTCTTAACCATTCTTGTGAATTGAGGGTGTATTTGGTAAGGTGTAGTGGCAACAGGATGTACTACACCCCCTTGGAACTCTTGTGAGCCAGGAGTTCCGAATTGGCCAAACAATTGATGTTCGTCGGCCATTATGGATATTGATGGGATTTGGACAGATTGTGATGTTTGCTTTGAAGGGTGTTGTCTACTCACACGTTGGATTTCAGGATTTATGGGTGTAATTGGTTGGTTTGATCTACGCGTGCTATAGGGCATGCAAACACCTAAGTCAAAGACAACCACACACAAAAAGAAAAACAAAAAAACAGAAATGAAATGAAATAAAGTTATGCTAAGACAAGTTAGGTCTAAATATTACGCCTTGTCCCCGGCAATGGCGCCATTTTGATAACCGGTGTTTTAGGTCGTTAACTAAAAGACAGGTTATGCAAACAATATTTATTCCAACCTACAAACTATACGAGTATAGTGGAGTAGGGGGTCGAACCACAAAAATAAGGTATATCAAGACTCTAACTTTTAACACAACCGGACTATTGGGAGTTGGAAATTCAATTAAAACTACAACAAGTAGAGAGAAATAAAGCAAGTAGAGAAAAACGGGGATAAGATTGGATTCACCCTAGGAATGAAGCTTTCAAAACCGAATGTGATAGATTAGAGAAAATCTGATAATAACTAGCATGGACATCCAAGAATACGAGAGGAAGTTGGTGATTCCACAAATCACAACGAATGACCTATAATTGCCCTATGTCTCCAAAGGAGTGGCAGGACAAGATTCGCATCGGATTCCGAAACTATTTATTATCATCGTTTCTACAACCTTAAGCAATAAAGATCATAGCTTTCCTAGGGTTTCACCAATCAAAACCCCTAAAGAAATTACTCACACATATTCATGCTTAAAGACATACAGATATTCAAAGATGCAACAGAAACAAACATGAAATGAAATCGCAAGAATGAAAAAAATTCAGAAATTATGCTAATAAATGATAAACATAAAACTAAACATGCAACAAAATGAACGAATGAATTAAGAGCAAACGAATTGATTAAATCTTACAAAAGCTTCAATTTGATATCCTTGAAAAGAATTCGAACTACAAAGCGTTGAAGAAACTGAAAACCGAAAGTTGAAACTAAAAGAATTTGGAGGCTAAAGAAATCTAAAAGTGCATAAAATTATCTAACCTAGATCCCCCACCTCTCATCAAAGGAAGTGGGTATTTATAACAAAATAAGAAAAACCTACGAAAACCCTAAAATGCATAGGAGCCGGCCCGAAAAAGAAGTAGTTGATCCGGAGGAAAACACTGTCATTCGCCCGAATGTACGTCTCATTTGGCCAAACACATTCCATTCGCCTGTATGGTCTTCCATTTGCCCATTCCAAAGCCTTCAAGGAATCGATCTCTGTCAAGCATTCGCCCGAATGAATATGTTGATTCGGCCGAATGGAAGCTCATTCACCCGAATGAGTTCCATTCGGCTTTTCCAGTGACCAAGGGTCAAATGCTCTAAAGACTGCCTCTCATTCGACCGAATGAGTCTTAGATTCGGTCGAATCTGCATACATTCGGTCGAATGTCTCTCAGATTTGGTCGAATCTGAGACCACTCTTTCCTCTTTTTCACTTCTCTCTTTTCTGAACTCCGTGGGATCTTCATGAGTGACTTCAAACACTTGCCCAAGCTATGATACGTGTGTTAAAGGCTCGAATGCATCGCATTTCACCTTGAAATCATCAAAAGTACATGAAATGAACTTAAGACAACTCGAAAACAAGATCAAGGTAAAATCAAGCATAATATGCATAAAACCAATACAAAACTGCGAGACTTGACACTAAAACGAGGTGATAAACGTGCTCTAAAACGAGCACATCAATCATCTTATTCCAATTTGTTTAGGTCATTTTAATCCTAAAACCTCTCACGTTTGACTGAGTTTGATTAAAATCGATGAATTTCAAGTGTTTATGACATGTTCAAGGGTAAATACGTCATTTTCTCCCAAATCTGATCCCATTTGACCTATATTAATTCATATCATCCTATTTGAAGTGTTTGGATCATTTTATACCCAAAACCTCTCATGTTTGACCGAGTTTGAAACAAATCGATGTATTTTAAGTGTTTATGACATGTTTAAGGTTAAATACGTCATTTTCTACCAAAAATCGATCCCATTTGACCAATAATGACCCAATATCATCCTATTCGAAGTGTTCAGGTCATTTTAGACCCAAAACCTCTCCCATTTTACCGAGTTTTACTCAAATCCATGTATTTCAAGTGTTTATGACATGTTCAAGGGTATATACGTCATTTTCTACCCAAACCCGATGCCTTTTTCCAAATATTGACTCATATCATCCTATTTGAAGTGTTTACGTCATTTTATACCGAAAACCTCTCCTATTTGACCGAGTTTGACTCAAATCGAATTATTTCAAGTGTTTCTGACATGTTCAAGGGTAAATACATCATTTTCTACCCAAAACCGTTTGCTTTTGACCAATATTGACTCATATTGACCTATTCAAAGTGTTTACGTCATTTTATACCAAAAACCTCTCCCGTTTGACCGAGTTTGACTCAAATTGATGTATTTTAAGTGTTTATGACATGTTCAAGGGTAAATACGTCATTTTCTACCAAAAACCTATCCCATTTGACCTATATTGAGTCATATCATCCTATTCAAAGTGTTAAGGTCATTTTATACCCAAAACCAATCATGTTTGATTGATTTTGACTCAAATCGAACTATTTTAAGTGCTTATGACATGTTCAAGGGTAAATACATCATTTTATACGCAAAACATATCCCAATTGACCAATATTGTCTCAACATCATCCTATTCAAAGTGTTTAAGTCATTTTATCCCCAAAACCTCTCTAGTATGACCGAGTTTGCCTCAAATCGATGAATTTCAAGTCTTTATGACGTGTTCAAGGGTAAATACATGAGTTTCTACCCAAAACCTATCCCTATTGACCATTATTGACTCATATCGTCCTATTTGAAGAATTTAGGTCATTTTATACCTAAACCTCTCCTATTTGACCGCGTTTGACTCAAATTGATGTATTTCAAGTGTTTATGACATGTTCAAGGGTTACTATGTCATTTTCTACCCAAAACCGATCCTATTTTACCAATATTTACTAATATCTTCCTATTCGAAGTGTTTAGGTCATTTTATACACAAAACCTCTTCTAGTTCTCTAACCCACAGGCCGTTAACAATGTCATAAATTGCTCATATATACCCATTCTTTGCAAAATAGAAAGGTCTAAATAACGAGTAGGGTTAATTTTTCATACCTTAAGCCGTTGGAAACATTCGTATTGCTCCAAAGATACAAAAACCACCGTCGGATGGTCCTCATCGAACCATAATTCCTGGCCAGGAAGTTGTTGTTGGCCCTCCGGTTATTGTTGAGAACCGGTTTGTTGTTCTTCTCGTGCCGCTCCTAAAGAAGAACCTTCTCCATGCTTTTTGAATCTCTTGAAAGGGTTTCTCAATATTCTTCTTAGACCCATAGTGATTGATGAGGCTTTGAGAAGGTAAATGAGAGGTTTGAGGGAAGGCAAGTGAGTCAGGGAGCTCAGGCGATTTAAGGGTTAAGGAATTTTTTATGGCAAAAACCCGTGGAACGAACCGTTATATATAGGCCTAGCTTATGTAATGTTGTCTAATAGAAACCCGGGATGGCGACCTTGGCAGCAGTGTTCATTATACCCTGGTGGCCGCCACACGCGTATGAATGACAGTGAGTTAGAATCTTAGGAACTTCCTCTTTAGTGACCCAACGGCGAATTATGCCGTCGGCACAGGCATGAAATAAATAGGGGTAATCCCAAAAGAAATTCCCGATTTTACCAAATAAAGCCTTTTTCATAGCCCGTGATTCGAACTCTAGAAGTTCTCCACAAGCTAAATAATTCGCAATATCTGCGAACCAAGGGGCTTTCCCAACTACTATTACTGTCATCAGGTTTTCTTATACCATTTCATCTTGGATAGGTAAGGAGTCATTATTAAGCTCGGGTAACATAGAAAAATGGTCAGCTACCATATTTTCACTACCCTTCCTATCTTTCAACTCAAAGTTGAACTCCTGTAATAGGAGTACCCAACGGATTAACCTCGGCTTTGCATCTCTCTTCATCATCAAAAATTTTAGAGTCGAGTGATCAGTGAAAGCTTATACTTTTGAACAAATCAGATACTAGCGCAGTCTCTCAAAAGCATAGACAACTGCCAGCATTTCCTTTTCAGTTGTAGAGTAGTTATGCTGTGCTGGATCTAGTGTTTTACTGATATAACATATGACGTGGTGCTTTCCTTCCTTTTTCTGCCCAAGGACGACACCAAAAGAGATATCACTAGCATCACACATTAATTCAAATGGCAAACTCTAATTCGGAGCTTGCACAATGGGCACAGATATCAAGGCTTCCTTTAGCCTATTAAAGGCATAAAGGCATCTCTCATCAAAGTTAAAATCGACATCCTTCTAAAGCAATTCATTCAAGGGTTTTGCTAAAGTCAAAAATCCTAAGATAAGATGCCTATAGAATCCTGCATGTCCAAGGAAGGATCATACTCCTATAAATAAGGTAGGAATAGGAAGATTCCTTATCACATCAATTTTAGCAGGATCTACCTCTATGCCTTTTAAAGACACCTTGTGGCCTAGGACAACGCCTTCTTGAACAAAAAAGTGACACTTCTCCCAATTTAGTACAAGATTTATTTCTTGACACCTTAATAAAACTTTCTCGAGATGTGTCAAGAAAGTGTTAAGAGAAGACCCTCTAATAGAAAAATCATCCATGAACACTTCCATGAAGTCCTCTAGCATATCAGCAAATATAGCAGACATGCACCTCTAGAAAGTGGATGGAGCTTTGCATAAACCGAAGGGCATTCTCCTATAATAGGTAAAAGTCCTAAAAGGACAAGTGAACGTTGTTTTCTGTTGATCCTTGGGGTGGATTGGGATTTGAAAGAATCCCGAGTAACCATCCAGAAAATAATAGTACTTGTGCCTTGCCAATCTTTCAAGCATCTCGTTGATGAAGGGTAAAGGGAAGTGATCCTTTCTTGTAGCCTTGTTGAGTTTGCGATAATCAATGCAAACTCACCATCTTGTAGTGGCTCTAGTTGGGATCATTTCACCTTTGTCATTCTTGACAATGGTCATTCATCCCTTTTTCGGAACAACATGAATAGGGATAACCCATCTACTATCTGAAATTGAGTAGATGATGTCGACCTTAAGGAGTTTGAGGATTTCATCCTTAACTACCTCTTCCAGGTTAGGGTTCATCCTTCTTTGTGGCTCAATGGAGAAAAAATGCTCATCATCCAAATGAATCCGGTGCATAACAAGGGATGGACTAATCCCTTTCAAATCACCTAGTGAATACCCGATGACATCTCGATATTTCCTTAATAAAATAAGTAGTTTTTCTAATGAAATGTCATCGAGCTCAGAGTTCACTATGACTAGACTACCCTCGTCATCATCAAGATAGGCATATTTTAGGCTAGGAGGTAAATGTTTCAAAGTTACTTGGGGAGAAGGCTTAGGACTTTCCTCCTTAAGAATAATACCTTCCTCAACCTCACAAAGCTGCTCATCTCTGCTTTATCTCTCTCATAATCTTAGGCCTTATCAAATCGGCCTTCCAACTGCTCATCTATTACACAGGTATCCTCATCATTCATTTGATACCCAACTTCTTTTTCCCTTTCCCTGTGACAAGATAAGTGGAGTATAAGGGTCCTCTTCCATTTCCATCACTATGAAATCACAAGGGACCACTAGTTCTCCTACTTGAATAGGTATATCATCAAGTTCTCCACATGGCACTTTTATACTCCTATTTGCCAGTTAGATCATCTTCCTTGAAGGTCTGAGGTTAAAGGGTAGATTTTTGGCGATTGATAGAGGTATAAGACTAATTGAAGCCCCTAGATTGGCAACCGCCCCTTTTAGATCAAGATTTCCCAACTTAACTGGTAGGTTATAAGGACCGGGATCTTGCTCCTTCATAGGCATTTTTTCTTGCAATATAGAGCTGACCTAATGGGGTAGACTAATTACCTCTTCCTCAAGATTTTTCTTATTGGACAATAACTCCTTTAAGAACTTAGCATACTTTGGCATCTGTGCCATAGCATCAAGGAATGGAATTTTCATCTCTATCTTTTGTAAATGTTCAAGAAACTTTTTAAACTTATCATCAAGTTTCTTCTCAACTTTCCTATAGGGAAAAGGAAGTGGGGGTGCATATAAGAGTTCTAACCTCTTTTTGTCCTCAATCCTCCTTTTCTTCTTTTCCTCACTCTCTACCAACTTCCCACTTCTTATCCTATCATCCTCGTCATCCTCATTTCTTTCATTTTCAAACACTGACCCCTTACCTTGTTCCTCTTCTTTTTCATTTTTATCCACTCTCTTCTCATCACCCACCCAAACCAAAGGTGCATAAACCGGATATTAAGGACCAACATACTGAGTCCTTGATCTCAGGTGGATAGCTTTAGCAGTGTGTTGGTTTGGGTTTAGGTGTTAAGGTGGAGGTTGTGTAGAGGGGTTAGGTTGAGGGTGAGATGGGAATAGCGGTGGTGCAGGAGGATTAGCCATTTGGGCATGTTGGGTTTCAAACAACTTTTGCTGAGCTTGAAGTTATTGCATTTTTTGGATGAGAGTCTAATTAATCCGAGTAAGACTTTGGTTGTGCTTAGCAAGAGTTGTTACTTTGGAGGCTAAATGGTCATTGGTTGAGGTATGAACTTGTTGTGGTTGGGAAGCCACATGATGAGGTTGACTAGGCGGGAAAGGTAGGTTTGAACTATTTTTAGGTCCTTAGTTGAACCTTGGGGGTCTATACACATTAGCTCTCGGTACATTCCCATTATATTGGTTCCCTTGGAAACCTTGGTTGTTAAACCCTCTTTGAGCATTTCTGTTGCATCCCGGGTGGAAGTTTCCCTAGTTTTGGCTTGAGTTAAAGGGAGGTTTGTAAGGTTGATTCGTGAAAGCTTGTTGTCCATACACTACTCCTTGTCTCTGTCCACCATAGTTAAGGGTTGTTACATGATCAGGGTTATACCCATAATTGTCATAATTCATTACCTGCGATTCTGGGTTATACCCTCTATAGTCAACTGCAACAACGTGCTCGGAGTGCAAACCACCACAATAAGATGTATCATGGTTGGTACCCCCACATATGGCACATGCAAAGTGCTTTTCACGCATTGGAGGGGTGTTCAATTTACTGGCTAGGCTTAATTTGGACAGCTTTTTATCGATAACTGCATTTATCTTAGCACTAATGGTGTCCAAGTTAGTTGTGTCTATCATACCTCTAGGTAAACCTTGACTCCTAGTTCCTCCCCAGGCACTATTCTTAGAAACTTCCTCAATTTTGGCTTTTACTTGGGTCAAGGAATTTCGGAAAGATGGCCACCTACTACTAAGTCTAGAAGTGCTTTGGTTGAATTATTAAGACCATCGTAAAAGAATGTGTTGAGATGGTTTTCCCCGTACTCGTGGTGGGGGCATTCTCTAATAATTCTCTTAAATCTACTCCAAGTAACACTAAGGTTCTGATCATCCTCTTGGGTAAATGATGCAATTTTCTTACGCCAATCTTGCGTTCAAACTGTAGGATAGAACCTTTCTAGGAAAGTAGTTTTTAGTTGAGCCCAATTAACAATTGAATTAGGTTCTAAGCATTTATACCAACCTTTGGCATCTCCAGCTAGACTCAAATGAAAAAGGTGCATTCACACATAATCTGGGCTATTAGGGCAAGGAGGGATAAGTCCAAAAATGTCAGAAAATGCCTCTAAATGTTGAAGAGGACACTCATTTCTTAAGCCACTAAAAGTTGTTTCCTTAACCATTCTCGTGAACTGAGGGTGTATTTGGTATGGTGTAGTAGCAACAGGGAGCACTACACCTCCTTGGAACTCTTGTGAGCCAGGAGTTCTAAATTGACCAAACAATTGATGTTCATCGGCCATTGTGGATATAGGTGAGTTTTGGACAGAATGTAAGGTGTGTTTTGAAGGGTGTTGTTTAGTCACGCGTTGGATTTCAGGATTATAAGGGATTATTGGTTGGTTTGACCTACGTGTGCTATAGGGCATGCAAATAGCAAAGTCAAAGACAACCACTAATAAAAAGAAATACAAAAACAGCAAGCAAAAATGAAAAGAAAGAAATTTATATCAAGAACACAAAAACTCTAAATATAACGCCTTGTCCCCGGCAATGGCGCCATTTTGATAACCGGCTTTTAGGTCGTTAACTAAAAGACTAGTTATACAAACAAAATTTATACCAACCTATGAACTATATGAGTATAGTGGAGTAGGGGGTCGATCCATGAGGACAAAGGATATCAAGACTTCAATTCTAGACACAACTTGACTTTTTGGGTTTGGAAACAACTAAACTAATTAATGAGAATATAGATCTCGATAAATTATGGGGGTAAATCAAATAGAGAAAAATGGGGACAAGATTAGATTCACCCTAGGAATGAAGCTTTCAAAACCGAACACGATAGGTTAGTGAAAATCTAATAATAACTAGCATGGACCGAGAGGAAGTTGGTGATTCCACAAATCACAATGAACGACCTATAATCGCCCTATGTCTCCCAAGGAGTGGCAAGACAAGATTCGTATCGGATTTCGAAACTACTTATTATCATCATTCCTACAACCTTAGAAAATAAAGATCATTACTCAAATTTCGTTTAATGCTTTCTAGTATTGTTTTTGTTAATTCCATTGTTTTTTTTATTATCCTTGCTCCATTTACAGTTTTGATAGAGTAGTTGTCGGTTGTGTTATAGTTCTTCGTTTCCTTTTTTTGGTCTCTTGTCTATTTATGTTTAGATTGTTTATGCTTTCAATCATGTTCTTGTTCACTATTTATACCCTAGTTTTCATTACTATGAGTGAGTAGTTTTCTTAGGGGTTTTATTGGTGAAACCCTAGGTTGGCTCGTTCTTTATGCGTAGATTTAGGGTTTGAGATTGTTGATAATCGATTGATTGACATTTGATGCGAATCTTGTCCTGCCACTCCTAAGGAGACATAGGGTGATTATAGGTTGTTCATATGATTTATTGGGTCACAAACTTCCTCTCGTAATCTTGAGTGTCTTGATTGATTGTTGATCGATTTCCCCTAACTTAGCGTGTTTGTTAGTTTAATTGTCCTTCCTAGGGTGGAACTAATCTATCCCTATTTTTCTTTCATAGCATATTATCGTTTTCAATCGTGCTTCATTTTTCTATTATTAATATAGTTCAATCAACTTGCAATTCAAATAAACGCTTTACATCAAGTCTAAAACCTATCATCCCTTGTCCTTGTGGTTCACCCCCAGACTTACCATTACACTAGTGTTAGTAGTATTAGGGTGTTTATAAATTTTGTTTGCATAACTAGTCTTTTAGTAAAATGACGCTAAAAGAACGATTATCAAAATGATGCCATTGTCGGGGATAAGGCATTGTGTTTAGATTATAGTCTTGGTGTAATTTATTTTTGTTTTATCTATATTATTGTTTCTTAATTTTCTTGTTAGTGCTTACGCTTGGATTCTAGTGTTGTTTTCATGTCCTATAGCACACGTAGATCAAATCAACAGCTAGAACCATACGACCCTGAAATTCAATGCAGTAAATGGAAAATTCCAACCCAAACCTCATTACAACCAAATACTTACAACCCTCCTACACCACTAATGGACGAAAACCAATGATTATTTGGTCAATTTGGGACACCTAGGTCCCAAGAATTTCAAGGAGGTGTAGTGTTACCCATAGCTCCAAACCCTTATCACATACATCCTCAATTCACCCGGATGATGAAGGAGACCCCTTTTTGCGGTTTGAAAAATGAATGCCCTCTCCAACGCTTGGAGGCATTCTCAGATATTTGCGGTCTCATTCCTTTATGCCCCAATAGCCCGGATTATGTGCAAGTGCATTTCTTTCATTTGAGTTTAGTTGGTGATGCTAGGGATTAGTATAAATTCTTAGAGCCAAACTCAATCATTATTTGGGCTCAATTGGAAAGGTTCTACCCCACAGTTCGAACGCAAGATTAGAGTAAGAAAATCGCGTCATTCACTCAAGAGGATGATGAGAACCTTAATGCTACTTGGAGTCGGTTTAAGAGAATGATTAGAGCATGCCCCCATCATGAGTACAGGGAGAACCATCTCAATATATTCTTCTATGATGGTCTAAATGACTCCACTAAGGCACTTCTAGACTCGGCTGTTGGTGCCACCAAACCTGCCTCCAAATAATGACTAACTCTCCACCCAAGTGAACTCCCTTGCATAGCAAAATCAAACCCTTTCCTAGATAAATCAAACCCTCTCCTAGATAAATCAAACCTTGATAAATCAAATGCAACAACTTCAAGCACAACAGAAGTTCTTTGAGTCCTAGCTTGCGCAGATGGCCAGTCCACCCCCAACATTGCTATTCCCTTCTCACCCTCAACAAAACCCATCCTCCCAACCACCACCACAAAACCCTCCTGACTCTAACCCTAAACATCACACCTACAAGGCGATCTTCCTAAGATATGGAACCTCATACCCTGCTCTAGTTGTAGGTAGAACAGATGATTTAGGAGAAGATTCCTCGAAGGATAGTGGTTGTCTAAGAGAAACTAAGCACAAGGAGAATCTTGAGGGGAGAGAAGAAAAGGAGGGTAGTAAAGAGGATGAGGGAAACAATGTCGAGGTAAATGGGCATGAGAGGAGGAAGAAGGATAAGGATGAGAGATGGAGGGAGATACGGGAAAGGAGGAAACTTGAGCATCAGCATGCTCCGCCTCTACCTTTTCATTACAAAAAGGTAGAGAAACAATTGCAAGAAAAGTTTCTTAAATTCCTAGAGCATATAAGGAAGCTTGAAATGAAGATACCATTCTTAGAGGCCATGGAGCAAATGCCTCAATATGCTAAGTATCTGAAAACCATCTTAGGGAACAAGAGGAAGCTTGAGGGCGGAGTGATTAGTTTGCTAGAGTAGGTGAGTGCCATCATTCAGGGCACACGGGAAAAGAAAGAAAAAGCTAGAGGGCCCTTTGTGCTCCCAATTACCCTTGGAAAACTCAATTCTAAAGGAGCACTTGCTTACCTTGGGGCCTTCATTAGCCTAATGCCGATGTCCATTGCCAAACAGCTAACTTTCAAACTCAAGCCATCAAAGAAAACCATCCAACTGGCCGATCGTAGTATAAAAGTGCCTTATAGGGAGTTTAAGGACCTTCCAATCCAAGTAGGGAACATAGTGGTTCCATGTGAATTCATGGTGCTTGATATGGTTAAGGATCCTTATACCCCCCTCATCTTACGGAGGGATGCTTTGAAGACTTTGGGTGCCTTGATAGTCTATGAATTAGAGACTATCACTGTGAGGGTGGCTTAGGAAAAGGTAGTATTTGCCTTTTCTAAGTCTTCTAAGGAACCCATGGTCGAGCAGATCTGTTCCTTTGAGGTTGTTGAGAAAAAAGAGGAACAAAAGGTTGAGGGGTGTAATGTTTTTGCTTCCCCAATGATGGTTGAGGTGTCGTATGAGGAGGAGGCAAGGGAGCGTGTTATTTTTGAGGGTGCAAAGAAGATTGCTCTGACAAAGGAGAATATTACATGTCTGAGGGAATTGTTAAGCCAGCCTACAACCGGAAAAGGGCTAGAAAAAGAAAACCCAAAAAGAGATCGATGGCTCCACCCTGGCTTGGGGGAGCCCCGCATTATAACCCACCTCCAGATGACCCTGGTTCTAAGTTGCTTACTTCTGCCACTGCGGCTCGGTGGAGAGTTTTGACTCCCCACGCTGGAGGTGATGGAGATGCTAGGAGTGAATCCACTCTTATGGCAGGTATGGTTTCATTGTTTTCTTTTTCTGTATGAACTTGTGCCTAACTTTGTCAAAGTTACCGACATTAAAGAAATGTACTTACAGGAGATAATCCAATTGTTTTATTTTTTTGTTTGTAGAGTAATAGCTTCCATAATGCTAATCTTTCTCCCTTTTAGTTCTCTTCTCCTAAGAGCCGAGACGGCTCTTGGGCTAGCTTTGGGGAGGGTCCTTGTGTTTTCAAAGTTTCGAAAGATCCGCATTATTGAAACTATTGCCTTGGTTTTTATTTTAGTTTTTCTTTGCATGTTTAGGTGTGTCAAGTTGATGGATGTGCTTGAGTTTTGAAACCGAAATGCGAGCTTCTGACGTGTACATTGCCTTGGTTTTTGTTTTAGTTTTTCTTTACATGTTTAGGTGTGTCAAGTTGATGGATGTGCTTGAGTTATAAAACTGACATGCGAGCTTTTAATGTATACAATATAGTGTTCCTATGCATACTCATGTTTTCCTAGCCTTGTGCCTGTTTTAGGACCGAATGACTGACTGTTTCCCTCCTGACTTGGGGGATCTAGGCTTGCTTGGTTTGTGGCTTGGATGACTACCTATCGAGGCGCATTTCGACTAGCCTAGTGAGGATTGAGCCTTCTAGGACTCCATTATGAGTACTATGTCATCTAGTGCTAGTTAGAGAATCTAAGTATTGTGTATGTTCTCCTCCAGCATAGTTTGCTTTTCTAAAGGTCAGGGATGATAACACGTTTGTATTTACAAGTACATGGCCAAATTGCCTACCATGAATACCGATTGACTTTAGGGTAAGCCAATTTTGTGCCTTCACCTTTTCTTCGTAGCTACATCACCTAACTCCACAAGACCAAATATTCCCTCTCTTTATCTAGAGGATAGTCAAGTGATCACAGTGAAGTGGTGCCCGTTGCATTGTGGTGAAAGATTTTGGTTTGAAAAGTCCTTGTTGTATGATATGACTCTTTACATTACTCTTAGTATATTTTAGAAACATTAGCATAAAAGACACAAATAAAGAAAAAAAAGAAAACAGAAAAAAAAGGAAGAAAAGAAAAAGAAAAGAAAAAGAAAAGAAATGGGAAAAAATAGGAAAAAGAAAAATTCAAGAATAAAATTGGTGTAATGTACTAGAGTTCATTTATGCGTGTCTTGAGAATTTTGAGAGTGACATTGTTGTCGGAAGTCATAGCCATCCTTTGTTTCATTATCTTGGATTTCTTATTATAATCTATTTTAACTCCACATCCCCAAATTTTACCCCACCTTGATCCTAGCCTACATTGCAACCATTTCCAAACCTGTTCGACTTGGCTTGATTAGCAAGTTCTGTGCTGGAGAATAGATAAGATAAATTTCCTAAGATTTCTCCCTATTTAGGTGTTTAATTCCTGGCTCATCCATAGCCAAATGATTCTGAGTGAAACACATACCTTATTAAACACACGAGCGTATTAGAAATTTCCCACATCTTTTGGGAAATAACCTAGGGAGCGTGGACTTGTGACCTCATTAGGTAGTGGGTGGCATGGCTTGTGTTGTAGCTTTTCTCGTGATCCCAAGTCTGTGGGAAACATTGTTCATCTTGGTATCATGCTCTTTTGAGCCCATTGTACTTGCACACCTATGGCTAGGGAAGAGTTTTGCGCGTACACGGCTGGCATTGTCTTATTTTTCGCTCGCCTTGCTTTTCATGTGCTTTACTCATGGTGTTGCCTTGCTAGTTCATTTGCTAGGGACTAGCAAAGGTTTGGCTTGGGGGAAGTTGATGTGATCATTTTAGAGCATGTTTACAACCCCATTTTAGTGTCGAGTCTCGCGATTTTATATTAGTTTTATGTACATTACATTCAATTTTACCTTGATCTTGTCCTCGAGCAGTTTTTAGGTTATTTCAGGTACTTTCGATGATTTCTAGGTAAAATGTGACATAATCAAGGATTTGACACTCTTATCAAGTGTTTAGATGCCCATATTCTAGCTTGCACACATGTTCCGAGTCACTCTCAAAGATCCCACAAACTCCAGAAGCCATTAGACACTTCAAAGGAACTGTTTAGCAAGGTTCAGGTTTAGATTCGACCAAATCTGACATCCATTCAGTCGAATATAAGACAAGGATTCAAGCACATGACTCAAGCTCTCGGGAATAGCCAAATGAACTTCGGCTGAATAACCACTCATTCGGCCAAATGGTTGCTCTCCTTATGCTGAATGGTGGACAGGGTGAGAATACTTGAAGCTACTGTTTTAGGACATCACTTTAATTCTTACCATTTCATTCATGCGTTAGTTTAGATTTACAGCTTTTGTTGCACTTCCTTTCAAGAATTGTATTTCGGATTCAGATTCTCTTTCATTCACACAATTTTATTTATGCAAGGTATAGAATCTTTACAGTTCTATTTCGTTTAATGCTTTCTAGTATTTTTTTTGTTAATTCCATTGTTCTTTTTATTATCCTTGCTCCATTTACAGTTTTGATAGAGTAGTTGTCGGTTTTGTTATAGTTCTTCATTTCCTCTTTCCGTTCTCTTGTCCATTTATGTTTACACCGTTTATGCTTTCAATCATGTTCTTATTCACTATTTATGCCCTAGTTTTCATCACTATGAGTGAGTAGTTTTCTTAGGGTTTTGATTGGTGAAACCCTAGGTTGGCTCGTTCTTCCTGCGTAGAGTTAGGGTTTGAGATTGTTGATAATCGATTGATTGACATTCGATGCGAATCTTGTCTTGCCACTCCTTAGGAGACATAGGGCGATTATAGGTTGTTCATGTGATTTATTGGGTCACAAACTTCCTCTCGTCATCTTGAGGGTCTTTATTGATTGTTGATCGATTTCCCCTAACTTAGCGTGTTTGTTAGTTTGATTGTCCTTCCTAGGGTGGAACTAATCTATCCCCGTTTTTCTTTCATAGCATATTATCGTTTTCAATCGTGCTTCATTTTTCTGTTATTAATCTAGATCAACTTGTCCTTGTGGTTCCACCCCCGACTTACCATTACACTAGTTGTAGTAATATTAGGGTGTTTATAAATTTTGTTTGCATAACTAGTCTTTTAGTAAAAAGATGCTAAAAGAACAGTTATAAATGTTCAAGGGTAAATACGTCATTTTCTACCCAAAATCGATCCCTTTAGAATAATATTGACTCATATTGTCCTATTCGAAGTGTTTAGGTCGTTTTATACCCAAAACCTCACCTCTTTGATAGAGTTTGATTCAAATCAAATTATTCCAAGTGTTTATGACAAGTTAACGGGTAAATACGTCATGTTCTACCCAAAACCAATTTTTTTCGAACAATATTGACACATATCGTCCTATTCAAAGTGTTTAGGTCAATTTATGCCCAAAACGTCACCCGTTTGACCAAGTTTGACTCAAAACGAGTTATTTCAAGTGTTTATGACATGTTCAAGGGTAAATACATTATTTTCACCCAAAACTGATCCCGTTTGACCAATATTGAATCATATCGTCCTATTCGAAGTGTTAAGGTCATTTTATACGCAAAACTTCTCCCATTTGACCAAGTTTGACTCAAATTGATGTATTTCAAGTGTTTCTGATATGTTCAAGTGTAAATACGTCATTTCCTACCCAAAACCAATCCCATTTGACTATATTGACTCATATCGTCCTATTCCAAGTGTTTAGGTCATTTTATACCCAACACCTCTCCCGTTTGACAAAGTTTGACTTAATTTGATGTATTCATATTGTTTATGACATGTTTATTGGTAAATACGTCATTTTCTATCCAAAACCGATCCTATTTGACCTATATTGTTTCATATCATACTATTCAAAGTGGTTAGGTCATTTTATACCCAAGACTTCTCCTGTTTGACCGAGTTTTACTCAAATCAGTGTATTTCAAGTGTTTATGACATGTTCAAGGGTAAATATGTCATTTTCTCCCCAAAACCGATCTCTTTTGGACAATATTAACTCTTTTCGTCCTATTCGAAGTGTTTATGTCATTTTACACCAAAAACCTCACCTGGTTGACCGAGTTTGACTTAAAATGAGTTATTACAAGTGTTTAGGCCATGTTCAAGCATAAATACGTCATTTTCAACCCAAAACAGATCCCATTTGACCTATATTGATTCATATCATCTTAGTCGAAGTGTTTAGGTCATTTTATACCCAAAAGCTCTCCCATTTGACTAAGTTTAACTTAAATCGATGTATTTCAAGTGTTTCTCACTTGTTCAAGGGTAAATACGTCATTTTCTATCCAAAACTGATCCCATTTGACCTATATTGACTCATATCATCCTATTCGAAGGACTTAGGTCATTATATACCAAAAATCTCTCCCGTTTGACCACATTTGACTCAAAAATCGATGTATTTCAAAAGTGTATGTCATGTTAAAGGGTAAATACGACATTTTCCACCCAAATTTAATCACATTTGGCCTTTATTGAGTCATATCATCCTATTTGAAGTGTTTAGGTCATTTTATACCAAAAACCTCTCCAGTTGGCCTAAGTTAGACTCAAATCGATGTATTTCAAGAGTTTATGACATGTTCAAGGGTAATTACGTCATTTTCTACCCAAAGGCGATCCCTTTTGACCAATATTAACTCATATTATCCTATTCGAAGTGTTTAGGTCATTTTAATACCCAAAACCTCTCCTTTTTGACCGAGCTTAAATCAAATTGATGTATTTCAAGTATTTATGACATGTTTAAGGGTAAATACATCGTTTTCTACTTAAAACTATTCCCTTTTGAATAATATTGACTCATATCGTCCTATACGAAGTGTTTTGCTCCTTTTATACTCAAAATATCTCCCATTTGACCGAGTTTAACTCAAATCGGGTTATTTCAAGTGTTTATGACATGTTCAAGGGTAAATACGTCATTTTCTACGCAAAACCAATCCCTTTTGACAAATATTGACTTATATTGTTCTATTCGAAGTGGTAAGGTCATTTTATGCCCCAAACCTCTCTCGTTTGACCGAGTTTGATTAAAATATATGTATTTAAAGTGCTTATGATATGATCAAAGATAAATACATCACTTTCTACTCAAAACCGATCTCTTTTGACCAATATTGACTCATATCGTCCTATTCGAAGTGTTTTGGTTATTTTATACCCAAAATCTCTCCCATTTGACCGAGTTTGACTCAAATTGAGTTATTTCAAGTGTTTATGACATGTTCAAGGGTAAAAATGTCATTTTCTACCCAATATCGATCCCATTTGACTTGAATTGATTCATATCTTACTATTGAAAGTGTTAAGGTCATTTTAGAGCAAAAACCTCTTTCGCTTGACCGAGTGTGACTCAAATCAAATTATTTCAAGTGTTTATGTGATGTGCTCATTTTAGAGCACGTTTACAACCTCATTTTAGTGTCGAGTCTCATGCTTTTATATTGGTTTTATGCACGTTACATTCAATTTTTCCTTGATCTTGTCCTCGAGCCGCTTTTAGGTCATTTCAGGTGATCTCGATGATTTCGAGGTAAAATGAGACGTGTTCGAGGCTCTAACACTTCTATCAAGAGTGTGGATGCGCGTATCATAGCTTGGGCATGTGTTCCAATTCACTCTTGAAGATCCCATAAACTCTAGAAGCCACTAGGCACTTTAGAGGAACTGTTCAGCAAGGTTTAGGTTCAGATTCGATCGAATCTGACATCCATTCGGTCGAATGGAAGACAGGGATTCAAGTGCATAAATCAAGCTCTCGGAAATAGCCGAATGAAGACTCATTCGGCCGAATCAAGACCCATTCGGCCGAATGGTTCCACTCATTCGGCCGAATGGTGGACAGATCGCACAAAACACCAAGCTTCTGTTATAGCCGAATGGCATACCCATTCGGCCGAATGGCCACCCATTCGGTCGAATCCTCCCTTCATTCGGCCGAATGGCCTTCTTTCTCTCAGATTTTAGTTCTTTCTTTAGTCGGCGCTCGAGGGTTTTTCCTAGGGTTTTACTCCTTTTGTCCCTAGGGTATAAATACCCTCTTTCTCTGTACATAACCTTATACCTACTTTGAGAGCTCTTGTGCCTCAACCTAGAACATCACTTTAAAGCTTTTCATTTCTTTCATGCATTAGTTTAGATTTACAGCTTTCGTTGTTCTCATTTTCAAGCTTTGTATTTCGGATTTGGTTCCCATTTCGTTCATACAATTTCGTTTATGCAAGGTATTACTTCTTTTCTGTTTTAGTTCTTTTAATGCTTTCAAGTATTGTTTTTCTTGATTTCATTCCTCTAGCTATAATCATTGTTTCGTTTACAGTTTTGATAGAGTAGTCGTTGGTTCGGTTATAGTTCTTAGTTTTCGTTCTCTTGTTCATTTCCATTCAGTCTATTCATGCTTTTAATCATGTCTTTTATTATTACTATGTGTGAGTAGTCTTCTTAGGGGTTTGATTGGTGAAACCCTAGGTTGGCTCGTTCTTCATGCGTAGAGTTAGGATTTGAGATTGTTAACAGTTGATTGATTGATATTCGATGCGAATCTTGTCCTGCCACTCCTTTGGAGACATAGGGCGATTATAGGTTGTTCGTGTGATTTATAGGGTCACAAACTTCCTCTCGTCATCTTGAGTGTCATGATTTATTGTTGACTGATTTCTCCTAATTTAGCGTATTGATAGTTTGATTGTCCTTCCTAGGGTGGAACTAATTTGTCCCCGTTTTCTTTTCATAGTATAACATTGTTTTAGTTCTTGCTTTGCTTTTCTGTTATTAGTATAATTCTTTTCGAATCCCATTTAAATCCTTTACATCAAGTCTATAAGCTGTGGCCCCTTGTCCTTGTGGTTCGATCCCCGACTTACCACTACACTAGTTGTAGTAGTATTAGGGTGTTTATAAATTTAGTTTGCATAACTATTCTTTTAGTCAAACGACCTAAAAGAACGGTTATCAAAATGGTGCCGTTGCCGGGGACCCTATACATCTAGTAATCTGCTTGTCTGTACTTACGCTTGGTCTCTAGTGTTGTTTGCATGCCATATAGCACAGTCAATCAAATCAACAACTAGAACCATTCGACCCTGAGGTTCAACGCAGCAAACGGAGAATTCCAACCCAAACCTCATCGCAGCCAAATACCTCCAACCACCCTACACCACCAATGGACGAAAACCACCAACAACTTTTTGGTCAATTTGGGACACCTGGGTCCCAAGAATTTCAAGGAGGTGTAGTGTTGCCCATAGCCCCGAACCCCTATCATATACATCCTCAATTCACCCAGATGGTGAAAGAGACCCCTTTTTGCGGTTTGAGAAATGAATGCCCTCTCCAACACTTGGAGGCATTCTTAGATATTTGCGGTCTCATACCTCTATGCCCCAATAGCCCGGATTATGTACAGATGCATCTATTTCACTTGAGTTTATCTTGTGATGCTCGGGACTGGTATAAATGCTTAGAGCCCAACTCAATCATTAATTGGGCTCAATTAAAGACAGCGTTTCTAGAAAGGTTCTATCCCACAGTTCGAACGCAGGATTGGCGTAAGAAAATTGCGTCATTCACTCAAGAGGATAATGAGAACCTTAGTGCCACTTGGAGTCGGTTTAAGAGAATGATAACAGCATGCCCCCATCATGAGTACGGGGAGAACCATCTAAATACATTCTTCTGTGATGGTCTAAACGACTCCACCAAGGCACTCCTAGACTCCGTTGTTGGTGGCCAACTTTCGAAAGTCCCATGCAATCAAGTGAGGGCTAGGATTGAGGAGGTTGCTAAAAATAGTTCTTGGGGAGGAGCAAGGGGTAATGGATTACCGAGAGGAGGGATGGATTCAAGCAACTTGGACACGATTACTTCAAAAATCGAGGCTATCATGGATAAGAAGCTGTCCAAGTTCAAATACTCCCAAGGTAGCTCTAATGTATCATCGGTTAAAGAGACGCCCTTTTCATGTAGAATCTGTGGGGGCACCAATCATGATACATCATATTGTGGGGGTGCAAATTCCGAGCACATAGCGGCTGTTAATTGCGGGGGGTATAACCAAGAAGGACCCCCGGTCATGAACTATGATGGATACGGGTATAATCCCGACTATGTGGCAGTTGTAGGATATGATGGTCAAAACCAAGGGTTTTCTCAGCAAGGTCCTTACAATAACCAACCCTTTAGACCTACCTTCAATCCGAATTCTAGCCAAGGAAACTCCTCCCAAGGGTATAATTCCAACAATCAAGCAAATGGGAGTTTTCCTAGGCCGAATGGGAATAGGCCATACCCTCCAATGCCAAGACCCAACACCAACCCATCCTATCCATCTATACAGCCTCAACCAAACCCGCCTCCAACTAATGAATTCCTTTCCACCCAAGTGAACTCCCTTGTGCAACAAAACCAAACCCTCTCGCACATCAACCAAACTTTGATGAACCAAATGCAACAACTTCAGGCGCAGCAGAAGTTGTTTGAGTCACAGCTTGCGCAGATGGCTAGTCCACTCCCACCATTGCCATATCCTTCTCACCCCCAACAAAACCCATCCACCTAGCCTCCACCACAAAACTCTCCTGACTCTAACCCTAAGCATCACACTTGTAAGGCGATCTTCCTAGGATCTGGAATCTCACATCCTTCTCCAGCTGTAGCCAATGGAGATGATTTAAGGGAAGATCCCTCGACAGGTAGTGGTTGTCTAAGAGAAACTAAGCACAAGGAGAACCTTGAGGGAAGAAAAGAAAAGGAGGGTGGTGAAGAAATTGAGGGGCACAATGTCAAAATCAAGGGGTATGAGGGGAAGAAGAACGATGACGATGAGAGATGGAGGGAGATACAGGAAAGAAGGAAACTCGAGCGTCAACATGCTCCACCTCTACCTTTTCCTTACAAAAAGGTAGAGAAGCAACTTCAAGAAAAGTTTCTTAAATTCCTAGAGCATATGCGGCAGCTTGAAATGAAAATACCATTCCTAGAGGCCATGGAGCAAATGCCGCAATATGCTACGTATCTGAAAACCCTCCTAAGGAACAAGAGAAAGCTAGAGGGCGAAGTGATTAGTTTGCCAGAGCAAGTAAGTGCCATCATTCAGGGGACGTGGGCAAAGAAAGAAAAAGCTAGAGGACCCTTTGTGCTCCCAGTCACCCTTGGAAAACTCAATTCTAAGGGAGCACTCGCTGACCTTGGGGCCTCCATTAGCCTAATGCCGATGTGCATCGCCAAGAAACTCACTTTCGACCTCAAGCCATCACAGAAAATAATCCAGCTGGCCGACCGTAGTATAAAAGTGCCATGTGGGGAGTTTGAGGACCTTCCGATCCAAGTAGGGAACATAGTAGTACCATGTGACTTCGTGGTGCTTGATATGGCCGAGGATCCTTATACTCCTCTCATCTTAGGGAGGGATGCTTTGAAGACTTTGGGTGCCCTGATCGACTGTGAATCAGAGACTATAACCGTTAGGGTAGCCCACGAGAAGGTTGTGTTTGCCTTTTCTAAATCTTCAAAGGAACCCATGGTCGAGCGGATTTGCTCCTTTGGGGTGGTCGAGAAAGACGCTGCGAAAGAAGTCGAGAGGTGTAGTGCTTCTATTGCTCCAATAACAGTTGAGGTGTCGGATGAGGAAGACGCGCAAAAACGTCTTATTTTTGGGGTTGCGAAGGGAATAGCTCCACCGATAAAGACATATTATAAATCTGAGGGAACTGACGAGCCAGCCCGTAACCGGAAAAGGGCTAGAAAAAGAAAAAAAGACTGATGGCTCCACCCTGGCTTGGGGGAGCCCCGCATTCTAACCCACCTCCAGATGACCCTGGTTCTCCATTGCTTACTTCCGCCACTACGGCTCGGTGGAGAGTTTTGACTCCCCACGCTGGAGGTGATGGTGATGCTAGGAGTGAATCCACTCCTACGGCAGGTATAATTTCTTTGTTTTCTTTTTCTGTATAAATTTGTGCCTAAATGTGTCGAACTTACCGACGTTAAACAAAAGTACTTACGGGAGATAACCCGGTGTTGGTTTTGTTTGTTTATTTGTATAGCAACAGCCTCCATAATGCTGATCTTTCTCCCTTTTGTTTCTTCTCTCCCAAGTGCCGGGACGACTCTTGAGCTAGCTTGGGGGAGGGTCCTTGTGTTTTCAAAGCTTTGAAAGAGCCGCATTATGGAAACTATTGCCTTTTTTTTAGTTTGCATGTCTAGGTATGTTAAGATTAATGTGCTTGAGTTGTGAAACTGACATGCTAGCTCCTGACGTGTACATTATAGTGGTCTTATGCATACTCATGCTTTTCCTAGCCTTGTGCCTATTTTGGGACCGAATAATTGATTGTTTTCCACCTGACTTGGGGGATCTGGTCCTGCTTGGTTTGCGGCTTGGATGACTACCTTTTGAGGCACATTTCGACTAGCCTAGTGAGGATGGAGCCTTCTAGGACTCCATTATGAGTCCTATGTTATAAAGTGCTAGTTAGAGAGTCTAAGTATTGTGTCTGTTCTCCTCCAGCATAGTCTTCTTTTCTAAAGGCCAGGGATGATAACACGTTTGTAGTTACAGCTACATGGCCAAATTGCCTACCATGAATATTGATTGACTTTAGGGTAAGCCAATTTTGTGCCTTTACCTTTCTTCGTAGCTACATCACCTAACTCCACATGAGCCAAATATTCCCTCTTCTTACCTAGAGGATAGTCAAGTGATTACAGTGAAGTGGTGCCCGTTGCATTGTGGTGAAAGATTTTGGTTGGAAAAATCGTTGTCGTATGATATGACTCTTTACATTACTCTTAGTTTATTTCAGAAGCATTTTCTTGAAAACAAAAAGAAAAATTCGAGAATAAATTTGGTGTAATGAGCTCATTTATGCGTATCCAAAGAATTTTGGGAAGTGGCATGGTTTTCGGAAGTCGTAGCCATCCTTGGTTTGATTACCTTGGATTGCTTACTATCCTCTATTTGAACTCCACATCCCTAAATTTTACCCTACCTTGATCCCAGCCTACCTTGCAACCGTTTCCAAACCTGTTCGACTTGGCCTGATTAGCAAGTTCTATGCTGGAGAGTAGATAGGATGCAATCCCTAAGATTTCTACTTGATTGAGTGTTTAATTCCCGACTCATCTTAAGTCGGATGATTATGAGCGAAACACGTACCATATTATACACACAAGCGTACTAGAAATTTCCCACATCTTTTGGGAAATAGCATGGGGAGTGTGGACTTGTTACCTCATTAGGTAGTGGGTCGCATGGCCTGTGTTGTAGCTTTTCTAGTGATCCCGAGTCTGTGGAAAACGTTTTTTATCTTGGTATTATGCTCTTTTGAGCCCATTGTACTTGCACACCCATGGCTAGGGAAGAGTTTTGCGCATACACTGCTGGCATTGTCCTGTTTTCCGCTCACCTTGCTTTTCAGGAGTTTTTGCTCACGGTGTTGCCTTCCTAGTTCATTTGCTAGGGACTACCAAAGGTTTGGCTTGGGGGAAGTTGATGTGCTCATTTTAGAGCACGTTTACAACCTCATTTTAGTGTCGAGTCTCGTGCTTTTATATTTTAGAGCACGTTACATTCAATTTTACCTTGATCTTGTCCTCGAGCCGCTTTTAGGTCATTTCAGGTGATCTCGATGATTTCAAGGTAAAATGAGACGTGTTCGAGGCTTTGACACTTCTATCAAGAGTGTGGATGCGCGTATCATAGCTTGGGCATGCGTTCTAAGTCACTCTCGAAGATCCCATAAACTCTAGAAGCCACTAGGCACTTTAGAGGAACTGTTCAGCAAGGTTTAGGTTCAGATTCGATCGAATCTGACATCCATTCGGTCGAATGGAAGACAAGGATTCAAGTGCATAAATCAAGCTCTCGGGAATAGCCGAATGAAGACTCATTCGGCCGAATCAAGACCCATTTGGCCGAATGGTTCCACTCATTCGGCCGAATGGTGGACAGATCGCACAAAACGCCAAGCTTCTGTTATAGCCGAATAGCATACCCATTCGGCCGAATGGCCACCCATTCAGTCGAATCCTCCCTTCATTCGGCCGAATGGCCTTCTTTCCCGCAGATTTTGGTTCTTTCTTTAGTCGGCGCTCGAGGGTTTTTCCTAGGGTTTTACTCCTTTTGTCCCTAGGGTATAAATACCCTCTTTCTCTATACATAACCTTATGCCTACTTTGAGAGCTCTTGTGCCTCAACCTAGAACATCACTTTAAAGCTTTTCATTTCTTTCATGCATTAGTTTAGATTTACAGCTTTCGTTGTTCTCATTTTCAAGCTTTGTATTTCGGATTCGGTTCCCATTTCGTTCATACAATTTTGTTTATGCAAGGTATTACTTCTTTTCTATTTTAGTTCTTTTAATGCTTTCAAGTATTGTTTTTCTTGATTTCATTCCTCTAGCTATAATCGTTGTTTCGTTTACAGTTTTGATAGAGTAGTCGTTGGTTCGGTTATAGTTCTTAGTTTTCGTTCTCTTGTTCATTTCCATTCAGTCTATTTATGCTTTTAATCATGTCTTTTATTATTACTATGTGTGAGTAGTCTTCTTAGGGGTTTGATTGGTGAAACCCTAGGTTGGCTCGTTCTTCATGCGTAGAGTTAGGATTTGAGATTGTTAACAGTTGATTGATTGATATTCGATGCGAATCTTGTCCTGCCACTCCTTTGGAGACATAGGACGATTATAGGTTGTTCGTGTGATTTATAGGGTCACAAACTTCCTCTCGTCATCTTGAGTGTCATGATTTATTGTTGACTGATTTCTCCTAATTTAGCGTATTGATAGTTTGATTATCCTTCCTAGGGTGGAACTGATCTGTCCCCGTTTTCTTTTATTAGTATAATTCTTTTCGAATCCCATTTAAATCCTTTACATCAAGTCTATAAGCTGTCGCCCCTTGTCCTTGTGGTTCGATCCCCGACTTACCACTACACTAGTTGTAGTAGTATTAGGGTGTTTATAATTTAGTTTGCATAACTATTCTTTTAGTCAAACGACCTAAAAGAACGGTTATCATTATGGCATGTTCAAGTGTAAATACGTCATTTTCTACGTAAAATCGATCCCTTTTAAACAATATTAACTCATATCATCCTATTCAAACTGTTTAAGTCACTTTATACCCAAAACTCATGTCGATGTATTTCAAGTGTTTATGACATGTCGATGTATTTCAAGTGTTTTTGACATTTTCAAGGTTAAATACGTCATTTTCCACAAAAAACCGATCCCATTTTACTATATTGACTCATATCGTCCTATTCTAAGTGTTTAGGTCATTTTATACCCAAAACCTCTCCCATTTGACCGAATTTAATTCAAATCGATGTATTTAAATTGTTTATGACATGTTTAAGAGTATATACGTCATTTTCTACCCAACACCGATCCCGTAAGACCTATATTGACTCATATCATTGATGTGCTCGTTTTAGAGCATGTTTACAACCTCATTTTAGTGTCGAGTCTCATGCTTTTATATTGGTTTTATGCACATTACATTCAATTTTACCTTGATCTTGTTCTCTAGCTGTTTTTAGGTCATTTCAGGTGATCTCAATGATTTCGAGGTAAAATGAGACGTGTTCGAGGCTTTGACATTTCTATCAAGATTTTGGATGCGCGTATCATAGCTTGGGCATGCGTTCCAAGTCACTCTCGAAGATCCCATAAACTCTAGAAGCCACTAGACACTTCAAAGGAGCTGTTCAGCAAGGTTCATGTTCAGATTCGACCGAATCTGACATCCATTCGGTCGAATGGTGGACAGGGATTCAAGCACATTAATCAAGCTCTCGGGAATAGCCGAATGAGAACTCATTCGGCCGAATGGGTACACTCCTTCAGTCGAATGGTGGACAGGGTCAAAAAACTCGATGCTTCTGTAATAGGTGAATACACTATTTATTCGGTCGAATTGACACCCATTCGGCCGAATACAATTATCATTCGGCCGAATGGCCTTCTTTCCCGCAGATTTTGGTTCTTTCTTTAGTCAGCACTTGAGGGTTTTTCCTAGGGTTTTACTCCTTTTGTCCCTAGGTGAATACACTCGTTTTAGTTCTTGTTTTATTTTCTGTCATTAGATTCATCTAATCACGTCTCCAAATAAACTCTTTGCGTCAAGTCAAGAAACTATCGCCCCTTGTCCTTCTGGTTCGATCCCCGACTTACCACTACACTAGTTGTAGTAGAATTAGGGTGTTTATAAATTTAGTTTGCATAACTATTCTTTTAGTTAAACGACCTAAAAGAACGGTTATCAATCATCCTATTCGAAGAGTCGAGGTCATTTAGTTCCAAAACCTCTCCTATTTGACCGAGCTTGACTCAAATTGAGTTATTTCAAGTGTTTATAACATGTACTAGGGTAAAGATGTCATTTTATACCCAAAACCTCTTCTGTTGGCCTAAGTTTTACTCAAATCAATGTATTTCAAGTGTTTATAACATGTTCAAGGGTAATTATGTCATTTTCTACCAAAAATAGATCGCTTTTGACCAATATTGACTCATATCATACTATTCAAAGAGTTTAGGTCATTTTATCCCCCAAAACCTCTCCCATTTGATCGAGTTTGACTCAAATCGATGTATTTCAAGTGTTTGTGACATGTTCAAGGGAAAATACGTCATTTTCTACTCAAAATTGATCCCTTCTGTCCAATATTGACTCATTCCATCCTATTCGAAGTGATTAGGTAATTTTATGCACAAAACCTCTCCCATTTGACCGAGTTTGACTCAAATCGATATATTTAAAGTGCTTATGATATGCTCAACGGTAAATACGTCATTTTCTACCCAAAACTGATCCCATTTGACCTATATTGACTAATATCGTCCTATTCGAAGTGTTTAGGTCATTTTATACAATAAAAACCTCTCCCGTTTGACCGAGTTTTACCCAAATCGATGTATTTCACGTGTTTATGACATGTTCAAAGGTAAATACGTCATTTTCTACCCTAAACTGATTCCCTACGACCAATAATGACTCATATCATCTTATTCAAAGTGTTTAAGTCATTTTATACCCAAAAGCTATCCTTTTTGACCAAGTTTAACTCAAAACAGGTTATTTCAAGTGTTTATGACATGTTTATGGGGAAATACGTCATTTTCTACCCAAAACCGATACCTTTTTACCATGATTGACACATATCGTCCGATTCGACGTAGTTAGGTCATTTTGTACCCAAACCTCTCCCGTTTGACCGAGTTTGACTTAAATTGAGTTATTTAAAGTTTTTATGATATGTTTAAGGGTAAATACGTCATTTCCTACCCAAAACCGATCCCATTTGACCTATATTGACTCATATCGTCCTATTCAAAGTGTTTAGGTCATTTTATACAATAAAAACCTCTCCAGTTGGCCTAAGTTTGACTCAAATCGATGTATTTATAGTGTTTATAACATGTATAAGGGTAATTACGTCATTTTCCACCCAGAAGAGATCTCTTTTGACCAATATTGACTCATATCATCCTATTCGAAGAGTTTAGGTCATTTTATCCCCCAAAACCTCTCCCATTTGATTGAGTTTGACTCAAATTGATGTATTTCAAGTGTTTGTGACATGTTCAAAGTTAAATACGTCATTTTTTACTCAAAACCGATCTTTTTCTAAGAATATTGACTCTTATCCTGATATTTGAAGTGTTTATGTCATTTTATACCCAAAACCTCACCTATTTGACTGAGTATGACTCAATACGAGTTATTACAAGTGTATATGACATGTTCAAGGGTAAATACGTTATTTTCAACCTAAAACAGATCTCATTTGGCCTGTATTGATTCATATCCTCCTAGTCGAAGTGTTTGACTCAAATCGATGTATTTCAAGTGTTTCTGACATGTTCAAGTGTAAATACGTCATTTTCGACCCAAAACCGATCCCATTTGACCTATATTGACTCATATCGTACTATTCGAAGTGTTTAGGTCATTATATACCCAAAATCTCTCACATTTGACCACGTTTGACTCAAATCGATGTATTTTAAGAGTTTATGACATGTTAAAGGGTAAATACGACATTTTCCACCCAAAACCAATCCCTTTTGACCTTTACTGACTCATATCGTCCTATTCGAAGTGTTTAGATCATTCTCTAACAAAAAACACCTCTTGTTTGCCTGAGTTTTACTCAGATCGATGTATTTCAAGTGCTTATGACATTTTCAAGGGTAAATACATCATTTTCTAACCAAAACGGATCCCATTTTACCTATATTGATTCATATCATACTATTCAAAGTGGTTAGGTAATTTTATACCCAAGACTTCTCCCGTTTGACCGAGTTTCACTCAAATCGATGTATTTCAAGTGTTTATGACATGTTCAAGGGTAAATATGTCATTTTCTCCCCAAAACCGATCTCTTTTGAGCAATATTGACTCTTATCGTCCTATTCGAAGTGTTTATGTCATTTTATACCAAAAACCTCACCCGTTTGACCGAGTTTGACTTAAAACGAGTTATTACAAGTGTTTAGGCCATGTTCAAGCATAAATACGTCATGTTCAACCCAAAACAGATCCTATCTGACCTATATTGATTCATATCATCTTAGTCGAAGTGTTTAGGTCATTTTATACCCAAAAGCTCTCCCATTTGACTGAGTTTAACTCAAATCGATGTATTTCAAGTGTTTCTCACTTGGTCAAGGGTAAATACGTCATTTTCTACCCAAAGTCGATCCCTTTTGACCAATATTAACTCATATTATCCTATTCGAAGTGTTTAGGTCATTTTAATACCCAAAACCTCTCCCTTTTAACCGAGCTTAAATCAAATTGATGTATTTCAAGTGTTTTTGTGACATGTTCAAGGGTAAATACATCATTTTCTACTCAAAACCATTCCCTTATTGACTCATATTGTCCTATTCGAAGTGTTTTGGTCCTTTTATACTCAAAATATCTCCCATTTGACCGAGTTTAACTCAAATCGAGTTATTTCAAGTGTTTATGACATGTTCAAGGGTAAATACGTCATTTTCTACCCAAAACCAATCCCTTTTGACAAATATTGACTTGTATTGTTGTATTCAAAGTGGTTAGGTCATTTTATGCCCAAAACCTCTCTCGTTTGACCAAGTTTGATTAAAATATATGTATTTCAAGTGTTTATGATATGATCAAAGATAAATACATTACTTTCTACTCAAAACCGATCTCTTTTGACCAATATTGACTCCTATCGTCCTATTCAAAGTGTTTTGGTCATTTTATACCCAAAATCTCTCCCAATTGACCGAGTTTGACTCAAATCGAGTTATTTTAAGTGTTTATGACATGTTCAAGGGTAAAAATGTCTTTTTCTACCCAATATCGATCCCATTTGACTTATTTTGATTCATATCTTACTACTCAAAGTGTTAAGGTCATTTTATAGCCAAAACCTCTTCCGCTTGACCGAGTTTGACTCAAATCAAATTATTTCAAGTGTTTATGACATGTTTAAGTGTAAATACGTCATTTTCTACGTAAAATCGATCCCTTTTGAACAATATTAACTCATATCGTCCTATTCAAAGTGTTTAAGTCACTTTATACCGCTTTCGTTTTACCGAGTTTGACTCATGTCGATGTATTTCAAGTGTTTTTGACATTTTCATGATTAAATATGTCATTCTCCACCAAAAATCGATCCCATTTTACTATATTGACTCATATCGTCCTATTCTAAGTGTTTAGGTCATTTTATACCCAAACCTCTCCCGTTTGATCAAGTTTGATTCAAATCGATGTATTTAAATTTTTTATGACATGTTCAAGGGTAAATACGTCATTTTCTACCCATAACCGATCCCATTTGACCTATATTAACTCATATCATCCTATTCGAAGAGTTGAGGTCATTTAGTTCCCAAAACCTCTCCTATTTGACCGAGCTTGACTCAAATTGAGTTATTGCAAGTGTTCATAACTTGGACTAGGGTAAAAACGTCATTTTATACCCTAAACCTCTTCTATTGGCCTAAGTTTTACTCAAATCGATGTATTTCAAGTGTTTATAACATGTTCAAGGGTAATTATTTCATTTTCTACCAAAAATAGATCGCTTTTGACCAATATTGACTCATATCATACTATTCAAAGATTTAGGTCATATAATCCCCCAAAACCTCTCCCATTTGATCGAGTTTGACTCAAATTGATGTATTTCAAGTGTTTGTGATATGTTCAAGGAAATATGTCATTTTCTACTCAAAATTGATCCCTTCTGTCCAATATTGACTCATTCCATTCTATTCATAGTGATTAGGTAATTTTATGCACAAAACCTCTCCCATTTGACCGAGTTTGACTCAAATCGATATATTTAAAGTGCTTATGATATGTTCAACGGTAAATACATCATGTTCTACCCAAAACCGATCCTATTTGACCTATATTGACTCATATTGTCCTATTCGAAGTGTTTAGGTCATTTTATATAATAAAAACCTCTCCCGTTTGACCGAGTTTTACCCAAATCGATGTATTTCAAGTGTTTATGACATGTTCAAAGGTAAATACGTCATTTTCTACCCTAAACTGATTCCCTTTAACCATGACTCATATCATCTTATTCAAAGTGTTTAAGTCATTTTATACCCAAAGCCTCTCCCTTTTGACCGAGTTTGACTCAAAACAGGTTATTTCAAGTGTTTGTGACATGTTCATTGGTAAATACGTCATTTTCAACCCAAAATTGACACATATCATCCTATTCGACGTATATAGGTCATTTTGTACCCAAAACCTCTCTCGTTTGACCGAGTTTGACTCAAATCGTGTTATTTAAAGTGTTTATGACACATTTAGGGGTAAATATGTCATTTTCTACCCAAAACCGATCCGATTTGACCTATATTGACTCATATCGACCTATTAGAAGTGTTTAGGTCGTTATTTACCCAAAACCCCACCCGACAAATGTTTGTGATATGTTCTAGGGTAAATACGTCATTTTCTACCCAAAAAGTCGATCCCATTCGACCTATATTGATTCATATCATCCTATTCGAAGTGTTTAGGTTAGTTATACCCAAAAATCTCTCGTTTTACCAAGTTTAACTCAAATCGATGTTTTAAAAGTTTTTTTGACATGTTCAAGGGTAAATATGTCATTTTCTACCAAAACCCATTCCCATTTGACCAATATTTACTCATAACATCCTATTCAAAGTGTTTAGGTCATTTTATACACAAAACCTCTCCCGCTTGACTGAGTTTTACTCAAATCAATGTATTTCAACTGTTTATGACATGTTCAAAGGTAATTACGCCATTTTCTACATAAAATCCATCCCATTTAACCTATTTGATTCATGTCGCCCAATTCAAAGTGTTTAGGTCATTTTATACCTAGAACCTCTCCCGTTTGACCGTGTTTGACTCAAAACAATTTATTTGAAGTGTTTATGACATGTTCAAGGGTAAATATGTCATTTTCTACCAAAACCCGATCCCATTTGACCTATATTGACTCATATCACCCTATTTGAAGTGTTTAGGTCATATTATACCCAAAACCTCTCCCGTTTAACGTAGTTTGACTCAATCGAGTTATTTCAACTGTTTATGAAACGTTCAAGGGTAAATACATTATTTTCTACCCAAAACCGATCTCATTTGACTATATTGACTCAAATCGTCCTATTTGAAGTATTTAGGTCATTTTATACCCAAAATCTCTCCCCTTTTATGGAGTTTGACTCAAATCGATGTATTTCTATGACATGTTCAAGGGTAAATACGTCATTTTCTACCCAAATTCGATCCCATTTGACATATATTGACTAATATCGTCGTATTCGAAGTGTTTAGGTCATTTTATATCCAAAACTTTTCCCGTTTTACCGAGTTTGACTCAAATCGATGTAATTCAAGTGTTTATGATATGGTCAAGGGTAACTACGTCATTTTATACCCATGAACCTATATTGACTCATATCGTCTAATTCGAAGTGTTTAGGTCATTTAATACACAAAACCTTTCCCATTTGACCTATATTTACTCGTGTTGTCCTGTTCGAACTGTTTAGGTCATTTTATACCTAAAACCTCTCCCGTTTGACCAAGTTTGACTCGAAACGAATTTTTTCACGTGTTTATGACAAGGATAAATAAGTCATTTTATACCCAAAACCAATCCCATTTGACTTATATTGACTCATATCGTCTTATTTGAAGAGCTAGGTCATTTTATACCCAAAACCAATCCCATTTGACATATTATTTCAAGTGTTTATTACATGTTCAAGGTTAAATACATCATTTTCTACCCAAAATCGATCCCATTTGATATATATTAATTCATATCGTCCTATTCGAGGTGTTTAAGTCATTTTATAACCAAAAACACTACCGTGTGACCGAGTTTGTCTCAAATCGATGTATTTCAAGTATTTATGAAATGTTCTAGGGTAAATACGTCTTTTTCTACCTAAAACTGAACCCATTTGACCTATATTGATTCATATCATCCTATTCGAAGTGTCTAGGTCACTATATATCAAAAACCTCTCCCGTTTGATCGAGTTTGTCTCAAATTGATATATTTCAAGTGTTTATGACATGTTCAAGGGTAAATACGTCATTTTCTACCCAAAAAAGATTCCATTTGACCTATATTGATTCATATCGTCCTATTCAAAGTGTTTAGGTTATTTTATCCCAAAACCAATCCCATTTGACGTAGTTTGACTCAATCGAGTTATTTTAAGTGTTTATGACACGTTCAAGGGTTAATACATCATTTTCTACCCAAAACACATCCCATTTGACTATATTGACTCAAATCGTCCTATTCGAAGTGTTAAGGTCTTTTTATACCCAAAACCTCTCCCGTTTTACGGAGTTTGACTCAAATCGATGTATTTTTATGACATGTTCAAGGGTAAATACATCATTTTCTACCCAAATTCGATCCCATTTGACCTATAATGACTCATATCGTCCTATTCAAAGTGTTTAACTCATTTTATACCAAAAACCTCATATTAACCGAGTTTGACTCAAATAAATGTATTTAAAGTGTTTAGCACATGTTCAAAGGTAAATACATCATTTCCTATCCAAAACTGATCCCTTCTGACTAATATTGACTAATATCATCCTATTTGAAATGTTTAGCTCATTTTATACCAAAAACCTCTCCTATATGACCGAGTTTGACTCAAATCAAGTTATTTCAAGTGTTTATGACATGTTCAAGGGTAAATACGTTGTTTTCTTCCCAAAACCGATCCCATTTGAACTATATTGATTCATATCATACTATTTGAAGTGTTTAGTTCATTTTATACCCAAAACTTCTCTCATTTGACCGAGTTTGACTCAAATCGATGTATTTCAAGTGTTTAGGACACGTTCAAGGGTAAATACGTCATTTTCTACCCAAAAGCAATCCCTTTTAACCAATAATGACTCATATCGTCCTATTCTAAGTGTTTAGGGCATTTTATACCCAAAACCTCACCCGTTTGACCGAGTTTGACACAAATCAATGTATTTGAAAATGTTTATGATATGTTCAAGGGTAAATACATCATTTTCTACCCAAAACCAATCCCATTTGACGAATATTGTCTCATATCATCCTATTCGAAGTGTTTAGGTATTTTTGTATCCCAAACCTCTCCTGTTTGACCGAGTTTGACTCAAATCGAGTTATTTCAATTGTTTATGACATGTTCAAAGGGAAAATACTTTTCTACCCATAACAGATCCCATTGGACCAATATTGACTCAAATCATCCTATTTAAATTATTTAGACCATTTTCTACCCAAAACTTTTCCCGTTTTATTGAGTTTGACTCAAATCGATGTATTTTAAGTGCTTATGACATGTTCAAGAGTAAATACGTCATTTCCTACCCAAAACTAAACCCATTTTACCAATATTGACTCATATCGTCTTATTCGAAGTGTTTAAGTCATTTTATACTGAAAACCTCTCCAATTTAACCGAGTTTGACTCAAATTAAGTTATTTCTAGTGTTAATGACACGTTCAAGGGTAAATACATCATTTTATACCCATAACCTATCCCATTTGACTGAGTTTGACTTAAATCGATGTATTTCAAGTGTTTATGACATGTTTAAGGGTAAATATGTCATTTTATACCAAAACCCGATCCTATTCAACGTGGGAGTCAAATTTTGACAAAAGGAGTTGGTCCATGTTCGAGTATACCTAGATGGCGTGGTAATTAAAGAGTTTTGCTGATTTGTAATGACTTGATAAGTTGGATATGATAAGAAGACTTGAAGAGTTTGATTAAAGATGGAAGACTTGAAGATAGATATGTCTATTAAGGGATAAGAGATCAATTTAGTTCAACGTCTTCAAGGATAAAGCTAATAGAGTTTTAGCTAGTTGAGAAGTCTTATCTTTTGACTCTTTTCAATTATAATGTAACTATATCTAGCCAATCATAGGAATTTCATATTTCTATGCATTGTTGTTTTAGGAAGTTAGTTCTTTAATGTTTCTAATTAAGTTTATCTTAAGGATAGTTAGCCAAAGTCAGATTTTATCTTCTTTCCTAGGGATTCACGCTTTTAGAGTCATCATAGCCTAGAATACTTATTATTCACATATTTTGGTTGTTATCCATGTGTTTAGATAGAGTTTTAGTGTTTTTATACTTGTTGTAAACCCTAGGGAGCTCCTACTATAAAAAGAAGTCAAATGGCATTGGATGAAATCAGATTTTGATGAATTAAACTCTTTGTCATTCGTGACTTTTCTAAATTCTCTAAGATTTTGGATTAAAGTTTAGTGTGTTCATCCTTTGCTAGCCTATTTTACTCGTTTATGAATTTGGTGGTGTTCTGAGGAAGCTTTTTGGATTCTTTGGTGGTGAATCTATATCCAAACAATCCCTAGAGTCAATCAACGAATTATCGTTTTTGATTTTTCATAACTCACATAAAAATCAAGCCTAAACACATTCACAAACATACATAAACTTATTCGTTTTTATGGCACATATCAGTTAGTGAGTTCTTAATCATTTTAGCTTGTGTTTTTTGATCCAAGTATCCAAAAATACAACATCTGGTACCAGAGCTAGAAGATTCTTAGGATATTAAATTGACTCATATCCAAAGCTTCTTCAAGTAGTCATCATCACCAAAGTGAGAACGATGAATACATGTCTTTGGGTGAGAGGAATGCGCGTTTGGAGGGTGAAGTTGAGTTATTAAGGATGTGACTTAGAGACCTTCAAGCAAGACACATTCGACAAAGAGGGGATGGTCCATCTTCACACCATTTAGGGTAGGAGATTTCAATTTCTCCTATGCACAACTAATTTGGTAACTCAAACTCCAACTCTTCCCTTTTTGATATAAAAATTGATATACCTGAGTATGATGGAAGATTAGATGCTAATGAATTTTTAGAATGGTTGAGAGTAGTAGAAAGAGTGTTTGAATATAAACAAACACCTAATAATAAGAAAGTAAAGGTGATTGCCTTGAAATTACGCAAATATGCCTCCACTTGGTTGGCAAATGTGTGTAATAAGAGGGAAAGGATGGGGAAAGATAAGGTGAGAACTTAGGAGAAAATGAAAAAACTGTTAAAAGAGAAGTTCCTACCTTCCTATTATGTTCAAGAGAATTTTATGAGATTTCATCATCTTAAACAATATGGAAAAATGGTAAAGGAGTATGCATGTGAATTTGAAGGGTATTTGTTGAAGTGTGGTGTTGATGAGGATGAGCCACATACATTGGTGCGATTTCTAGGAGGTTTGAAGTATCAAATTTCTAGGGTAGTGGAGTTACATCCATATTCAACCTTAGAAGAGTTGATCCTTTTGGTGTATAAGGTGGAAAATCAACATAAAACCAAACCCAAACACGAAAACACCAGATCCTTTTCTAAACCCACCTAAAATACACAAACCTACCCTACTCAAACACGTCCCACTCTTTCTAACCCACCAAAAACAAACTTTACTCCACTAAATAACCCAATCCAACCTCAACGCAATTCTAGGAGGTGTTTTAGATGTCAAGGTTTAGGGCATATTGCATCTGATTGCCCTAACAAAAAGATTGTGTCACTAGATGAACATTCCATGGATAGTAATCCCTATTTTGAGGAAGAAGAAGCAGTTGACACAGGGGAGAATAAGGAAGATGAATCAGGGAGTTTCGGGCCAAATGAAGTAGAGTGTTTAGTAGTGAGAAGGGCGTTGAGTACAATGCCCCAAACAGAAGATCAACGGCAACGAGAGGCTATCTTCTTCACGAAATGCACTATCTAAGAAAAGGTTTGCTCTTTGATCATTGATGGAGGAAGTTGTACTAATGTTGCATCTCAAACATTAGTAGAGAATCTCAACTTGCCTACATCACCACATCCACATCCCTACGTGATCCAATGGCTCAATCATGGCAAAGGAATCAAAGTAAGTTCTTGTGTCTTACTCAATTTTAGTATTGGTAGATATAAGGAAGAACTGTGGTGTGATGTTATACTTATGGATGCATTTCATGTGTTGTTGGAAAGACCTTGGTTGTTTGATAGGAAGGTGATACATGATGGATATAAAAACACATATGCCTTTACTAAAAACAACCACCCCATTACCCTAAAACCATGATACAAAATAAACCTACCACCACAAAAGAAAACCCTAGCCTACCCAAAACTAAAACACATACCCTACCCACTATTCTGAAAGTTGAACAATATGAGCATCAACTTATACCACCCCTTATATTGGCATATTTGGAGGAGGACGAGGAACTAATTAAGGAGAAACCTATCCATCCTTTACTCACCCCCTTGCTCAAAACCTTTGATTACATGTTCCCAAAGGAGATTCCCCTAGGGCTTCCTCCTAAACATTACATCCAACACAAAATAGATCTTATCCTAGGATCTGTTCTGCCCAATAAGCCTGCCTATAGAACAAACCCTAAAGAAACTGAGGAGATCAGGAGGTAAGTAGAGGGATTGTTAGAGAAAGGGATGATAAGGGAGTCATTGAGCCTATGTGTCGTACCTACTCTGTTGGTACTAAAGAAAAATGGAGGGTGGAGCATGTGTGTGGATAGTAGAGCCATCAATAAGATCACTATCAAATATCATTTTCCCATTCCTAGGCTAAATACCTATTAGATGATCTATATGGAGCCAAGGTATTTTCAAAAGTGGATTTGAGAAGTGGATATCATCAAATTCGAATCCATGAAGGGGATGAATGGAAACCGCATTTAAGAATAAAGAAGGGTTGTATGAGTGGCTTGTGATGCCCTTCGGTCTCTCAAATGCACCTAGCACATTCATGAGGCTTATGAACCCATGTTTTAAGCCCTTTCTTGGTGCCTTTGTCGTGGTATACTTTGATGATATTTTGATCTACAGTAAATCTGAAGAAGAACATCAAAAACACTTGCAAAAGGTATTTAAAGTACTAGCTCGTGAAAAACTCTATGGTAACTTGGAAAAATGTGACTTCTATACCTTGGAAGTTATGTTTCTAGGCTTTATTGTCTCTTCTCAAGGTATACAGGTAGATGAAAGAAAAGTGGAAGTGATTCGAAGTTGGCATGTTCCTAACAGTACCCAACAAGTTTAAAGCTTTCATGGTCTAGCATGATTCTATAGAATATTTGTTCGTGATTTTAGTACTATTATGGATCCTCTTACAGAAATCACAAAACTAAAGAAATTTGATTGGAATCCTCAAGCAAAAAAGGCATTTGAAGAGGTAAAGCATTTGTTGACTTTAGCAACTATCCTAGCACTCCCAAACATTGAAGATGTCTTTGAAGTAGAATGTGATACATCAGGGGTTGATATTGGCGCAGTATTATCTTATAATGGAAGGCCCTTAGCCTATTTCAGTGAAAAGCTCAATGAAGCCAAACGTAAGTACTCTACCTATGACAAGGAGTTTTATTCACTAGTATGTGCACTTGATCATTGGCACCACTATTTGGTCCCAAAAGAGTTCATCCATCATTCTGATCGTGAGGCCTTAAAGTATCTACAAAGCCAATAAAAGTTACAACCTTGACATGCTCAATGGGGTGAGTTCCTTCAATCCTTCCACTCCATGATAAAGCACAAGTCAGGAAAACTCAACAAGGGAGTTGATGCACTTTCAAGAAGGTATCTCCTTTTGAATTCGTTACAGACTAATATTATTGGCCTTGAGATCTTGAAGGAATGCTACAAGGGAGATGCTGACTTTGGAGAAATCTATGAGAAATGCTCAAAGAAATCATTGGGGAAATACTATCTATTTGAAGGGTTTTTATTCAAGGAAGCCAAGTATGTATTCCCTAACATAGTTTAAGAGAGTTCTTCATCAAGGAAGTTCATGAAGGAGGCATGGCTGGACACTTTGTTATTGAAAAGACCAAAGCCCTTTTAGCTGAACATTTCTTTTGGCCCAGAATGGCATGTGATATGGAGTTCATAGTCAAAAGATATCCCACGCGTCAAAAGGCTAAAAGTCACTCTATTCCCCAAGGACTCCATATGCCATTACCAGTGCCTCAAGATCCTCGGGAAGATATCAGTCTAGAATTCATCACTAGACTACCTCAAACCCAGCGTAACAAATACTCAGTCATGGTGGTTGTGGATAGATTCTATAAAATGGCGCATTTCATTCCATGTCACACTACTTATAATGTAGTTCAGGTTGCTAATATTTACTTTAAAGAGGTGGTTCGTCTGCATGGGATCCCTAAGTCTATGGTAAGTGATCGTGATTCAAAGTTTCTCAGTTATTTTTGGCTAGCACTATGGAATAAGATGGGTACAAAGTTAAAATTCACTACGTCAAGTCATCCTCAAACTGTTGGGCGAACTAAAGTGACTAATCGCACCTTGGGAACACTTTTGTGATTGTTGATCACTAAGAACCTTAAGGAATGGGAAGAGTTACTACCACATGCAGAGTTTGCATACAACAGGGTTCCAAGCAAGACAATAGGTCTTAGTCCCTTTGAAGTGGTCTATGGGTTCAATCCCTATACGCCTATTGATTTAGCACCAGTTGTAGTGAAGGCTAACTTTAGTCAAGAGGCAGAGGAAAGAACGAAAGAGATCAATAAGATGCATGGGCAAGTTTATTCCAAGATTGAGAAGATGAATGAACAATTCAAGGCACGAATTGATAGAAAGAAGAGGGATTCAAGATTTAAAGAGGGTGATTATGTACAGATTCATCTAAGGAAAGAACGTTTTCCATCAAAAAGACGTTCCAAAATTATTCCTAGATCTGACCGCCCATTTAGAATCTTAGAGAAGGTCAACAACAACACTTATAAAGTAGAACTTCCAGGAGATTATGGAGTATCTTCTACCTTCAATATTGCTGATCTTAGTCCTTTTTATGAAGCTCATGAGGATTTGCCAAGTTTGAGGGCAAGCTCTTTAAAAGAAGGGGAGAATGTTGGGGATCAAGGAGCTATGCAATTACAGATTACAAAAGATCCCATAATTATCAAAGATGTAACCCAATGTGTTGCAAACATGGTGCAAAGTCAAGACGAGAAATATACTTATTTTAGTATGGTCTTTTGATGCGTTGCCTTTCATTGACTTTAGGAGTAGGGCTTGAATCTGGGCTTGGTCAAAGTTGCTCTAAAGTTGGTCAAAGGTAGGTCAACGTGGGAGTCAAAGTTTAACCAAAGGTGTTGGTCCATGTTCGAGTATTCCTAGAAGGCATGAGAATTGAAGAGTTTTGCTTATTCGTAATGACTTGATAAGTTGGATATGATAAGAAGACTTGAAGAGTTTGATTAAAGATGGAAGACTTGAAGATAGATATGTCTATTAAGGGATAAGAGATCCATTTGGTTCAACTTCTTCAAGGATAAAGCTAATAGAGTTTTAGCTAGTTGAGAAGTCTTATCTTTTAAGTCTTTTCAATTATAATGTAACTATATCTAGCCAATCATAGGAATTTCAGATTTTTATGCATTGTTCTATTAGGAAGTTGGTTCTTTAATGTTTTTAGTTAAGTTTATCTTAAGGATAGTTAGCCAAAGTAAGATTTTATCTTCTTTCCTAGAGATTCACATTTTTTTAGACTCATTATAGACTAGAATACTTGTTATTCACTTATTTAGGTTGTTATGCATGTGTTTAGATAGAGTTTTGGTGTTTTCAAACTTCTTGTAAACCCTAGGGAGCTCCTACTATATAAAGGAGTCAAATGGCATTGAATGAAATTAGATTTTGATGAATTAAACCCTTTGTCATTCGTGACTATTCTGAATTCTCTAAGCTTTTGGATTAAAGTTTAGTGTGTTCATCCTTTGCTAGCCTATTTCAATCATTGATGAAATTGGTGGTGTTCTAAGGAAGCTTTTCGGATTATTTATTGGTGAATCTGTATCCAAGCAATCCCTAGAGTTAATCAACAAATTATCCTTTTTGTTCTTTCATAACACACAGAAAAATCAACCCTAAACAAATTCACCAACATCCATAAACTTATTCCTTTTTTATGGCGCATATCAGTTAGCAAGTTCTTAATCGTTTTAGCTTGTATTTGAAGTGTTTAGGTCATTTTAAACCCAAACCACTCTCGATTGACTGAGTTTGACTCGAATCGATGTATTTCCAGTGCTTATGACATGTTCAAGGGTACATACATCATTTTCTACCCAAAACTGATCCCTTTTGACCAATATTGACTTATATCTTCCTATTCAAAGTGTTTAGGTCATTTTATACAAATAACCTCTACCATTTGACCGAGTTTCACTCACATCGAGTTATTTCATGTTTTTATGACATGTTCAAGGGTAAATACATCATTTTCTACCCAAAACCGATCCCATTTGACCTATATTTACTCATATCGTCCTATTCGAAGTGGTTAGGTCATTTTATATCCAAAACCTCTCCCGAATTTGACTCAAATTGATGTATTTCAAGTGTTTATGACATTTTAAAGGGTAGATACGTCTATTCGAAGTGTTTAAGTCATTTTATTACCAAAACCTCTCCCATTTGACCGAGTTTGACTAAAATCAAGTTATTTCAAGTGTTTATGACATTATCTAACATAAAATATCATTTTCTAACAAAACCCGATCCCATTTGACCTATATTGAGTGATATCATCCTATTTGAAGTGTTTAGGTCATTTTGTACCCAAAACCTCACTCGTTTAACCGAGTTTGACTCAAAACGAGTTATTTCAAGTGTTTATGACATGTTCCAGGGTAAATAAGTCATTTTCTACCCAAAACAGATCTCATTTGACCTATATTGACTAATATCGTCCTATTCGAAGTGTTTTGGTCATTTTATACCAAAACCCACTCCTGATTGACCGAGTTTGACTCGAATCGATGTATTTTAAGTGTTTATGACATGTTCAAGGGTAAATACGTCAATTTCTACACAAAACCGATCCTTTTTTACCAATATTGACTCTCATCGTCCTATTCGAAGTGTTTAGATCATTTTATACACAAAACCTCTCCCATTTGACTAAGTTTAACTCACGTCAAGTTATTTCATGTGTTTATGATATCTTCAAAGGTAAATTTGTTATATTCTACCCAAAACCGATCCCATTTGACCTATATTTACTCATATCATCCTATTTAAAGTATTTAGGTCATTTTATATCAACAAACTCTATTGAGTTTGAGTCAAATTGATTTATTTCAAGTGTTTATGACATGTTCAAGGGTAAATAAATCATTGTCTACCAAAAACTGATCCCATTTGACCTATATTGACTCATATCGTCCTACTCGCACTGTTTAGGTTATTTATACCAAAAACCTCTCCCGTTTGACCGAGTTTGACTCAAAACAAATTATTTCAAGTGTTTATGACATGTTTAGGGGTAAATACATCATTTTCTACCGAAAATCGTTCCCATTTGACCTATATTGACTCATATCATCCTATTCGAATTGTTTTGGTCATTTTATAACCAAAACCTCTCCTGTTTGACCGAAATTGACTCAAATCAAGTTATTTCAAGTGTATATGACATTATCTAAGGTAAAAACGTCATTTTCTAACAAAAACCGATCCCATTTGACATATATTGACTGATATCATTCTAATCAAAGTGTTTAGGTTATTTTCTATCCAAAACCTCTCTCGTTTAACCGAGTTTGACTCAAAACGAGTTATTTCAAATGTTTGTGACATGTTCAAGGGTAAATACGTCCTTTTTTACCCAAAACGGATCCTATTTGACCTATATTTACTCACATCATCCTATTCAAAGTGTTGAGGTCATTTTATTCCCAAAACCACTCATGATTGACAGAGTTTGACTCAAATCGATGTATTTTAAGTGTTTATAACATGTTTAAGGGTAAATATGTCATTTTCTACCCAAATCTGATCCCATTTGACCAATATTTACTCATATCGTCCTATTTGAATTATTTAGGTTATTTTATACCCAAAACCTATCCAATTTGACCGAGTTTGATTCAAATAGAGTTATTTCAAGTGTTTATGATATGTTCAAGGGTAAATACGTCATTTTCTACCAAAAATCGATCCCATTTAACCAATATTGGTCAAAATCGGTCAAAAGGGACCGGTTTTGGGTAGAAAATGACTTATTTACCCTTGAACATTGCATAAACACATGAAATATATCGATTTGAGTCGAACTCGGTCAAACGAAAGAGGTTTTGGGTATAAAATTACCTAAACAAGTCGAATAGAATGATATGAGTTAACATAGGTCAAATGGGATCGGTTTTAGGGAGAACATGATGTATTTACCCTTGAACATGTCATAAACACCTTGAATACATCGGTTTGACTCGAACTCGGTCAAACGAGAGAGGTTTTGTGTATAAAATGACCTAAACACTTCGAATCAGACAATATGAGTAAATTTTCGTCAAATGGGATAGGTTTAGGGTAGAAAATTACATATTTACCCTTGAACATGTCGTTAACACTTGAAATAAATTGATTTGAGTCCAACTCGGTCAAACGGGCGTGGTTTTGGGTAAAATATGAAATAAACACTTCATATAGGACGATATGAGTCAATAAAGGTCAAATTGGATCGTTTTTGGGTAGAAAATGATGTATTTACCCTTGAAAATGTCATAAACATTTGAAAAAACTCGTTTGGAGTCAAACTCGGTCAAACGAGACAGGTTTTGGGTAAAAAATGACCTAAAAACTTTAAATAGGACAATATGAGTCAATAAAGGTCAAACGGGATCGATTTTGGGTAGAAAATGACGTATTTACCCTTGAACACGTTATAGACACTTGAAGATCCTCGTTTTGAGTCAAACTCGGTAAAACGGGAGAGGTTTAGGGTATGAAATGACCTAAGCACTTTGAATAGGGTGATGTGAGTCAATATAAGTCAAGTGGGATAGGGTTTTGGAATAAAATGTCGTAGTTACGCTTGAACATGTCATAAACACTTGAAATATATCGATTTGAGTCAAACTCGGTCAAACAGATAAGGTCTTAAGTATAAAAGGACCTCAACACTTCGAATAGGACGATATGAGTCAATAAAGGTCAAAAGGGATCGGTTTTGGGAAGAAAATCACGTATTTACCCTTAAACATGTCGTAAACACTTGAAATAAATTGTTTTGAGTCAAACTCAGATAAACGGGAGAGGTTTTGGTTATAAAATGACCTAAACACTTCGAATAGGGCAATATGAGTCAATATAGGTAAAATGGGATCGGTTTTTGTTAGAAAATGACGTATTTACCCTTAAACATGTCATAAACTCTTGAAACATATTGATTTGAGTCAAACTCGGTCAAACAGGAGAGGTTTTGGGTATAAAAGGACCTCAACACTTTGAATAGAATGACATGAGTAAATATAGGTCAAAAGGGACCGGTTTTGGGTAGAAAATGACTTATTTACCCTTGAACATTGCATAAACACATGAAATATATCGATTTGAGTCGAACTCGGTCAAACGAAAGAGGTTTTGGGTATAAAATTACCTAAACAAGTCGAATAGAATGATATGAGTTAACATAGGTCAAATGGGATCGGTTTTAGGGAGAACATGATGTATTTACCCTTGAACATGTCATAAACACCTTGAATACATCGGTTTGACTCGAACTCGGTCAAACGAGAGAGGTTTTGTGTATAAAATGACCTAAACACTTCGAATCAGACAATATGAGTAAATTTTCGTCAAATGGGATAGGTTTAGGGTAGAAAATTACATATTTACCCTTGAACATGTCGTTAACACTTGAAATAAATTGATTTGAGTCCAACTCGGTCAAACGGGCGTGGTTTTGGGTAAAATATGAAATAAACACTTCATATAGGACGATATGAGTCAATAAAGGTCAAATTGGATCGTTTTTGGGTAGAAAATGATGTATTTACCCTTGAAAATGTCATAAACATTTGAAAAAACTCGTTTGGAGTCAAACTCGGTCAAACGAGACAGGTTTTGGGTAAAAAATGACCTAAAAACTTTAAATAGGACAATATGAGTCAGTAAAGGTCAAACGGGATCGATTTTGGGTAGAAAATGACGTATTTACCCTTGAACACGTTATAGACACTTGAAGATCCTCGTTTTGAGTCAAACTCGGTAAAACGGGAGAGGTTTAGGGTATGAAATGACCTAAGCACTTTGAATAGGGTGATGTGAGTCAATATAAGTCAAGTGGGATAGGGTTTTGGAAGAAAATGTCGTAGTTACGCTTGAACATGTCATAAACACTTGAAATATATCGATTTGAGTCAAACTCGGTCAAACAGATAAGGTCTTAAGTATAAAAGGACCTCAACACTTCGAATAGGACGATATGAGTCAATAAAGGTCAAAAGGGATCGGTTTTGGGAAGAAAATCACGTATTTACCCTTAAACATGTCGTAAACACTTGAAATAAATTGTTTTGAGTCAAACTCAGATAAACGGGAGAGGTTTTGGTTATAAAATGACCTAAACACTTCGAATAGGGCAATATGAGTCAATATAGGTAAAATGGGATCGGTTTTTGTTAGAAAATGACGTATTTACCCTTAAACATGTCATAAACTCTTGAAACATATTGATTTGAGTCAAACTCGGTCAAACAGGAGAGGTTTTGGGTATAAAAGGACCTCAACACTTTGAATAGAATGACATGAGTAAATATAGGTCAAAAGGGACCGGTTTTGGGTAGAAAATGACTTATTTACCCTTGAACATTGCATAAACACATGAAATATATCGATTTGAGTCGAACTCGGTCAAACGAAAGAGGTTTTGGGTATAAAATTACCTAAACAAGTCGAATAGAATGATATGAGTTAACATAGGTCAAATGGGATCGGTTTTAGGGAGAACATGATGTATTTACCCTTGAACATGTCATAAACACCTTGAATACATCGGTTTGACTCAAACTCGGTCAAACGAGAGAGGTTTTGTGTATAAAATGACCTAAACACTTCGAATCAGACAATATGAGTAAATTTTCGTCAAATGGGATAGGTTTAGGGTAGAAAATTACATATTTACCCTTGAACATGTCGTTAACACTTGAAATAAATTGATTTGAGTCCAACTCGGTCAAACGGGCGTGGTTTTGGGTAAAATATGAAATAAACACTTCATATAGGACGATATGAGTCAATAAAGGTCAAATTGGATCGTTTTTGGGTAGAAAATGATGTATTTACCCTTGAAAATGTCATAAACATTTGAAAAAACTCGTTTGGAGTCAAACTCGGTCAAACGAGACAGGTTTTGGGTAAAAAATGACCTAAAAACTTTAAATAGGACAATATGAGTCAATAAAGGTCAAACGGGATCGATTTTGGGTAGAAAATGACGTATTTACCCTTGAACACGTTATAGACACTTGAAGATCCTCGTTTTGAGTCAAACTCGGTAAAACGGGAGAGGTTTAGGGTATGAAATGACCTAAGCACTTTGAATAGGGTGATGTGAGTCAATATAAGTCAAGTGGGATAGGGTTTTGGAATAAAATGTCGTAGTTACGCTTGAACATGTCATAAACACTTGAAATATATCGATTTGAGTCAAACTCGGTCAAACAGATAAGGTCTTAAGTATAAAAGGACCTCAACACTTCGAATAGGACGATATGAGTCAATAAAGGTCAAAAGGGATCGGTTTTGGGAAGAAAATCACGTATTTACCCTTAAACATGTCGTAAACACTTGAAATAAATTGTTTTGAGTCAAACTCAGATAAACGGGAGAGGTTTTGGTTATAAAATGACCTAAACACTTCGAATAGGGCAATATGAGTCAATATAGGTAAAATGGGATCGGTTTTTGTTAGAAAATGACGTATTTACCCTTAAACATGTCATAAACTCTTGAAACATATTGATTTGAGTCAAACTCGGTCAAACAGGAGAGGTTTTGGGTATAAAAGGACCTCAACACTTTGAATAGAATGACATGAGTAAATATAGGTCAAAAGGGACCGGTTTTGGGTAGAAAATGACTTATTTACCCTTGAACATTGCATAAACACATGAAATATATCGATTTGAGTCGAACTCGGTCAAACGAAAGAGGTTTTGGGTATAAAATTACCTAAACAAGTCGAATAGAATGATATGAGTTAACATAGGTCAAATGGGATCGGTTTTAGGGAGAACATGATGTATTTACCCTTGAACATGTCATAAACACCTTGAATACATCGGTTTGACTCGAACTCGGTCAAACGAGAGAGGTTTTGTGTATAAAATGACCTAAACACTTCGAATCAGACAATATGAGTAAATTTTCGTCAAATGGGATAGGTTTAGGGTAGAAAATTACATATTTACCCTTGAACATGTCGTTAACACTTGAAATAAATTGATTTGAGTCCAACTCGGTCAAACGGGCGTGGTTTTGGGTAAAATATGAAATAAACACTTCATATAGGACGATATGAGTCAATAAAGGTCAAATTGGATCGTTTTTGGGTAGAAAATGATGTATTTACCCTTGAAAATGTCATAAACATTTGAAAAAACTCGTTTGGAGTCAAACTCGGTCAAACGAGACAGGTTTTGGGTAAAAAATGACCTAAAAACTTTAAATAGGACAATATGAGTCAATAAAGGTCAAACGGGATCGATTTTGGGTAGAAAATGACGTATTTACCCTTGAACACGTTATAGACACTTGAAGATCCTCGTTTTGAGTCAAACTCGGTAAAACGGGAGAGGTTTAGGGTATGAAATGACCTAAGCACTTTGAATAGGGTGATGTGAGTCAATATAAGTCAAGTGGGATAGGGTTTTGGAATAAAATGTCGTAGTTACGCTTGAACATGTCATAAACACTTGAAATATATCGATTTGAGTCAAACTCGGTCAAACAGATAAGGTCTTAAGTATAAAAGGACCTCAACACTTCGAATAGGACGATATGAGTCAATAAAGGTCAAAAGGGATCGGTTTTGGGAAGAAAATCACGTATTTACCCTTAAACATGTCGTAAACACTTGAAATAAATTATTTTGAGTCAAACTCAGATAAACGGGAGAGGTTTTGGTTATAAAATGACCTAAACACTTCGAATAGGGCAATATGAGTCAATATAGGTAAAATGGGATCGGTTTTTGTTAGAAAATGACGTATTTACCCTTAAACATGTCATAAACTCTTGAAACATATTGATTTGAGTCAAACTCGGTCAAACAGGAGAGGTTTTGGGTATAAAAGGACCTCAACACTTTGAATAGAATGACATGAGTAAATATAGGTCAAAAGGGACCGGTTTTGGGTAGAAAATGACTTATTTACCCTTGAACATTGCATAAACACATGAAATATATCGATTTGAGTCGAACTCGGTCAAACGAAAGAGGTTTTGGGTATAAAATTACCTAAACAAGTCGAATAGAATGATATGAGTTAACATAGGTCAAATGGGATCGGTTTTAGGGAGAACATGATGTATTTACCCTTGAACATGTCATAAACACCTTGAATACATCGGTTTGACTCGAACTCGGTCAAACGAGAGAGGTTTTGTGTATAAAATGACCTAAACACTTCGAATCAGACAATATGAGTAAATTTTCGTCAAATGGGATAGGTTTAGGGTAGAAAATTACATATTTACCCTTGAACATGTCGTTAACACTTGAAATAAATTGATTTGAGTCCAACTCGGTCAAACGGGCGTGGTTTTGGGTAAAATATGAAATAAACACTTCATATAGGACGATATGAGTCAATAAAGGTCAAATTGGATCGTTTTTGGGTAGAAAATGATGTATTTACCCTTGAAAATGTCATAAACATTTGAAAAAACTCGTTTGGAGTCAAACTCGGTCAAACGAGACAGGTTTTGGGTAAAAAATGACCTAAAAACTTTAAATAGGACAATATGAGTCAATAAAGGTCAAACGGGATCGATTTTGGGTAGAAAATGACGTATTTACCCTTGAACACGTTATAGACACTTGAAGATCCTCGTTTTGAGTCAAACTCGGTAAAACGGGAGAGGTTTAGGGTATGAAATGACCTAAGCACTTTGAATAGGGTGATGTGAGTCAATATAAGTCAAGTGGGATAGGGTTTTGGAATAAAATGTCGTAGTTACGCTTGAACATGTCATAAACACTTGAAATATATCGATTTGAGTCAAACTCGGTCAAACAGATAAGGTCTTAAGTATAAAAGGACCTCAACACTTCGAATAGGACGATATGAGTCAATAAAGGTCAAAAGGGATCGGTTTTGGGAAGAAAATCACGTATTTACCCTTAAACATGTCGTAAACACTTGAAATAAATTGTTTTGAGTCAAACTCAGATAAACGGGAGAGGTTTTGGTTATAAAATGACCTAAACACTTCGAATAGGGCAATATGAGTCAATATAGGTAAAATGGGATCGGTTTTTGTTAGAAAATGACGTATTTACCCTTAAACATGTCATAAACTCTTGAAACATATTGATTTGAGTCAAACTCGGTCAAACAGGAGAGGTTTTGGGTATAAAAGGACCTCAACACTTTGAATAGAATGACATGAGTAAATATAGGTCAAAAGGGACCGGTTTTGGGTAGAAAATGACTTATTTACCCTTGAACATTGCATAAACACATGAAATATATCGATTTGAGTCGAACTCGGTCAAACGAAAGAGGTTTTGGGTATAAAATTACCTAAACAAGTCGAATAGAATGATATGAGTTAACATAGGTCAAATGGGATCGGTTTTAGGGAGAACATGATGTATTTACCCTTGAACATGTCATAAACACCTTGAATACATCGGTTTGACTCGAACTCGGTCAAACGAGAGAGGTTTTGTGTATAAAATGACCTAAACACTTCGAATCAGACAATATGAGTAAATTTTCGTCAAATGGGATAGGTTTAGGGTAGAAAATTACATATTTACCCTTGAACATGTCGTTAACACTTGAAATAAATTGATTTGAGTCCAACTCGGTCAAACGGGCGTGGTTTTGGGTAAAATATGAAATAAACACTTCATATAGGACGATATGAGTCAATAAAGGTCAAATTGGATCGTTTTTGGGTAGAAAATGATGTATTTACCCTTGAAAATGTCATAAACATTTGAAAAAACTCGTTTGGAGTCAAACTCGGTCAAACGAGACAGGTTTTGGGTAAAAAATGACCTAAAAACTTTAAATAGGACAATATGAGTCAATAAAGGTCAAACGGGATCGATTTTGGGTAGAAAATGACGTATTTACCCTTGAACACGTTATAGACACTTGAAGATCCTCGTTTTGAGTCAAACTCGGTAAAACGGGAGAGGTTTAGGGTATGAAATGACCTAAGCACTTTGAATAGGGTGATGTGAGTCAATATAAGTCAAGTGGGATAGGGTTTTGGAAGAAAATGTCGTAGTTACGCTTGAACATGTCATAAACACTTGAAATATATCGATTTGAGTCAAACTCGGTCAAACAGATAAGGTCTTAAGTATAAAAGGACCTCAACACTTCGAATAGGACGATATGAGTCAATAAAGGTCAAAAGGGATCGGTTTTGGGAAGAAAATCACGTATTTACCCTTAAACATGTCCTAAACACTTGAAATAAATTGTTTTGAGTCAAACTCAGATAAACGGGAGAGGTTTTGGTTATAAAATGACCTAAACACTTCGAATAGGGCAATATGAGTCAATATAGGTAAAATGGGATCGGTTTTTGTTAGAAAATGACGTATTTACCCTTAAACATGTCATAAACTCTTGAAACATATTGATTTGAGTCAAACTCGGTCAAACAGGAGAGGTTTTGGGTATAAAAGGACCTCAACACTTTGAATAGAATGACATGAGTAAATATAGGTCAAAAGGGACCGGTTTTGGGTAGAAAATGACTTATTTACCCTTGAACATTGCATAAACACATGAAATATATCGATTTGAGTCGAACTCGGTCAAACGAAAGAGGTTTTGGGTATAAAATTACCTAAACAAGTCGAATAGAATGATATGAGTTAACATAGGTCAAATGGGATCGGTTTTAGGGAGAACATGATGTATTTACCCTTGAACATGTCATAAACACCTTGAATACATCGGTTTGACTCGAACTCGGTCAAACGAGAGAGGTTTTGTGTATAAAATGACCTAAACACTTCGAATCAGACAATATGAGTAAATTTTCGTCAAATGGGATAGGTTTAGGGTAGAAAATTACATATTTACCCTTGAACATGTCGTTAACACTTGAAATAAATTGATTTGAGTCCAACTCGGTCAAACGGGCGTGGTTTTGGGTAAAATATGAAATAAACACTTCATATAGGACGATATGAGTCAATAAAGGTCAAATTGGATCGTTTTTGGGTAGAAAATGATGTATTTACCCTTGAAAATGTCATAAACATTTGAAAAAACTCGTTTGGAGTCAAACTCGGTCAAACGAGACAGGTTTTGGGTAAAAAATGACCTAAAAACTTTAAATAGGACAATATGAGTCAATAAAGGTCAAACGGGATCGATTTTGGGTAGAAAATGACGTATTTACCCTTGAACACGTTATAGACACTTGAAGATCCTCGTTTTGAGTCAAACTCGGTAAAACGGGAGAGGTTTAGGGTATAAAATGACCTAAGCACTTTGAATAGGGTGATGTGAGTCAATATAAGTCAAGTGGGATAGGGTTTTGGAAGAAAATGTCGTAGTTACGCTTGAACATGTCATAAACACTTGAAATATATCGATTTGAGTCAAACTCGGTCAAACAGATAAGGTCTTAAGTATAAAAGGACCTCAACACTTCGAATAGGACGATATGAGTCAATAAAGGTCAAAAGGGATCGGTTTTGGGAAGAAAATCACGTATTTACCCTTAAACATGTCCTAAACACTTGAAATAAATTGTTTTGAGTCAAACTCAGATAAACGGGAGAGGTTTTGGTTATAAAATGACCTAAACACTTCGAATAGGGCAATATGAGTCAATATAGGTAAAATGGGATCGGTTTTTGTTAGAAAATGACGTATTTACCCTTAAACATGTCATAAACTCTTGAAACATATTGATTTGAGTCAAACTCGGTCAAACAGGAGAGGTTTTGGGTATAAAAGGACCTCAACACTTTGAATAGAATGACATGAGTAAATATAGGTCAAAAGGGACCGGTTTTGGGTAGAAAATGACTTATTTACCCTTGAACATTGCATAAACACATGAAATATATCGATTTGAGTCGAACTCGGTCAAACGAAAGAGGTTTTGGGTATAAAATTACCTAAACAAGTCGAATAGAATGATATGAGTTAACATAGGTCAAATGGGATCGGTTTTAGGGAGAACATGATGTATTTACCCTTGAACATGTCATAAACACCTTGAATACATCGGTTTGACTCGAACTCGGTCAAACGAGAGAGGTTTTGTGTATAAAATGACCTAAACACTTCGAATCAGACAATATGAGTAAATTTTCGTCAAATGGGATAGGTTTAGGGTAGAAAATTACATATTTACCCTTGAACATGTCGTTAACACTTGAAATAAATTGATTTGAGTCCAACTCGGTCAAACGGGCGTGGTTTTGGGTAAAATATGAAATAAACACTTCATATAGGACGATATGAGTCAATAAAGGTCAAATTGGATCGTTTTTGGGTAGAAAATGATGTATTTACCCTTGAAAATGTCATAAACATTTGAAAAAACTCGTTTGGAGTCAAACTCGGTCAAACGAGACAGGTTTTGGGTAAAAAATGACCTAAAAACTTTAAATAGGACAATATGAGTCAATAAAGGTCAAACGGGATCGATTTTGGGTAGAAAATGACGTATTTACCCTTGAACACGTTATAGACACTTGAAGATCCTCGTTTTGAGTCAAACTCGGTAAAACGGGAGAGGTTTAGGGTATAAAATGACCTAAGCACTTTGAATAGGGTGATGTGAGTCAATATAAGTCAAGTGGGATAGGGTTTTGGAAGAAAATGTCGTAGTTACGCTTGAACATGTCATAAACACTTGAAATATATCGATTTGAGTCAAACTCGGTCAAACAGATAAGGTCTTAAGTATAAAAGGACCTCAACACTTCGAATAGGACGATATGAGTCAATAAAGGTCAAAAGGGATCGGTTTTGGGAAGAAAATCACGTATTTACCCTTAAACATGTCCTAAACACTTGAAATAAATTGTTTTGAGTCAAACTCAGATAAACGGGAGAGGTTTTGGTTATAAAATGACCTAAACACTTCGAATAGGGCAATATGAGTCAATATAGGTAAAATGGGATCGGTTTTTGTTAGAAAATGACGTATTTACCCTTAAACATGTCATAAACTCTTGAAACATATTGATTTGAGTCAAACTCGGTCAAACAGGAGAGGTTTTGGGTATAAAAGGACCTCAACACTTTGAATAGAATGACATGAGTAAATATAGGTCAAAAGGGACCGGTTTTGGGTAGAAAATGACTTATTTACCCTTGAACATTGCATAAACACATGAAATATATCGATTTGAGTCGAACTCGGTCAAACGAAAGAGGTTTTGGGTATAAAATTACCTAAACAAGTCGAATAGAATGATATGAGTTAACATAGGTCAAATGGGATCGGTTTTAGGGAGAACATGATGTATTTACCCTTGAACATGTCATAAACACCTTGAATACATCGGTTTGACTCGAACTCGGTCAAACGAGAGAGGTTTTGTGTATAAAATGACCTAAACACTTCGAATCAGACAATATGAGTAAATTTTCGTCAAATGGGATAGGTTTAGGGTAGAAAATTACATATTTACCCTTGAACATGTCGTTAACACTTGAAATAAATTGATTTGAGTCCAACTCGGTCAAACGGGCGTGGTTTTGGGTTAAATATGAAATAAACACTTCATATCGGACGATTTGAGTCAATAAAGGTCAAATTGGATCGTTTTTGGGTAGAAAATGATGTATTTACCCTTGAAAATGTCATAAACATTTGAAAAAACTCGTTTGGAGTCAAACTCGGTCAAACGAGACAGGTTTTGGGTAAAAAATGACCTAAAAACTTTAAATAGGACAATATGAGTCAATAAAGGTCAAACGGGATCGATTTTGGGTAGAAAATGACGTATTTACCCTTGAACACGTTATAGACACTTGAAGATCCTCGTTTTGAGTCAAACTCGGTAAAACGGGAGAGGTTTAGGGTATAAAATGACCTAAGCACTTTGAATAGGGTGATGTGAGTCAATATAAGTCAAGTGGGATAGGGTTTTGGAAGAAAATGTCGTAGTTACGCTTGAACATGTCATAAACACTTGAAATATATCGATTTGAGTCAAACTCGGTCAAACAGATAAGGTCTTAAGTATAAAAGGACCTCAACACTTCGAATAGGACGATATGAGTCAATAAAGGTCAAAAGGGATCGGTTTTGGGAAGAAAATCACGTATTTACCCTTAAACATGTCCTAAACACTTGAAATAAATTGTTTTGAGTCAAACTCAGATAAACGGGAGAGGTTTTGGTTATAAAATGACCTAAACACTTCGAATAGGGCAATATGAGTCAATATAGGTAAAATGGGATCGGTTTTTGTTAGAAAATGACGTATTTACCCTTAAACATGTCATAAACTCTTGAAACATATTGATTTGAGTCAAACTCGGTCAAACAGGAGAGGTTTTGGGTATAAAAGGACCTCAACACTTTGAATAGAATGACATGAGTAAATATAGGTCAAAAGGGACCGGTTTTGGGTAGAAAATGACTTATTTACCCTTGAACATTGCATAAACACATGAAATATATCGATTTGAGTCGAACTCGGTCAAACGAAAGAGGTTTTGGGTATAAAATTACCTAAACAAGTCGAATAGAATGATATGAGTTAACATAGGTCAAATGGGATCGGTTTTAGGGAGAACATGATGTATTTACCCTTGAACATGTCATAAACACCTTGAATACATCGGTTTGACTCGAACTCGGTCAAACGAGAGAGGTTTTGTGTATAAAATGACCTAAACACTTCGAATCAGACAATATGAGTAAATTTTCGTCAAATGGGATAGGTTTAGGGTAGAAAATTACATATTTACCCTTGAACATGTCGTTAACACTTGAAATAAATTGATTTGAGTCCAACTCGGTCAAACGGGCGTGGTTTTGGGTTAAATATGAAATCAACACTTCATATAGGACGATATGAGTCAATAAAGGTCAAATTGGATCGTTTTTGGGTAGAAAATGATGTATTTACCCTTGAAAATGTCATAAACATTTGAAAAAACTCGTTTGGAGTAAAACTCGGTCAAACGAGACAGGTTTTGGGTAAAAAATGACCTAAAAACTTTAAATAGGACAATATGAGTCAATAAAGGTCAAACGGGATCGATTTTGGGTAGAAAATGACGTATTTACCCTTGAACACGTTATAGACACTTGAAGATCCTCGTTTTGAGTCAAACTCGGTAAAACGGGAGAGGTTTAGGGTATAAAATGACCTAAGCACTTTGAATAGGGTGATGTGAGTCAATATAAGTCAAGTGGGATAGGGTTTTGGAAGAAAATGTCGTAGTTACGCTTGAACATGTCATAAACACTTGAAATATATCGATTTGAGTCAAACTCGGTCAAACAGATAAGGTCTTAAGTATAAAAGGACCTCAACACTTCGAATAGGACGATATGAGTCAATAAAGGTCAAAAGGGATCGGTTTTGGGAAGAAAATCACGTATTTACCCTTAAACATGTCCTAAACACTTGAAATAAATTGTTTTGAGTCAAACTCAGATAAACGGGAGAGGTTTTGGTTATAAAATGACCTAAACACTTCGAATAGGGCAATATGAGTCAATATAGGTAAAATGGGATCGGTTTTTGTTAGAAAATGACGTATTTACCCTTAAACATGTCATAAACTCTTGAAACATATTGATTTGAGTCAAACTCGGTCAAACAGGAGAGGTTTTGGGTATAAAAGGACCTCAACACTTTGAATAGAATGACATGAGTAAATATAGGTCAAAAGGGACCGGTTTTGGGTAGAAAATGACTTATTTACCCTTGAACATTGCATAAACACATGAAATATATCGATTTGAGTCGAACTCGGTCAAACGAAAGAGGTTTTGGGTATAAAATTACCTAAACAAGTCGAATAGAATGATATGAGTTAACATAGGTCAAATGGGATCGGTTTTAGGGAGAACATGATGTATTTACCCTTGAACATGTCATAAACACCTTGAATACATCGGTTTGACTCGAACTCGGTCAAACGAGAGAGGTTTTGTGTATAAAATGACCTAAACACTTCGAATCAGACAATATGAGTAAATTTTCGTCAAATGGGATAGGTTTAGGGTAGAAAATTACATATTTACCCTTGAACATGTCGTTAACACTTGAAATAAATTGATTTGAGTCCAACTCGGTCAAACGGGCGTGGTTTTGGGTTAAATATGAAATAAACACTTCATATAGGACGATATGAGTCAATAAAGGTCAAATTGGATCGTTTTTGGGTAGAAAATGATGTATTTACCCTTGAAAATGTCATAAACATTTGAAAAAACTCGTTTGGAGTCAAACTCGGTCAAACGAGACAGGTTTTGGGTAAAAAATGACCTAAAAACTTTAAATAGGACAATATGAGTCAATAAAGGTCAAACGGGATCGATTTTGGGTAGAAAATGACGTATTTACCCTTGAACACGTTATAGACACTTGAAGATCCTCGTTTTGAGTCAAACTCGGTAAAACGGGAGAGGTTTAGGGTATAAAATGACCTAAGCACTTTGAATAGGGTGATGTGAGTCAATATAAGTCAAGTGGGATAGGGTTTTGGAAGAAAATGTCGTAGTTACGCTTGAACATGTCATAAACACTTGAAATATATCGATTTGAGTCAAACTCGGTCAAACAGATAAGGTCTTAAGTATAAAAGGACCTCAACACTTCGAATAGGACGATATGAGTCAATAAAGGTCAAAAGGGATCGGTTTTGGGAAGAAAATCACGTATTTACCCTTAAACATGTCCTAAACACTTGAAATAAATTGTTTTGAGTCAAACTCAGATAAACGGGAGAGGTTTTGGTTATAAAATGACCTAAACACTTCGAATAGGGCAATATGAGTCAATATAGGTAAAATGGGATCGGTTTTTGTTAGAAAATGACGTATTTACCCTTAAACATGTCATAAACTCTTGAAACATATTGATTTGAGTCAAACTCGGTCAAATAGGAGAGGTTTTGGGTATAAAAGGACCTCAACACTTTGAATAGAATGACATGAGTAAATATAGGTCAAAAGGGACCGGTTTTGGGTAGAAAATGACTTATTTACCCTTGAACATTGCATAAACACATGAAATATATCGATTTGAGTCGAACTCGGTCAAACGAAAGAGGTTTTGGGTATAAAATTACCTAAACAAGTCGAATAGAATGATATGAGTTAACATAGGTCAAATGGGATCGGTTTTAGGGAGAACATGATGTATTTACCCTTGAACATGTCATAAACACCTTGAATACATCGGTTTGACTCGAACTCGGTCAAACGAGAGAGGTTTTGTGTATAAAATGACCTAAACACTTCGAATCAGACAATATGAGTAAATTTTCGTCAAATGGGATAGGTTTAGGGTAGAAAATTACATATTTACCCTTGAACATGTCGTTAACACTTGAAATAAATTGATTTGAGTCCAACTCGGTCAAACGGGCGTGGTTTTGGGTTAAATATGAAATCAACACTTCATATAGGACGATATGAGTCAATAAAGGTCAAATTGGATCGTTTTTGGGTAGAAAATGATGTATTTACCCTTGAAAATGTCATAAACATTTGAAAAAACTCGTTTGGAGTAAAACTCGGTCAAACGAGACAGGTTTTGGGTAAAAAATGACCTAAAAACTTTAAATAGGACAATATGAGTCAATAAAGGTCAAACGGGATCGATTTTGGGTAGAAAATGACGTATTTACCCTTGAACACGTTATAGACACTTGAAGATCCTCGTTTTGAGTCAAACTCGGTAAAACGGGAGAGGTTTAGGGTATAAAATGACCTAAGCACTTTGAATAGGGTGATGTGAGTCAATATAAGTCAAGTGGGATAGGGTTTTGGAAGAAAATGTCGTAGTTACGCTTGAACATGTCATAAACACTTGAAATATATCGATTTGAGTCAAACTCGGTCAAACAGATAAGGTCTTAAGTATAAAAGGACCTCAACACTTCGAATAGGACGATATGAGTCAATAAAGGTCAAAAGGGATCGGTTTTGGGAAGAAAATCACGTATTTACCCTTAAACATGTCCTAAACACTTGAAATAAATTGTTTTGAGTCAAACTCAGATAAACGGGAGAGGTTTTGGTTATAAAATGACCTAAACACTTCGAATAGGGCAATATGAGTCAATATAGGTAAAATGGGATCGGTTTTTGTTAGAAAATGACGTATTTACCCTTAAACATGTCATAAACTCTTGAAACATATTGATTTGAGTCAAACTCGGTCAAACAGGAGAGGTTTTGGGTATAAAAGGACCTCAACACTTTGAATAGAATGACATGAGTAAATATAGGTCAAAAGGGACCGGTTTTGGGTAGAAAATGACTTATTTACCCTTGAACATTGCATAAACACATGAAATATATCGATTTGAGTCGAACTCGGTCAAACGAAAGAGGTTTTGGGTATAAAATTACCTAAACAAGTCGAATAGAATGATATGAGTTAACATAGGTCAAATGGGATCGGTTTTAGGGAGAACATGATGTATTTACCCTTGAACATGTCATAAACACCTTGAATACATCGGTTTGACTCGAACTCGGTCAAACGAGAGAGGTTTTGTGTATAAAATGACCTAAACACTTCGAATCAGACAATATGAGTAAATTTTCGTCAAATGGGATAGGTTTAGGGTAGAAAATTACATATTTACCCTTGAACATGTCGTTAACACTTGAAATAAATTGATTTGAGTCCAACTCGGTCAAACGGGCGTGGTTTTGGGTTAAATATGAAATAAACACTTCATATAGGACGATATGAGTCAATAAAGGTCAAATTGGATCGTTTTTGGGTAGAAAATGATGTATTTACCCTTGAAAATGTCATAAACATTTGAAAAAACTCGTTTGGAGTCAAACTCGGTCAAACGAGACAGGTTTTGGGTAAAAAATGACCTAAAAACTTTAAATAGGACAATATGAGTCAATAAAGGTCAAACGGGATCGATTTTGGGTAGAAAATGACGTATTTACCCTTGAACACGTTATAGACACTTGAAGATCCTCGTTTTGAGTCAAACTCGGTAAAACGGGAGAGGTTTAGGGTATAAAATGACCTAAGCACTTTGAATAGGGTGATGTGAGTCAATATAAGTCAAGTGGGATAGGGTTTTGGAAGAAAATGTCGTAGTTACGCTTGAACATGTCATAAACACTTGAAATATATCGATTTGAGTCAAACTCGGTCAAACAGATAAGGTCTTAAGTATAAAAGGACCTCAACACTTCGAATAGGACGATATGAGTCAATAAAGGTCAAAAGGGATCGGTTTTGGGAAGAAAATCACGTACCCTTAAACATGTCCTAAACACTTGAAATAAATTGTTTTGAGTCAAACTCAGATAAACGGGAGAGGTTTTGGTTATAAAATGACCTAAACACTTCGAATAGGGCAATATGAGTCAATATAGGTAAAATGGGATCGGTTTTTGTTAGAAAATGACGTATTTACCCTTAAACATGTCATAAACTCTTGAAACATATTGATTTGAGTCAAACTCGGTCAAACAGGAGAGGTTTTGGGTATAAAAGGACCTCAACACTTTGAATAGAATGACATGAGTAAATATAGGTCAAAAGGGACCGGTTTTGGGTAGAAAATGACTTATTTACCCTTGAACATTGCATAAACACATGAAATATATCGATTTGAGTCGAACTCGGTCAAACGAAAGAGGTTTTGGGTATAAAATTACCTAAACAAGTCGAATAGAATGATATGAGTTAACATAGGTCAAATGGGATCGGTTTTAGGGAGAACATGATGTATTTACCCTTGAACATGTCATAAACACCTTGAATACATCGGTTTGACTCGAACTCGGTCAAACGAGAGAGGTTTTGTGTATAAAATGACCTAAACACTTCGAATCAGACAATATGAGTAAATTTTCGTCAAATGGGATAGGTTTAGGGTAGAAAATTACATATTTACCCTTGAACATGTCGTTAACACTTGAAATAAATTGATTTGAGTCCAACTCGGTCAAACGGGCGTGGTTTTGGGTAAAATATGAAATCAACACTTCATATAGGACGATATGAGTCAATAAAGGTCAAATTGGATCGTTTTTGGGTAGAAAATGATGTATTTACCCTTGAAAATGTCATAAACATTTGAAAAAACTCGTTTGGAGTCAAACTCGGTCAAACGAGACAGGTTTTGGGTAAAAAATGACCTAAAAACTTTAAATAGGACAATATGAGTCAATAAAGGTCAAACGGGATCGATTTTGGGTAGAAAATGACGTATTTACCCTTGAACATGTCATAAACACTTGAAGATCCTCGTTTTGAGTCAAACTCGGTAAAACGGGAGAGGTTTAGGGTATAAAATGACCTAAGCACTTTGAATAGGGTGATGTGAGTCAATATAAGTCAAATGGGATAGGGTTTTGGAATAAAATGTCGTATTTACGCTTGAACATGTCATAAACACTTGAAATATATCGATTTGAGTCAAACTCGGTCAAACAGATAAGGTCTTAAGTATAAAAGGACCTCAACACTTCGAATAGGACGATATGAGTCAATAAAGGTCAAAAGGGATCGATTTTGGGAAAAAAATCACGTATTTACCCTTAAACATGTCCTAAACACTTGAAATAAATTGTTTTGAGTCAAACTCAGATAAACGGGAGAGGTTTTGGTTATAAAATGACCTAAACACTTCGAATAGGGCAATATGAGTCAATATAGGTAAAATGGGATCGGTTTTTGTTAGAAAATGACGTATTTACCCTTAAACATGTCATAAACTCTTGAAACATATTGATTTGAGTCAAACTCGGTCAAACAGGAGAGGTTTTGGGTATAAAAGGACCTCAACACTTTGAATAGAATGACATGAGTAAATATAGGTCAAAAGGGACCGGTTTTGGGTAGAAAATGACTTATTTACCCTTGAACATTGCATAAACACATGAAATATATCGATTTGAGTCGAACTCGGTCAAACGAAAGAGGTTTTGGGTATAAAATTACCTAAACAAGTCGAATAGAATGATATGAGTTAACATAGGTCAAATGGGATCGGTTTTAGGGAGAACATGATGTATTTACCCTTGAACATGTCATAAACACCTTGAATACATCGGTTTGACTCGAACTCGGTCAAACGAGAGAGGTTTTGTGTATAAAATGACCTAAACACTTCGAATCAGACAATATGAGTAAATTTTCGTCAAATGGGATAGGTTTAGGGTAGAAAATTACATATTTACCCTTGAACATGTCGTTAACACTTGAAATAAATTGATTTGAGTCCAACTCGGTCAAACGGGCGTGGTTTTGGGTAAAATATGAAATCAACACTTCATATAGGACGATATGAGTCAATAAAGGTCAAATTGGATCGTTTTTGGGTAGAAAATGATGTATTTACCCTTGAAAATGTCATAAACATTTGAAAAAACTCGTTTGGAGTCAAACTCGGTCAAACGAGACAGGTTTTGGGTAAAAAATGACCTAAAAACTTTAAATAGGACAATATGAGTCAATAAAGGTCAAACGGGATCGATTTTGGGTAGAAAATGACGTATTTACCCTTGAACATGTCATAAACACTTGAAGATCCTCGTTTTGAGTCAAACTCGGTAAAACGGGAGAGGTTTAGGGTATAAAATGACCTAAGCACTTTGAATAGGGTGATGTGAGTCAATATAAGTCAAATGGGATAGGGTTTTGGAATAAAATGTCGTATTTACGCTTGAACATGTCATAAACACTTGAAATATATCGATTTGAGTCAAACTCGGTCAAACAGATAAGGTCTTAAGTATAAAAGGACCTCAACACTTCGAATAGGACGATATGAGTCAATAAAGGTAAAAAGGGATCGGTTTTGGGAAAAAAATCACGTATTTACCCTTAAACATGTCCTAAACACTTGAAATAAATTGTTTTGAGTCAAACTCAGATAAACGGGAGAGGTTTTGGTTATAAAATGACCTAAACACTTCGAATAGGGCAATATGAGTCAATATAGGTAAAATGGGATCGGTTTTTGTTAGAAAATGACGTATTTACCCTTAAACATGTCATAAACTCTTGAAACATATTGATTTGAGTCAAACTCGGTCAAACAGGAGAGGTTTTGGGTATAAAAGGACCTCAACACTTTGAATAGAATGACATGAGTAAATATAGGTCAAAAGGGACCGGTTTTGGGTAGAAAATGACTTATTTACCCTTGAACATTGCATAAACACATGAAATATATCGATTTGAGTCGAACTCGGTCAAACGAAAGAGGTTTTGGGTATAAAATTACCTAAACAAGTCGAATAGAATGATATGAGTTAACATAGGTCAAATGGGATCGGTTTTAGGGAGAACATGATGTATTTACCCTTGAACATGTCATAAACACCTTGAATACATCGGTTTGACTCGAACTCGGTCAAACGAGAGAGGTTTTGTGTATAAAATGACCTAAACACTTCGAATCAGACAATATGAGTAAATTTTCGTCAAATGGGATAGGTTTAGGGTAGAAAATTACATATTTACCCTTGAACATGTCGTTAACACTTGAAATAAATTGATTTGAGTCCAACTCGGTCAAACGGGCGTGGTTTTGGGTAAAATATGAAATCAACACTTCATATAGGACGATATGAGTCAATAAAGGTCAAATTGGATCGTTTTTGGGTAGAAAATGATGTATTTACCCTTGAAAATGTCATAAACATTTGAAAAAACTCGTTTGGAGTCAAACTCGGTCAAACGAGACAGGTTTTGGGTAAAAAATGACCTAAAAACTTTAAATAGGACAATATGAGTCAATAAAGGTCAAACGGGATCGATTTTGGGTAGAAAATGACGTATTTACCCTTGAACATGTCATAAACACTTGAAGATCCTCGTTTTGAGTCAAACTCGGTAAAACGGGAGAGGTTTAGGGTATAAAATGACCTAAGCACTTTGAATAGGGTGATGTGAGTCAATATAAGTCAAATGGGATAGGGTTTTGGAATAAAATGTCGTATTTACGCTTGAACATGTCATAAACACTTGAAATATATCGATTTGAGTCAAACTCGGTCAAACAGATAAGGTCTTAAGTATAAAAGGACCTCAACACTTCGAATAGGACGATATGAGTCAATAAAGGTCAAAAGGGATCGGTTTTGGGAAAAAAATCACGTATTTACCCTTAAACATGTCCTAAACACTTGAAATAAATTGTTTTGAGTCAAACTCAGATAAACGGGAGAGGTTTTGGTTATAAAATGACCTAAACACTTCGAATAGGGCAATATGAGTCAATATAGGTAAAATGGGATCGGTTTTTGTTAGAAAATGACGTATTTACCCTTAAACATGTCATAAACTCTTGAAACATATTGATTTGAGTCAAACTCGGTCAAACAGGAGAGGTTTTGGGTATAAAAGGACCTCAACACTTTGAATAGAATGACATGAGTAAATATAGGTCAAAAGGGACCGGTTTTGGGTAGAAAATGACTTATTTACCCTTGAACATTGCATAAACACATGAAATATATCGATTTGAGTCGAACTCGGTCAAACGAAAGAGGTTTTGGGTATAAAATTACCTAAACAAGTCGAATAGAATGATATGAGTTAACATAGGTCAAATGGGATCGGTTTTAGGGAGAACATGATGTATTTACCCTTGAACATGTCATAAACACCTTGAATACATCGGTTTGACTCGAACTCGGTCAAACGAGAGAGGTTTTGTGTATAAAATGACCTAAACACTTCGAATCAGACAATATGAGTAAATTTTCGTCAAATGGGAAAGGTTTAGGGTAGAAAATTACATATTTACCCTTGAACATGTCGTTAACACTTGAAATAAATTGATTTGAGTCCAACTCGGTCAAACGGGCGTGGTTTTGGGTAAAATATGAAATAAACACTTCATATAGGACGATATGAGTCAATAAAGGTCAAATTGGATCGTTTTTGGGTAGAAAATGATGTATTTACCCTTGAAAATGTCATAAACATTTGAAAAAACTCGTTTGGAGTCAAACTCGGTCAAACGAGACAGGTTTTGGGTAAAAAATGACCTAAAAAACTTTAAATAGGACAATATGAGTCAATAAAGGTCAAATGGGATCGGTTTTTGGTAGAAAATGACGTATTTACCCTTGAACATGTCATAAACACTTTAAATATATCGATTTTAGTCAAACTTTGTCAAACAGGAGAGGTTTTGGGTATAAAAGGACCTCAACACTTTGAATAGGACGATAAGAGTCAATATAGGACAAAAGGGATCGATTTTGCATAGAAAATGACTTTTTTTATCCTTGAACATTGCATAAAAACTTGAAATACATTGATTTAAGTCAAACTCGATCAAACGAAAGAGGTTTTGGGTATAAAATAACCTAAACCCATCGCATAGGATGATATGAGTCAATATAGGTCAAATGGGATCGGTTTTAGGGAGAACATGACGTATTTACCCTTGAACATGTCATAAACACCTAGAATACATTGGTTTGAGTCAAACACGGTCAAAGAGGAGAGGTTTTGTGTATTAAATGACTTAAACACTTCGAATAAGACAATATAAGTAAATATTGGTCAAATAGGATTGGTTTTGGGTAGAAAATTACATATTTACCCTTGAACATGTCATAAAGAATTGAAATACATGGATTTGAGTCAAACTCGGTCAAACGGGCGTGGTTTTTGGTAAAATATGACATAAACCTTTCATACAAGATGATATGAGTCAATAAAGGTCAAATAGGATCGGTTTCGGGTAGAAAATGACGTATTTACCCTTGAACATGTCATAAACACTTGAAATAGCTCGTTTTGAGTCAAACTCGGTCAAACAGGAGAGGTTTTGGGTATAAAATGACCTAAACACTTCGAATAGGGTGATATGAGTCAATATAGGTCAAATAGGATCAGGTTTTGGAAGAAAATGACGTATTTTCCCTTAAACATGTCATAAACACTTGAAATACGTCAGTTTAAATCAAACTCTGTCAAACGGGAGAGGTTTTGTGTATAAAATGACCTAAACACTTCGAATAGGACGATATGAGTAAATATTGGTAAAATGGTATCGGTTTTCGGTAGAAAATTACATATTTACCCTTGAACATGTCATAAACACTTGAAATACACGGATTTAAGTCAAATAAGGTCAAATATGAGAGGTTTTGGCTATAAAATGACCTAAACACTTCGAATAGGGCGATGTGAAGTAATATAGGTCAAATGGGATTGGTTTTTGGTAGAAAATGATGTATTTACCCTCAAATATGTCGTAAACACTTGAAATAAATCCATTTGTGTCAAACTCCGTCAAACAAGAGAGGTTTTCGGTATAAAAGGACCTAAACACTTCGAATAGGATGATATAAGTCAATATAGGTCAAAAAGGATTGGTTTTGGGTAGAAAATGACTTATTTTCCCTTGAACATCGCATAAACACTTGAAATACATTGATTTGAGTGAAACTCGGTCAAAGGAAAGAGGTTTTAGGTATAAAATAACCTAAACACGTCAAATAGGATGATATTAGTCAATATAGGTCAAATGGGATCGGTTTTGGGGTGAAAATGATGTATTTACCCTTGAACATGTCACAAAGAATTGAAATAAATCGATTTAAGTCAAACTCGGTCAAACAGTAGAGGTTTTTGGTATAAAAGAACCTCACCACTTCGAATAGGATGATATGAGTAAATATAGGTCAAAAGGGATCGATTTTGGGTAGAAAAAAACTTATTTACCCTTGAACATTGCACAAACAATAAAAATACATCGGTTTGAGTCAAACTCGGTCAAACGAAAGAGGTTTTGGGTAGAAAATGACCAAGACACTTTGAATAGGACGATATGATTAAATATTCGTCAAATGGGATCGGTTTTCGGTAGAAAATTACATATTTACCCTCGAACATGTCATAAACACTTGAAATACATGGATTTGAGTCAAACTAGGTCAAACATGAGAGGTTTTGGGTATAAAATGACCTTAACACTTCGAATAGGATGATATGATTCAATATAGGTCAAATGGGATAGGTTTTGGGGAGAAAATGACGTATTTAACCTTGAACATGTCATAAACACTTGAAATATATTGATTTGAGTTAAACTCGGTCAAACGTGAAATGTTTTTGGTAAAAAATTACATAAACATTTCATATAGGATGATATGAGTCAGTAAAGGTCAAATGGGATCGGTTTTGGCTAGAAAATGACGTATTTATCCTTCAACATGTCATAAACACTTGAAATATATTGTTTTGAGTTAAACTCGGTTAAACGGGAGATTGTTTTGGTGAAAAATGACATAAACATTTCCTATAGGACGATATGAGTCAATAAAGGTCAAATGGGATCGGTTTTGGCTAGAAAATGACGTATTTATCCTTCAACATGTCATAAACACTTGAAATAACTCGGTTTGAGTCAAACTCGGTCATACGGGAGAGGTTTTGGGTATAAAATGACCTATACACTTCGAATAGGACGATATGAGTCAATATAGGTCAAATGGGATCCGTTTTTTGTAGAAAATGATGTATTTACCTTTGAACATGTCATAAACACTTGAAATAAATAAATTTGAGTCAAACTCGGTCAAACAGGAGTGGTTTTGGGTATAAAAGGACCTAAACACTTCGAATAGGATGATGTGAGTCAATATAGGTTAAAAGGGATCGGTTTTGGGTAGAAAATGACTTATTTACCCTTGAACATTGCATAAACACTTGAAACGAGAGAGGTTTTGGATAAAAATTGACCTAAACACTTCAAATTAGGACGATAAGAGTCAATAAAGCTCAAATGGGATCGGTTTTGGGTAAAAAATTACCAAAACACTTCGAAGAGGATAATATGAGTCAATATAGGTCAAATGGGATAGGTTTTGGGGAGAAAATGACCTATTTACCCTAAACATGTCATTCATTTGAAATAACTCATTTTGAATCAAACTCTATCAAACGGGAGACGTTTTGGGTAAAAAATGACCTAAAACCGTTAAATAGGACGATATGAGTCAATAAAGGTCAAATGGGGTTGGTTTTGGGGAGAAAATGACGTATTAACCCTTGAACATGTCATAAACACTTGAAATAACTCGTTTTGAGTCAAACTCGGTCAAACGGGAGAGATTTTGGGTATAAATTGACCTAAACAGTTCGAATAGGGCAATATGAGTCAATATAGGTTAAATGGGATCGGTTTTTGGTATAAAATGACGTAGTTACTCTAGAACATGTCATAAACACATGAAATATATCAACTTGAGTCAAACTCGGTCAAACAGGAGAGGTTTTTGTTATAAAAGGACCTCAACACTTTGAATAGAACAATAAGAGTCAATATAGGTCAAAAGAGATTAGTTTTTGTGTAGACACTTGAAATACATTGATTTGAGTCAAACTAGGTCAAACGAAAGAGGTTTTAGGTATAAAATAACCTAAACACTTTGAATAGAAAGATATGAGTCAATATAGGTTGAAATGAGTCAATATACGTCAAATGGGATCGGTTTTGGGGAAAAAATGACGTGTTACACTAGAACATGTCATAAACACCTTAAATACATCGGTTTGAGTGAAACTCGGTCAAACGGGCATGGTTTTGGGTAAAATTTGACATAAACACTTCATATAGGACGATATGAAACAATAAAGGTCAAATCGGATTAGTTTATGTAGAAAATGACGTATTTACCCTTGAACATGTAATATTCACTTGAAATAACTCGTTTTTAGTCAAACTCGGTCAAACGAGAGAGGTTTTGGGTAAAAATGACCTTAATACTTTAAATAGGACGATATGTGTCAATGAAGGTCAAATGGGATTGATTTTGGGTAAAAGATGACGTATTTACCCTTGAACATGTCATAAAAACTTGAAAAAACTCGTTTTGAGTCAAACTCGGTGAAACGAGAGAGGTTTTGGGTAAAAATAACCTTAAAACTTTAAATACGACAATATGAGTCAATAAAGGTCAAACTGGGATCGATTTTGGGTAGAAAATGACGTATTTACCCTTGAACATGTCATAAACACTTGAAATAACTCGTTTTGAGACAAACTCGATCAAACGGGAGAGGTTTTGGGTATAAAATGACCTAAACACTTCGAATAGGGTGATATGAGTCAATATAGGTCAAATGGGATCAGGTTTTGGTTGAAAATGTCGTATTTACACTTGAACATGTCATAAACACTTGAAATATATCGATTTGAGTCAAACTCGGTCAAACGGGAGAGGTTTTGTGTATAAAATGACCTAAACACTTCGAATAGGACGATATGATTAAATATTGGAAAAATGGGATCGGTTTTCGGTAGAAAATTAAATATTTACCCTCGAACATGTCATAAACACTTGAAATACATGGATGTGATTCAAACTAGGTCAAACATGAGAGGTTTTGGGTATAAAATGACCTAAACATTTCGAATAGGATGATATGAGTCAATATAGGTCAAATGGGATAGGTTTTGGGGAGAAAATGTTACCCTTGAACATGTCATAAACACTTGAAATATATAGATTTGAGTCAAACTCGGATAAACAGGAGAGGTTTTGGGTAAAAAATGACATAAACACTTCATACAGGACGTTAAGAGTCAATAAAGGTCTAATGGGATAAGTTTTGGGTAGAAAATAACGTATTTACCCTTGAACATGTGATAAAGACTTGAAATATCTCATTTTGAGTCAAACTCGGTCAAACAGGAGAGGTTTTGGTTATAAAATGACCTAAACACTTTGAATAGGGCGATGTGAGTCAATATAGGTCAAATGGGATCAGTTTTTTGTTTGTAGAAAATGACGTATTTACCCTTGAATATTTCATAAACACTTGAAATACATTGGTTTGAGTCAAACTCGGTCAAATAGGAGAGGTTTAGCGTATAAAATGACCTAAACACTTCGAATAGGATGATATTAGTCAATAAAGGTCAAATGGGATCGATTTTGGGTAGAAAATGACGTATTTACCCTTGAACATGTCAAAAACACTTGAAAAAACTCGTTTTAAGTCAAACTCGGTCAAACAGGAAAGGTTTTGGGTATACAATGACCTAAACACTTCGAATAGGGTGATATGAGTCAATATAGGTCAAATGGGATCGGGTTTTGGTAGAAAATGTCGTATTTACGGTTGAACATGTCATAAACACTTGAAATATATCGATTTGAGTCAAACTTAGTGAAATAGAAGAGGTCTTAAGTATAAAAGGACCTACACAATTCGAATAGGATGATATGAGTCAATAAAGATCAAATAGGATCTGTATTGGGTAGAAAATGACGTATTTACCCTTAAATAAGTCATTAACATTTGAAATAACTCGTTTTGAATCAAATTCAGTCAAACGGGAGACGTTTTGGGTAAAAAATAACCTAAAAACTTTAAGTAGAACGATATGTGTCAATAAAGGTAAAATGGGGTTGGTTTTGGGGAGAAAATGACGTATTACCCCTTGAACATGTGTTAAACACTTGAAATAACTCGTTTTGAGTCAAACTTTGTCAAACGGGAGAGATTTGGGTATAAATTGACCTAAACAGTTGGAATAGGGCAATATGAGACAATATAGGTCAAATGGGATCGGGTTTTGGTATAAAATGACGTAGTTACTCTAAAACATGTCATAAACACTTGAAATATATCGACTTGAGTCAAACTCGGTCAAACAGAAGAGGTTTTAGTTATAAAAGGACCTTAACACTTTGAATAGAACAATAAGAGTCAACATAGGTCAAACCGGATCGGTTTTGTGTAGAAAATGACTTATTTACCCTTAAACATTGCATAAACACTTGAAATACATCGATTTGAGTCAAACTAGGTCAAACAAAAGAGGTTTTGGGTATAAAATAACCTAAACACTTCGAATAGGATGATATGAGTCAATATAGGTCAAATGGGATCGGTTTTGGGGAAAAAAGGACGAATTACCCTAGAACATGTCATAAACACCTTAAATACATCGGTTTGAGTGAAACTCAGTCAAACGGGATAGGTTTTGTGTATAAAATGACCTAAACACTTTGAATAAGATGATATGAGTCAATATAGGTCAAATGAGATAGGTTTTGGGCAGAAAATGACGTATTTGCCCTAAAACATGTCATAAACACTTGAAATATATAGATTTGAGTCAAACTCGGTCAAACAAGAGAGGTTTTGGGTAAAAAAAAACACATAAACACTTCATACAGGACGATAAGAGACAATAAAGGTCAAATGGGATCGGTTTTGGGTAGAAAATGACGTAGTTACCCTTGAACAAGTCATAAACACTTCAAATATCACGTTTTGAGTCAAACTTGGTCAAACGGGAGAGGTTTTGGCTATAAAATGACATAAACACTTCGAATAGGGCGATGTGAAGCAATATAGGTCAAATGGGATTGGGTTTTGGTAGAAAATGATGTATTTACCCTCGAATATGTCGTAAACACTTGAAATAAATCGATTGGTGTAAAACTCGGTCAAACAGGAGAGGTTTTGGGTATAAAAGGACCTATACACTTCGAATAGGATGATATAAGTCAATATAGGTCAAAATGGATCGGTTTTGGGTAGAAAATGACTTATTTACCCTAAACATCGCATAAACACTTGAAATACATCAATTTGAGTGAAACTCGGTCAAACGAAGGTTTTGGTATAAAATAACTGATGTGCTCATTTTAGAGCATGTTTACAACCTCATTTTAGAGTCGAGTCTCGTGCTTTTATATTGGTTTTATGCACATTACGTTCAGTTTCACCTTGATCTTGTCCTCAAGCTGCTTTTAGGTAATTTCAGGTGATCTCGATGATTTCGAGGTAAAAGGAGACGTGTTCGAGGCTTTGACACTTCTATCAAGAGTTTGGATGCGTGTATCATAGCTTGGGCATGCGTTCCAAGTCACTCTCAAAGGTCCCATAAACTCTAGAAGCCACTAGACACTTCAAAGGATTTGTTCAACAAGGTTTAGGTTCAGATTCGACCGAATCTGACATCCATTCGGTCGAATGGTGGACAGGGATTCAAGCACATAAATCAAGCTCTCGGGAATAGCCGAATGAACACTCATTCGGCCGAATCAAGACCCATTCGGCCGAATGGTTCAACTCATTCGGCCGAATGGTAGACAGGGTGCAAAAACGCCAAGATTCTGATATAGGTGAATGGCATACCCATTCGGCCGAATGGACACTCATTCGGCCGAATCTTCCCTTCATTCGGCCGAATGGCCTTCTTTCCCGCAGATTTTGGTTCTTTCTTTAGTCGGCGCTCGAGGGTTTTTCCTAGGGTTTTACTCCTTTTGTCCCTAGGGTATAAATACCCTTTTTCTCTGTACATAACCTTATGCCTACTTTGAGAGCTCTTGTGCCTCAACCTAGAACATCACTTTAAAGCTTTTCATTTCTTTCATGCATTAGTTTAGATTTACAGCTTTCGTTGTTCTCGTTTTCAAGCTTTGTATTTCGGATTCGGTTTCTCTTTCATTCAAGCAGTTTCATTTATGCAAGGTATTGTTTCTTTTCTGTTTTAGTTCGTTTAATGCTTTCAAGTATTGTTTTTCTTAATTTCATTCCTCTAGATATTATCGTTGTTTCGTTTACAGTTTTGATAGAGTAGTTGTCGGTTCGGTTATAGTTTTTAGTTTTCGTTCTCTTGTTCATTTCCATTCAGTCTTTTCATGCTTTCAATCATGTCTTTTATTACTATGTGTGAGTAGTTTCCTTGGGGGTTTGATTGGTGAAACCCTAGGTTGGCTCGTTCTTCATGCGTAGAGTTAGGATTTGAGATTGTTAATGGTTGATTGATATTCGATGCGAATCTTGTCCTGCCACTCCTTTGGAGACATAGGGCGATTATAGGTTGTTCGTGTGATTTATAGGGTCACAAACTTCCTCTCGTCATCTTGAGTGTCATGATTCATTATTGACTGATTTTTCCTAATTTAGCGTATTGATAGTTCGGTTGTCCTTCCTAGGGTGGAACTAATCTATCCCCGTTTTCCCTTCATAGCATAATATCGTTTTAGTTCTTGCTTATTTTCTGTCATTAGATTCATTTTATCAAATATCAAATAACTCCTTTACATCAAGTCGATAAGCGATCGCCCCTTGTCCTTGTGGTTCGATCCCCGACTTACGACTACACTAGTTGTAGTAGTATTAGGGTGTTTATAAATTTAGTTTGCATAACTATTCTTTTAGTCAAACGACCTACAAGAACGGTTATCAATAACCTAAACACGTCAAATAGGATGATATGAGTCAATATAGGTCAAATGGGATCGATTTTGGGTAGAAAATGACGTATTTACTATTAAACATGTCATAAACACTTGAACTAACTCGTTTTGAGCCAAACTTGGTCAAACGGTAGAGGTTTTAGGTTAAAAATGACCTAATCACTTTAAATAGGACGATATGAGTCAATAAAGGTGAAATGGGCTTGGTTTTGGGTAGAAAATGATGTATTTACCCTTGAACATATTATAAACACTTGAAATAACTCGTTTTGAATCTAACTCGGTCAAACGGGAGAGGTTTTGGGTATAAAATGACCTAAACACTTCAAATAGGGCGATATAAGTTAATATAGGTCCAATCGGATCGGTTTTTGGTTGAAAATGACGTATTTACCCTTGAACATGTCACAAACAATTAAAATAAATCGATTTAAGTCAAACTCAGTCAAAGAGTAGAGGTTTTTGGTATAAAAGGACCTATACACTTCGAATAGGACGATATGAGTCAATAAAGGTCAAATGGGATCAATTTTGGGTAGAAAATGACTTATTTACCCTTGAACATTGCACAAACAATTAAAATACATTAATTTGAGTCAAACTCGGTCAAACGAAAGAGGTTTTGGGTATAAAATGACCTAAACACTTTGAATAGGACGATATGTGTAAATATTGGTCAAATGGGATCGGTTTTCGGTAGAAAATTACATATTTACCCTCGACCATGTCATAAATACTTGAAATACAAGGATTTGAGTCAAACTAGGTCAAATGTGAGAGGTTTTGGGTATAGAATGACCTAAACACTTCGAATAGGATGATATGAGTCAATATAGGTCAAATGGGGTCGTTTTTGGTAGAAAATGACGTATTTACCCTTGAACATGTCATAAACACTTGATATAAATTAATTTACGTCAAACTCGGTCAAGCAAGAGAGGTTTTGGGTATAAAAGGATCTAAACACTTTGAATAGGATGATATGAGTCAATATAGGTCAAAAGGGATCGGTTTTGGGTTAAAAATGACTTATTAACCCTTGAACATTGCATAAACACTTGAAATACATTGATTTGAGTCAAACACGATCATACGAAAGAGGTTTTGGATATAAAAGGACCTAAACACTTCGAATAGGATGATATGAGTCAATATAAGGTAAATGGGATCGGTTTTGGGGAGAAAATGACGTATTTACCCTTGAACATGTCATAAACACTTGAAATACATCAATTTGAGTCAAACTTAGTCACACAAGAGAGATTTTGGGTATAAAATGACCTAAACATTTCATATAGGATGATTTGAGTCAATAAAAGTCAAATGGATTCGATTTTGGGTAGAAAATGACGTATTTACCTTTAAACACGTCATAAACACTTGAAATAACTCGTTTTGAGTCAAACTCGGTCAAAAGAGAGAGGTTTTCGGTAAAAAATGACCTAAAAACTTTAAATAGGACAATATGAGTCAATAAAGGTCAAATGGGAACGGTTTTGGGTAGAAAATGACATAGTTACCCTTGAACACGTCATAAACACTTGAAATAACTCGTTTTGAGTCTAACTCTGTTAAACGGGAGAGGTTTTGGGTATACAATGACTTAAACACTTCGAATAGGCAATATGAGTCAATATAGGTCATATGGGATCGGTTTTTGGTATAAAATGACGTATTTACCCTTGAACATGTCATACACACTTGAAATAAATCGATTTGAGTCAAGGATGATCAAACAGGAGAGGTTTTGGGTATAAAAGGACCTAAACACTTCGAATAGGACGATATAAGTCAATATAGGTCAAAAGGGATCGGTTTTGGGCAGAAAATAGCGTATTTAACCTTGAACATGTCATAAATACCTTAAATACGTCGGTTTGAGTCAAACTCGGTCAAACGGGAGATGTTTTGGGTATAAATGACTTAAACACTTCGAATAGGACGATATGTATAAATATTGCTCAAATGGGATCGGTTTTGGGTAGAAAATTAAATATTTATCCTTGAACTGGTCATAAACATTTGAAATACATGGATTTGAGTCAAACTATGTCAAACATGAGAGGTTTTCGGTATAAAAGGATCTAAACACTTAGAATAGGATGATATGAGTCAATATATGTCAAATGGGATCAGTTTTGGGTAGAAAATGATGTATTTAACATTAAACATGTCATAAACACTAGAAATAACTCGATTTGAGTCAAACTCGGTCAAACGGGAGAGGTTTTGGGTATAAAATGACCTAAACATTTCGAATAGGGCGATATGAGTTAATATAGGTCAAATGAGATCGACTTTTTGGTAGAAGATAACGTGTTTACCCTTGAACATGTTATAAACACTTGAAATATAATGATTTTCGTCAAACTCAGTCAAACAGGAGAGGTTTTGGGTATAAAAGAACCTCAACACTTCGAATAGGACGATATGAGTCAATAAAGGTCAAAAGCGATCACTTTTGGGTAGAAAATGACTTATTTACCCTTGAACATTGCATAAACACTTGAAATACATCGATTTGAGTCAAACTCGGTCAAACGAAAGTGATTTTGGGTATAAAGTAACCAAAACACTTCGAATAGGATGATATCAGTCATTTGGATTAGTTTTGGGTAGAAAATTACATATTTACCCTTAAACATGTCATAAACACTTCAAATACATGGATTTTAGTAAAATTAGGTCAAACATGAGAGCTTTTGGGTATAAAATGACCTAAACACTTCGAATAGGATGATATGAGTCAATATATGTCAAATGGGATAGGTTTTGGGTAGAAAAATACATATTTACCCTTGATCATTTAATAAACACCTTGAATACATCTGTTTGAGTCAAACTCGGTCAAACGGGAGAGGTTTTGTGAATAAAATGACCTAAGCACTTCGAATAAGACGATAGGAGTAAATATTGGTCAAATGGGATTGGTTTTCGGTAGAAAAATACATATTTACCCTTGAACATTTCATAAATAGTGGAAATACTTGGATTTGAGTCAAACTAGGTCAAACGGATGATGTTTTGGGTAAAATATGACATAAACACTTCATATAGGATGATATGAGTCAATATAGGTCAAATGGGATCAGTTTTTGGTACAAAATGACGTATTTACCCTTAAACATGTCATAAGCACTTGAAATAAATCGATTTGAGTCAAACTCGGTCAAGTAGGAGAGATTTTGGGTATAAAGGACCTAAACACTTCGATTAGGACGATATGAGTCAATATAAGTCAAAAGGGATCAATTTTGGGGAGAAAATAATGTATTTACCCTTACACATGTCATAAACACCTTAAATACATCGGTTTGAGTCAAACTCGGTCAAATAGGAGATGTTTTGGGTATAAAATGACCTCAACACTTCGAATAGGACGATATGAGTAAATATTGGTCAAATTAGATCGGTTTTGGGTAGAAAATTACATATTTACCCTTAAACATAACATCAACTCTTGAAATACATGGATTTTACTCAAATTAGGTCAAACATGAGAGCTTTTGGGTAGAAAATGACCTTAACACATCGAATAGGATGATATGAGTCAATATATGTCAAATGGGATAGGTTTTGGGGAGAAAATGATATATTTACCCTTAAACATGTCATAAACACTCGAAATATATTAATTTGAGTCAATCTCGGTCAAACGGGCGAGGTTTTGGGTAAAATATGACATAAACACTTCATAGAGGACGATATAAGTCAATAAAGGTCAAATGGGATTGGTTTTGGGTAGAAAATGACATATTTACCCTTGACCATGTCATAAACACTTGAAGTACATCAAGTTTAGTCAAACTCGATCGAATAGAAGAAGTTTTGGGTATTAAATGACCTTATCACTTCGAATAGGACGATATAAATCAATAGAGGACAAGTGAGATCAGTTTTGGTTAGAAAATAACGTATTTACCCTTGAACATGTCATAAACACTTGAAATACATCGATTTGAGTCAAAGTTGGTCGAATGGGAGAGGTATTGGGTATAAAAAGACCTAAATACTTCGAATAGGACGATCTGAGTCAATATAGGTCAAATGTAATCGGGTTTTAATAGAAATTTTTTTTATTTACCCTTGAAAATGTGAGAAACACTTGAAATACATGGATTTGAGTCAATATAAGTCGAATGGTATCGGTTTTTGATAGAAAATGACATATTTACCATTCAGCATGTCATAAACACTTGAAATACATCGATATAAGTCAAACTTGGTCAAGCGGGAGAGGGTTATGGTATAAAATAACCTAAACACTTTGAATAGGACGATAAGAGTCAATATAGGTCAAATGGGATCGGGTATTAATAGAAAATGTGATATTTACCCTTGAATATGTCATAAACACTTGAAATACAACGATTTGAGTTAAACTCGGGTGAGGTTTTGGGTATAATATGACCTAAACACTTGAATACGACGATATGAGTCAATATAAGTCAAATAGGATCAGTTTTTGATAGAAAATTATGTATTAACCCAAGGACATGTCATAAACTCATGAAATAACTCGTTTTGTGTAAATCTCGGTCAAACGAGAGAGGTTTTGGGTATAAAAAGACCTAGACACTTTGAATAGGACGATATGAGTCAATATAGGTCAAATGGGATCAGTTTTTGGTTGAAAATGATGTATTTACCTTTGAACATGTCATAAACACTTGAAATAAATCGATTTGAGTCAAAGTCGAACAAACGGGCGTGGTTTTGGATAAAAAATGACCTAAATACTTCGAATAGGATGATATGCGTCAATATAGGTTAAATGGGATCGATTTTGGGGAGAAAATGAAATATTTACCCTTCACTATGTCATAAACACTTGAAATACATCGATTTGATTCAAACTCGGTCAAATGGGAGAGGTTTTGGGTAAAAAATGACCTAAACACTTCGAATAGGACGATAAGAGTCAATATAGGTTTAATGGGATCAGTTTTAGGTAGGAAATGTCTTATTTACCCTGGAACATTGCACAAACACTTGAAATACTTCGATTTTAGTTAAACTCGGTCAAACGAAAGAGGTTTTAGGTATAAAATAACCTAAACTCTTCGAATAGGATGATATGAGTCAATATAGGTCAAACGGGATCGGTTTTAGGGAGAAAATGACGTATTTACCCTTGAACATGTCATAAACACTTGAAATACATCGATTTGAGTCAAACTCAGTCAAATGGGAGAGGTTTTGGGTAGAAAATGATGTATTTACCCTTGAACATGTCATAAACACTAGAATTAACTCAATTTGATTCAAACTCGGTCAAATAGGAGAGGTTTTGCGTATAAAATAACCTAAACACTTTGAATAGGACAATATGAGACAATATTAGTAAAAAAGGAGTGGTTTTAGGTAGAAAATGACGTATATACCCTAGAATAAGTCAAAAACACTTGAAATAAATCAATTTGAGTCCAACTCGGTCAAACAGGAGAGCTTTTGGGTATAAAAGGACCTAAACACTTCGAATAGGACGATATGAGTCAATATAGGTAAAAAGTGATCGGGTTTTGGGTAGAAGATTTCTTATTTACCCTTGAACATTGCATAAACACTTGAAATACCTCGATTTGAGTCAAACTCGGTCAAACGAAAGAGGTTTTGGGTATAAAATAACCTAAACAAATCAATTAGGATGATATGAGTCAATATAGGTGAAATGGGAGAGGTTTTGTGTATCAAATGACCTAAACACTTCGAATAAGACGATATGAGTCAATATATGTCAAATGGGATCGGTTTTAGGCTGAAAATGACGTATTTACCCTTGAACATGTCATAAACACTTGAAGTACATCGATTTTAGTCAAACTCGATCGAATAGAAGAAGTTTTGGGTATTAAATGACCTTATCACTTCGAATAGGACGATATAAATCAATAGAGGACAAGTGAGATCAGTTTTGGTTAGAAAATAACGTATTTACCCTTGAACATGTCATAAACACTTGAAATACATCGATTTGAGTCAAAGTTGGTCGAATGGGAGAGGTATTGGGTATAAAAAGACCTAAATACTTCGAATAGGACGATCTGAGTCAATATAGGTCAAATGTAATCGGGTTTTAATAGAAATTTTTTTTATTTACCCTTGAAAATGTGAGAAACACTTGAAATACATGGATTTGAGTCAATATAAGTCGAATGGTATCGGTTTTTGATAGAAAATGACATATTTACCATTCAGCATGTCATAAACACTTGAAATACATCGATATAAGTCAAACTTGGTCAAGCGGGAGAGGGTTATGGTATAAAATAACCTAAACACTTTGAATAGGACGATAAGAGTCAATATAGGTCAAATGGGATCGGGTATTAATAGAAAATGTGATATTTACCCTTGAATATGTCATAAACACTTGAAATACAACGATTTGAGTTAAACTCGGGTGAGGTTTTGGGTATAATATGACCTAAACACTTGAATACGACGATATGAGTCAATATAAGTCAAATAGAATCAGTTTTTGATAGAAAATTATGTATTAACCCAGGGACATGTCATAAACTCATGAAATAACTCGTTTTGTGTAAATCTCGGTCAAACGAGAGAGGTTTTGGGTATAAAAAGACCTAGACACTTTGAATAGGACGATATGAGTCAATATAGGTCAAATGGGATCAGTTTTTGGTTGAAAATGATGTATTTACCTTTGAACATGTCATAAACACTTGAAATAAATCGATTTGAGTCAAAGTCGAACAAACGGGCGTGGTTTTGGATAAAAAATGACCTAAATACTTCGAATAGGATGATATGCGTCAATATAGGGTAAATGGGATCGATTTTGAGGAGAAAATGAAATATTTACCCTTCACTATGTCATAAACACTTGGAATACATCGATTTGATTCAAACTCGGTCAAATGGGAGAGGTTTTGGGTAAAAGATGACCTAAACACTTCGAATAGGACGATAAGAGTCAATATAGGTTTAATGGGATCGGTTTTAGGTAGGAAATGTCTTATTTACCCTGGAACATTGCACAAACACTTGAAATACTTCGATTTTAGTTAAACTCGGTCAAACGAAAGAGGTTTTAGGTATAAAATAACCTAAACTCTTCGAATAGGATGATATGAGTCAATATAGGTCAAATGGGATCGGTTTTAGGGAGAAAATGACGTATTTACACTTGAACATGTCATAAACACTTGAAATACATCGATTTGAGTCAAACTCAGTCAAATGGGAGAGGTTTTGGGTAGAAAATGATGTATTTACCCTTGAACATGTCATAAACACTAGAATTAACTCAATTTGATTCAAACTCGGTCAAATAGGAGAGGTTTTGCGTATAAAATAACCTAAACACTTTGAATAGGACAATATGAGACAATATTAGTAAAAAAGGAGTGGTTTTGGGTAGAAAATGACGTATATACCCTAGAATAAGTCAAAAACACCTGAAATAAATCAATTTGAGTCCAACTCGGACAAACAGGAGAGCTTTTGGGTATAAAAGGACCTAAACACTTCGAATAGGACGATATGAGTCAATATAGGTAAAAAGTGATCGGGTTTTGGGTAGAAGATTTCTTATTTACCCTTGAACATTGCATAAACACTTGAAATACCTCGATTTGAGTCAAACTCGGTCAAACGAAAGAGGTTTTGGGTATAAAATAACCTAAACAATTCAATTAGGATGATATGAGTCAATATAGGTGAAATGGGAGAGGTTTTGTGTATAAAATGACCTAAACACTTCGAATAAGACGATATGAGTCAATATATGTCAAATAGGATCGGTTTTAGGCTGAAAATGACGTATTTACCCTTGAACATGTCATAAACACTTGAAGTACATCGGTTTTAGTCAAACTCGATCGAATAGAAGAAGTTTTGGGTATTTAATGACCTTATCACTTCGAATAGGACGATATAAATCAATAGAGGACAAGTGAGATCAGTTTTGGTTAGAAAATAACGTATTTACCCTTGAACATGTCATAAACACTTGAAATACATCGATTTGAGTCAAAGTTGGTCGAATGGGAGAGGTATTGGGTATAAAAAGACCTAAATACTTCGAATAGGACGATCTGAGTCAATATAGGTCAAATGTAATCGGGTTTTAATAGAAATTTTTTTTATTTACCCTTGAAAATGTGAGAAACACTTGAAATACATGGATTTGAGTCAATATAAGTCGAATGGTATCGGTTTTTGATAGAAAATGACATATTTACCATTCAGCATGTCATAAACACTTGAAATACATCGATATAAGTCAAACTCGGTCAAACGGGAGAGGGTTATGGTATAAAATAACCTAAACACTTTGAATAGGACGATAAGAGTCAATATAGGTCAAATGGGATCGGGTATTAATAGAAAATGTGATATTTACCCTTGAATATGTCATAAACACTTGAAATACAACGATTTGAGTTAAACTCGGGTGAGGTTTTGGGTATAATATGACCTAAACACTTGAATAGGACGATATGAGTCAATATAAGTCAAATAGGATCAGTTTTTGATAGAAAATTATGTATTAACCCAGGGACATGTCATAAACTCATGAAATAACTCGTTTTGTGTAAATCTCGGTCAAACGAGAGAGGTTTTGGGTATAAAAAGAGCTAGACACTTTGAATAGGACGATATGAGTCAATATAGGTCAAATGGGATCAGTTTTTGGTTGAAAATGATGTATTTACCTTTGAACATGTCATAAACACTTGAAATAAATCGATTTGAGTCAAAGTCGAACAAACGGGCGTGGTTTTGGATAAAAAATGACCTAAATACTTCGAATAGCATGATATGCGTCAATATAGGTTAAATGGGATCGATTTTGGGGAGAAAATGAAATATTTACCCTTCACTATGTCGTAAACACTTGAAATACATCGATTTGATTCAAACTCGGTGAAATGGGAGAGGTTTTGGGTAAAAAATGACCTAAACACTTCGAATAGGACGATAAGAGTCAATATAGGTTTAATGGGATCAGTTTTAGGTAGGAAATGTCTTATTTACCCTGGAACATTGCACAAACACTTGAAATACTTCGATTTTAGGTAAACTCGGTCAAACGAAAGAGGTTTTAGGTATAAAATAACCTAAACTCTTCGAATAGGATGATATGAGTCAATATAGGTCAAATGGGATCGGTTTTAGGGAGAAAATGACGTATTTACCCTTGAACATGTCATAAACACTTGAAATACACCGATTTGAGTCAAACTCAGTCAAATGGGAGAGGTTTTGGGTAGAAAATGATGTATTTACCCTTGAACATGTCATAAACACTAGAATTAACTCAATTTGATTCAAACTCGGTCAAATAGGAGAGGTTTTGCGTATAAAATAACCTAAACACTTTGAATAGGACAATATGAGACAATATTAGTAAAAAAGGAGTGGTTTTGGATAGAAAATGACGTATATACCCTAGAATAAGTCAAAAACACTTGAAATAAATCAATTTGAGTCCAACTCGGTCAAACAGGAGAGCTTTTGGGTATAAAAGGACCTAAACACTTCGAATAGGACGATATGAGTCAATATAGGTAAAAAGTGATCGGGTTTTGGGTAGAAGATTACTTATTTACCCTTGAACATTGCATAAACACTTGAAATACCTCGATTTGAGTCAAACTCCGTCAAACGAAAGAGGTTTTGGGTATAAAATAACCTAAACAATTCAATTAGGATGATATGAGTCAATATAGGTGAAATGGGAGAGGTTTTGTGTATAAAATGACCTAAACACTTCGAATAAGACGATATGAGTCAATATATGTCAAATAGGATCGGTTTTAGGCTGAAAATGACGTATTTACCCTTGAACATGTCATAAACACTTGAAGTACATCGGTTTTAGTCAAACTCGATCGAATAGAAGAAGTTTTGGGTATTAAATGACCTTATCACTTCGAATAGGACGATATAAATCAATAGAGGACAAGTGAGATCAGTTTTGGTTAGAAAATAACGTATTTACCCTTGAACATGTCATAAACACTTGAAATACATCGATTTGAGTCAAAGTTGGTCGAATGGGAGAGGTATTGGGTAAAAAGACCTAAATACTTCGAATAGGACGATCTGAGTCAATATAGGTCAAATGTAATCGGGTTTTAATAGAAATTTTTTTTATTTACCCTTGAAAATGTGAGAAACACTTGAAATACATGGATTTGAGTCAATATAAGTCGAATGGTATCGGTTTTTGATAGAAAATGACATATTTACCATTCAGCATGTCATAAACACTTGAAATACATCGATATAAGTCAAACTCGGTCAAACGAGAGAGGGTTATGGTATAAAATAACCTAAACACTTTGAATAGGACGATAAGAGTCAATATAGGTCAAATGGGATCGGGTATTAATAGAAAATGTGATATTTACCCTTGAATATGTCATAAACACTTGAAATACAACGATTTGAGTTAAACTCGGGTGAGGTTTTGGGTATAATATGACCTAAACACCTGAATAGGACGATATGAGTCAATATAAGTCAAGTAGGATCAGTTTTTGATAGAAAATTATGTATTAACCCAGGGACATGTCATAAACTCATGAAATAACTCGTTTTGTGTAAATCTCGGTCAAACGAGAGAGGTTTTGGGTATAAAAAGAGCTAGACACTTTGAATAGGACGATATGAGTCAATATAGGTCAAATGGGATCAGTTTTTGGTTGAAAATGATGTATTTACCTTTGAACATGTCATAAACACTTGAAATAAATCGATTTGAGTCAAAGTCGAACAAATGGGCGTGGTTTTGGATAAAAAATGACCTAAATACTTCGAATAGGATGATATGCGTCAATATAGGTTAAATGGGATCGATTTTGGGGAGAAAATGAAATATTTACCCTTCACTATGTCATAAACACTTGAAATACATCGATTTGATTCAAACTCGGTCAAATGGGAGAGGTTTTGGGTAAAAAATGACCTAAACACTTCGAATAGGATGATAAGAGTCAATATAGGTTTAATGGGATCGGTTTTAGGTAGGAAATGTCTTATTTACCCTGGAACATTGCACAAACACTTGAAATACTTCGATTTTAGTTAAACTCGGTCAAACGAAAGAGGTTTTAGGTATAAAATAACCTAAACTCTTCGAATAGGATGATATGAGTCAATATAGGTCAAATGGGATCGATTTTAGGGAGAAAATGACGTATTTACCCTTGAACATGTCATAAACACTTGAAATACATCGATTTGAGTCAAACTCAGTCAAATGGGAGAGGTTTTGGGTAGAAAATGATGTATTTACCCTTGAACATGTCATAAACACTAGAATTAACTCAATTTGATTCAAACTCGGTCAAATAGGAGAGGTTTTGCGTATAAAATAACCTAAACACTTTGAATAGGACAATATGAGACAATATTAGTAAAACAGGAGTGGTTTTGGGTAGAAAATGACGTATATACCCTAGAATAAGTCAAAAACACTTGAAATAAATCAATTTAAATCCAACTCGGTCAAACAGGAGAGCTTTTGGGTATAAAAGGACCTAAACACTTCGAATAGGACGATATGAGTCAATATAGGTAAAAAGTGATCGGGTTTTGGGTAGAAGATTACTTATTTACCCTTGAACATTGCCTAAACACTTGAAATACCTCGATTTGAGTCAAACTCGGTCAAACGAAAGAGGTTTTGGGTATAAAATAACCTAAACAATTCAATTAGGATGATATGAGTCAATATAGGTGAAATGGGAGAGGTTTTGTGTATCAAATGACCTAAACACTTCGAATAAGACGATATGAGTCAATATATGTCAAATAGGATCGGTTTTAGGCTGAAAATGACGTATTTACCCTTGAACATGTCATAAACACTTGAAGTACATCGATTTTAGTCAAACTCGATCGAATAGAAGAAGTTTTGGGTATTAAATGACTTTATCACTTCGAATAGGACGATATAAATCAATAGAGGACAAGTGAGATCAGTTTTGGTTAGAAAATAACGTATTTACCCTTGAACATGTCATAAACACTTGAAATACATCGATTTGAGTCAAAGTTGGTCGAATGGGAGAGGTATTGGGTAAAAAGACCTAAATACTTCGAATAGGACGATCTGAGTCAATATAGGTCAAATGTAATCGGGTTTTAATAGAAATTTTTTTTATTTACCCTTGAAAATGTGAGAAACACTTGAAATACATGGATTTGAGTCAATATAAGTCGAATGGTATCGGTTTTTGATAGAAAATGACATATTTACCATTCAGCATGTCATAAACACTTGAAATACATCGATATAAGTCAAACTCGGTCAAACGAGAGAGGGTTATGGTATAAAATAACCTAAACACTTTGAATAGGACGATAAGAGTCAATATAGGTCAAATGGGATCGGGTATTAATAGAAAATGTGATATTTACCCTTGAATATGTCATAAACACTTGAAATACAACGATTTGAGTTAAACTCGGGTGAGGTTTTGGGTATAATATGACCTAAACACCTGAATAGGACGATATGAGTCAATATAAGTCAAGTAGGATCAGTTTTTGATAGAAAATTATGTATTAACCCAGGGACATGTCATAAACTCATGAAATAACTCGTTTTGTGTAAATCTCGGTCAAACGAGAGAGGTTTTGGGTATAAAAAGAGCTAGACACTTTGAATAGGACGATATGAGTCAATATAGGTCAAATGGGATCAGTTTTTGGTTGAAAATGATGTATTTACCTTTGAACATGTCATAAACACTTGAAATAAATCGATTTGAGTCAAAGTCGAACAAATGGGCGTGGTTTTGGATAAAAAATGACCTAAATACTTCGAATAGGATGATATGCGTCAATATAGGTTAAATGGGATCGATTTTGGGGAGAAAATGAAATATTTACCCTTCACTATGTCATAAACACTTGAAATACATCGATTTGATTCAAACTCGGTCAAATGGGAGAGGTTTTGGGTAAAAAATGACCTAAACACTTCGAATAGGATGATAAGAGTCAATATAGGTTTAATGGGATCGGTTTTAGGTAGGAAATGTCTTATTTACCCTGGAACATTGCACAAACACTTGAAATACTTCGATTTTAGTTAAACTCGGTCAAACGAAAGAGGTTTTAGGTATAAAATAACCTAAACTCTTCGAATAGGATGATATGAGTCAATATAGGTCAAATGGGATCGGTTTTAGGGAGAAAATGACGTATTTACCCTTGAACATGTCATAAACACTTGAAATACACCGATTTGAGTCAAACTCAGTCAAATGGGAGAGGTTTTGGGTAGAAAATGATGTATTTGCCCTTGAACATGTCATAAACACTAGAATTAACTCAATTTGATTCAAACTCGGTCAAATAGGAGAGGTTTTGCGTATAAAATAACCTAAACACTTTGAATAGGACAATATGAGACAATATTAGTAAAAAAGGAGTGGTTTTGGATAGAAAATGACGTATATACCCTAGAATAAGTCAAAAACACTTGAAATAAATCAATTTGAGTCCAACTCGGTCAAACAGGAGAGCTTTTGGGTATAAAAGGACCTAAACACTTCGAATAGGACGATATGAGTCAATATAGGTAAAAAGTGATCGGGTTTTGGGTAGAAGATTACTTATTTACCCTTGAACATTGCATAAACACTTGAAATACCTCGATTTGAGTCAAACTCCGTCAAACAAAAGAGGTTTTGGGTCTAAAATAACCTAAACAATTCAATTAGGATGATATGAGTCAATATAGGTGAAATGGGAGAGGTTTTGTGTATAAAATGACCTAAACACTTCGAATAAGACGATATGAGTCAATATATGTCAAATGGGATCGGTTTTAGGCTGAAAATGACGTATTTACCCTTGAACATGTCATAAACACTTGAAGTACATCGGTTTTAGTCAAACTCGATCGAATAGAAGAAGTTTTGGGTATTAAATGACCTTATCACTTCGAATAGGACGATATAAATCAATAGAGGACAAGTGAGATCAGTTTTGGTTAGAAAATAACGTATTTACCCTTGAACATGTCATAAACACTTGAAATACATCGATTTGAGTCAAAGTTGGTCGAATGGGAGAGGTATTGGGTAAAAAGACCTAAATACTTCGAATAGGACGATCTGAGTCAATATAGGTCAAATGTAATCGGGTTTTAATAGAAATTTTTTTTATTTACCCTTGAAAATGTGAGAAACACTTGAAATACATGGATTTGAGTCAATATAAGTCGAATGGTATCGGTTTTTGATAGAAAATGACATATTTACCATTCAGCATGTCATAAACACTTGAAATACATCGATATAAGTCAAACTCGGTCAAACGAGAGAGGGTTATGGTATAAAATAACCTAAACACTTTGAATAGGACGATAAGAGTCAATATAGGTCAAATGGGATCGGGTATTAATAGAAAATGTGATATTTACCCTTGAATATGTCATAAACACTTGAAATACAACGATTTGAGTTAAACTCGGGTGAGGTTTTGGGTATAATATGACCTAAACACCTGAATAGGACGATATGAGTCAATATAAGTCAAGTAGGATCAGTTTTTGATAGAAAATTATGTATTAACCCAGGGACATGTCATAAACTCATGAAATAACTCGTTTTGTGTAAATCTCGGTCAAACGAGAGAGGTTTTGGGTATAAAAAGAGCTAGACACTTTGAATAGGACGATATGAGTCAATATAGGTCAAATGGGATCAGTTTTTGGTTGAAAATGATGTATTTACCTTTGAACATGTCATAAACACTTGAAATAAATCGATTTGAGTCAAAGTCGAACAAATGGGCGTGGTTTTGGATAAAAAATGACCTAAATACTTCGAATAGGATGATATGCGTCAATATAGGTTAAATGGGATCGATTTTGGGGAGAAAATGAAATATTTACCCTTCACTATGTCATAAACACTTGAAATACATCGATTTGATTCAAACTCGGTCAAATGGGAGAGGTTTTGGGTAAAAAATGACCTAAACACTTCGAATAGGATGATAAGAGTCAATATAGGTTTAATGGGATCGGTTTTAGGTAGGAAATGTCTTATTTACCCTGGAACATTGCACAAACACTTGAAATACTTCGATTTTAGTTAAACTCGGTCAAACGAAAGAGGTTTTAGGTATAAAATAACCTAAACTCTTCGAATAGGATGATATGAGTCAATATAGGTCAAATGGGATCGGTTTTAGGGAGAAAATGACGTATTTACCCTTGAACATGTCATAAACACTTGAAATACACCGATTTGAGTCAAACTCAGTCAAATGGGAGAGGTTTTGGGTAGAAAATGATGTATTTGCCCTTGAACATGTCATAAACACTAGAATTAACTCAATTTGATTCAAACTCGGTCAAATAGGAGAGGTTTTGCGTATAAAATAACCTAAACACTTTGAATAGGACAATATGAGACAATATTAGTAAAAAAGGAGTGGTTTTGGATAGAAAATGACGTATATACCCTAGAATAAGTCAAAAACACTTGAAATAAATCAATTTGAGTCCAACTCGGTCAAACAGGAGAGCTTTTGGGTATAAAAGGACCTAAACACTTCGAATAGGACGATATGAGTCAATATAGGTAAAAAGTGATCGGGTTTTGGGTAGAAGATTACTTATTTACCCTTGAACATTGCATAAACACTTGAAATACCTCGATTTGAGTCAAACTCCGTCAAACAAAAGAGGTTTTGGGTCTAAAATAACCTAAACAATTCAATTAGGATGATATGAGTCAATATAGGTGAAATGGGAGAGGTTTTGTGTATAAAATGACCTAAACACTTCGAATAAGACGATATGAGTCAATATATGTCAAATGGGATCGGTTTTAGGCTGAAAATGACGTATTTACCCTTGAACATGTCATAAACACTTGAAGTACATCGGTTTTAGTCAAACTCGATCGAATAGAAGAAGTTTTGGGTATTAAATGACCTTATCACTTCGAATAGGACGATATAAATCAATAGAGGACAAGTGAGATCAGTTTTGGTTAGAAAATAACGTATTTACCCTTGAACATGTCATAAACACTTGAAATACATCGATTTGAGTCAAAGTTGGTCGAATGGGAGAGGTATTGGGTAAAAAGACCTAAATACTTCGAATAGGACGATCTGAGTCAATATAGGTCAAATGTAATCGGGTTTTAATAGAAATTTTTTTTATTTACCCTTGAAAATGTGAGAAACACTTGAAATACATGGATTTGAGTCAATATAAGTCGAATGGTATCGGTTTTTGATAGAAAATGACATATTTACCATTCAGCATGTCATAAACACTTGAAATACATCGATATAAGTCAAACTCGGTCAAACGAGAGAGGGTTATGGTATAAAATAACCTAAACACTTTGAATAGGACGATAAGAGTCAATATAGGTCAAATGGGATCGGGTATTAATAGAAAATGTGATATTTACCCTTGAATATGTCATAAACACTTGAAATACAACGATTTGAGTTAAACTCGGGTGAGGTTTTGGGTATAATATGACCTAAACACCTGAATAGGACGATATGAGTCAATATAAGTCAAGTAGGATCAGTTTTTGATAGAAAATTATGTATTAACCCAGGGACATGTCATAAACTCATGAAATAACTCGTTTTGTGTAAATCTCGGTCAAACGAGAGAGGTTTTGGGTATAAAAAGAGCTAGACACTTTGAATAGGACGATATGAGTCAATATAGGTCAAATGGGATCAGTTTTTGGTTGAAAATGATGTATTTACCTTTGAACATGTCATAAACACTTGAAATAAATCGATTTGAGTCAAAGTCGAACAAATGGGCGTGGTTTTGGATAAAAAATGACCTAAATACTTCGAATAGGATGATATGCGTCAATATAGGTTAAATGGGATCGATTTTGGGGAGAAAATGAAATATTTACCCTTCACTATGTCATAAACACTTGAAATACATCGATTTGATTCAAACTCGGTCAAATGGGAGAGGTTTTGGGTAAAAAATGACCTAAACACTTCGAATAGGATGATAAGAGTCAATATAGGTTTAATGGGATCGGTTTTAGGTAGGAAATGTCTTATTTACCCTGGAACATTGCACAAACACTTGAAATACTTCGATTTTAGTTAAACTCGGTCAAACGAAAGAGGTTTTAGGTATAAAATAACCTAAACTCTTCGAATAGGATGATATGAGTCAATATAGGTCAAATGGGATCGGTTTTAGGGAGAAAATGACGTATTTACCCTTGAACATGTCATAAACACTTGAAATACACCGATTTGAGTCAAACTCAGTCAAATGGGAGAGGTTTTGGGTAGAAAATGATGTATTTGCCCTTGAACATGTCATAAACACTAGAATTAACTCAATTTGATTCAAACTCGGTCAAATAGGAGAGGTTTTGCGTATAAAATAACCTAAACACTTTGAATAGGACAATATGAGACAATATTAGTAAAAAAGGAGTGGTTTTGGATAGAAAATGACGTATATACCCTAGAATAAGTCAAAAACACTTGAAATAAATCAATTTGAGTCCAACTCGGTCAAACAGGAGAGCTTTTGGGTATAAAAGGACCTAAACACTTCGAATAGGACGATATGAGTCAATATAGGTAAAAAGTGATCGGGTTTTGGGTAGAAGATTACTTATTTACCCTTGAACATTGCATAAACACTTGAAATACCTCGATTTGAGTCAAACTCCGTCAAACAAAAGAGGTTTTGGGTCTAAAATAACCTAAACAATTCAATTAGGATGATATGAGTCAATATAGGTGAAATGGGAGAGGTTTTGTGTATAAAATGACCTAAACACTTCGAATAAGACGATATGAGTCAATATATGTCAAATGGGATCGGTTTTAGGCTGAAAATGACGTATTTACCCTTGAACATGTCATAAACACTTGAAGTACATCGGTTTTAGTCAAACTCGATCGAATAGAAGAAGTTTTGGGTATTAAATGACCTTATCACTTCGAATAGGACGATATAAATCAATAGAGGACAAGTGAGATCAGTTTTGGTTAGAAAATAACGTATTTACCCTTGAACATGTCATAAACACTTGAAATACATCGATTTGAGTCAAAGTTGGTCGAATGGGAGAGGTATTGGGTAAAAAGACCTAAATACTTCGAATAGGACGATCTGAGTCAATATAGGTCAAATGTAATCGGGTTTTAATAGAAATTTTTTTTATTTACCCTTGAAAATGTGAGAAACACTTGAAATACATGGATTTGAGTCAATATAAGTCGAATGGTATCGGTTTTTGATAGAAAATGACATATTTACCATTCAGCATGTCATAAACACTTGAAATACATCGATATAAGTCAAACTCGGTCAAACGAGAGAGGGTTATGGTATAAAATAACCTAAACACTTTGAATAGGACGATAAGAGTCAATATAGGTCAAATGGGATCGGGTATTAATAGAAAATGTGATATTTACCCTTGAATATGTCATAAACACTTGAAATACAACGATTTGAGTTAAACTCGGGTGAGGTTTTGGGTATAATATGACCTAAACACCTGAATAGGACGATATGAGTCAATATAAGTCAAGTAGGATCAGTTTTTGATAGAAAATTATGTATTAACCCAGGGACATGTCATAAACTCATGAAATAACTCGTTTTGTGTAAATCTCGGTCAAACGAGAGAGGTTTTGGGTATAAAAAGACCTAGACACTTTGAATAGGACGATATGAGTCAATATAGGTCAAATGGGATCAGCTTTTGGTTGAAAATGATGTATTTACCTTTGAACATGTCATAAACACTTGAAATAAATCGATTTGAGTCAAAGTCGAACAAACGGGCGTGGTTTTGGATAAAAAATGACCTAAATACTTCGAATAGCATGATATGCGTCAATATAGGTTAAATGGGATCGATTTTGGGGAGAAAATGAAATATTTACCCTTCACTATGTCGTAAACACTTGAAATACATCGATTTGATTCAAACTCGGTCAAATGGGAGAGGTTTTGGGTAAAAAATGACCTAAACACTTCGAATAGGACGATAAGAGTCAATATAGGTTTAATGGGATCGGTTTTAGGTAGGAAATGTCTTATTTACCCTGGAACATTGCACAAACACTTGAAATACTTCGATTTTAGTTAAACTCGGTCAAACGAAAGAGGTTTTAGGTATAAAATAACCTAAACTCTTCGAATAGGATGATATGAGTCAATATAGGTCAAATGGGATCGGTTTTAGGGAGAAAATGACGTATTTACCCTTGAACATGTCATAAACACTTGAAATACACCGATTTGAGTCAAACTCAGTCAAATGGGAGAGGTTTTGGGTAGAAATTGATGTATTTGCCCTTGAACATGTCATAAACACTAGAATTAACTCAATTTGATTCAAACTCGGTCAAATAGGAGAGGTTTTGCGTATAAAATAACCTAAACACTTTGAATAGGACAATATGAGACAATATTAGTAAAAAAGGAGTGGTTTTGGATAGAAAATGACGTATATACCCTAGAATAAGTCAAAAACACTTGAAATAAATCAATTTGAGTCCAACTCGGTCAAACAGGAGAGCTTTTGGGTATAAAAGGACCTAAACACTTCGAATAGGACGATATGAGTCAATATAGGTAAAAAGTGATCGGGTTTTGGGTAGAAGATTACTTATTTACCCTTGAACATTGCATAAACACTTGAAATACCTCGATTTGAGTCAAACTCCGTCAAACAAAAGAGGTTTTGGGTCTAAAATAACCTAAACAATTCAATTAGGATGATATGAGTCAATATAGGTGAAATGGGAGAGGTTTTGTGTATAAAATGACCTAAACACTTCGAATAAGACGATATGAGTCAATATATGTCAAATGGGATCGGTTTTAGGCTGAAAATGACGTATTTACCCTTGAACATGTCATAAACACTTGAAGTACATCGGTTTTAGTCAAACTCGATCGAATAGAAGAAGTTTTGGGTATTAAATGACCTTATCACTTCGAATAGGACGATATAAATCAATAGAGGACAAGTGAGATCAGTTTTGGTTAGAAAATAACGTATTTACCCTTGAACATGTCATAAACACTTGAAATACATCGATTTGAGTCAAAGTTGGTCGAATGGGAGAGGTATTGGGTAAAAAGACCTAAATACTTCGAATAGGACGATCTGAGTCAATATAGGTCAAATGTAATCGGGTTTTAATAGAAATTTTTTTTATTTACCCTTGAAAATGTGAGAAACACTTGAAATACATGGATTTGAGTCAATATAAGTCGAATGGTATCGGTTTTTGATAGAAAATGACATATTTACCATTCAGCATGTCATAAACACTTGAAATACATCGATATAAGTCAAACTCGGTCAAACGAGAGAGGGTTATGGTATAAAATAACCTAAACACTTTGAATAGGACGATAAGAGTCAATATAGGTCAAATGGGATCGGGTATTAATAGAAAATGTGATATTTACCCTTGAATATGTCATAAACACTTGAAATACAACGATTTGAGTTAAACTCGGGTGAGGTTTTGGGTATAATATGACCTAAACACCTGAATAGGACGATATGAGTCAATATAAGTCAAGTAGGATCAGTTTTTGATAGAAAATTATGTATTAACCCAGGGACATGTCATAAACTCATGAAATAACTCGTTTTGTGTAAATCTCGGTCAAACGAGAGAGGTTTTGGGTATAAAAAGACCTAGACACTTTGAATAGGACGATATGAGTCAATATAGGTCAAATGGGATCAGCTTTTGGTTGAAAATGATGTATTTACCTTTGAACATGTCATAAACACTTGAAATAAATCGATTTGAGTCAAAGTCGAACAAACGGGCGTGGTTTTGGATAAAAAATGACCTAAATACTTCGAATAGCATGATATGCGTCAATATAGGTTAAATGGGATCGATTTTGGGGAGAAAATGAAATATTTACCCTTCACTATGTCGTAAACACTTGAAATACATCGATTTGATTCAAACTCGGTCAAATGGGAGAGGTTTTGGGTAAAAAATGACCTAAACACTTCGAATAGGACGATAAGAGTCAATATAGGTTTAATGGGATCGGTTTTAGGTAGGAAATGTCTTATTTACCCTGGAACATTGCACAAACACTTGAAATACTTCGATTTTAGTTAAACTCGGTCAAACGAAAGAGGTTTTAGGTATAAAATAACCTAAACTCTTCGAATAGGATGATATGAGTCAATATAGGTCAAATGGGATCGGTTTTAGGGAGAAAATGACGTATTTACCCTTGAACATGTCATAAACACTTGAAATACACCGATTTGAGTCAAACTCAGTCAAATGGGAGAGGTTTTGGGTAGAAAATGATGTATTTACCCTTGAACATGTCATAAACACTAGAATTAACTCAATTTGATTCAAACTCGGTCAAATAGGAGAGGTTTTCCGTATAAAATAACCTAAACACTTTGAATAGGACAATATGAGACAATATTAGTAAAAAAGGAGTGGTTTTGGATAGAAAATGACGTATATACCCTAGAATAAGTCAAAAACACTTGAAATAAATCAATTTGAGTCCAACTCGGTCAAACAGGAGAGCTTTTGGGTATAAAAGGACCTAAACACTTCGAATAGGACGATATGAGTCAATATAGGTAAAAAGTGATCGGGTTTTGGGTAGAAGATTACTTATTTACCCTTGAACATTGCATAAACACTTGAAATACCTCGATTTGAGTCAAACTCCGTCAAACGAAAGAGGTTTTGGGTATAAAATAACCTAAACAATTCAATTAGGATGATATGAGTCAATATAGGTGAAATGGGAGAGGTTTTGTGTATAAAATGACCTAAACACTTCGAATAAGACGATATGAGTCAATATATGTCAAATAGGATCGGTTTTAGGCTGAAAATGACGTATTTACCCTTGAACATGTCATAAACACTTGAAGTACATCGGTTTTAGTCAAACTCGATCGAATAGAAGAAGTTTTGGGTATTAAATGACCTTATCACTTCGAATAGGACGATATAAATCAATAGAGGACAAGTGAGATCAGTTTTGGTTAGAAAATAACGTATTTACCCTTGAACATGTCATAAACACTTGAAATACATCGATTTGAGTCAAAGTTGGTCGAATGGGAGAGGTATTGGGTAAAAAGACCTAAATACTTCGAATAGGACGATCTGAGTCAATATAGGTCAAATGTAATCGGGTTTTAATAGAAATTTTTTTTATTTACCCTTGAAAATGTGAGAAACACTTGAAATACATGGATTTGAGTCAATATAAGTCGAATGGTATCGGTTTTTGATAGAAAATGACATATTTACCATTCAGCATGTCATAAACACTTGAAATACATCGATATAAGTCAAACTCGGTCAAACGAGAGAGGGTTATGGTATAAAATAACCTAAACACTTTGAATAGGACGGTAAGAGTCAATATAGGTCAAATGGGATCGGGTATTAATAGAAAATGTGATATTTACCCTTGAATATGTCATAAACACTTGAAATACAACGATTTGAGTTAAACTCGGGTGAGGTTTTGGGTATAATATGACCTAAACACTTGAATAGGACGATATGAGTCAATATAAGTCAAATAGGATCAGTTTTTGATAGAAAATTATGTATTAACCCAGGGACATGTCATAAACTCATGAAATAACTCGTTTTGTGTAAATCTCGGTCAAACAAGAGAGGTTTTGGGTATAAAAAGACCTAGACACTTTGAATAGGACGATATGAGTCAATATAAGTCAAATAGGATCAGTTTTTGATAGAAAATTATGTATTAACCCAGGGACATGTCATAAACTCATGAAATAACTCGTTTTGTGTAAATCTCGGTCAAACGAGAGAGGTTTTGGGTATAAAAAGACCTAGACACTTTGAATAGGACGATATGAGTCAATATAGGTCAAATGGGATCAGTTTTTGGTTGAAAATGATGTATTTACCTTTGAACATGTCATAAACACTTGAAATAAATCGATTTGACTCAAAGTCGAACAAACGGGCGTGGTTTTGGATAAAAAATGACCTAAATACTTCGAATAGGATGATATGCGTCAATATAGGTTAAATGGGATCGATTTTGGGGAGAAAATGAAATATTTACCCTTCACTATGTCATAAACACTTGAAATACATCGATTTGATTCAAACTCGGTCAACTGGGAGAGGTTTTGGGTAAAAAATGACCTAAACACTTCGAATAGGAGGATAAGAGTCAATATAGGTTTAATGGGATCGGTTTTAGGTAGGAAATGTCTTATTTACCCTGGAACATTGCACAAACACTTGAAATACTTCGATTTTAGTTAAACTCGGTCAAACGAAAGAGGTTTTAGGTATAAAATAACCTAAACTCTTCGAATAGGATGATATGAGTCAATATAGGTCAAATGGGATCGGTTTTAGGGAGAAAATGACGTATTTACCCTTGAACATGTCATAAACACTTGAAATACACCGATTTGAGTCAAACTCAGTCAAATGGGAGAGGTTTTGGGTAGAAAATGATGTATTTACCCTTGAACATGTCATAAACACTAGAATTAACTCAATTTGATTCAAACTCGGTCAAATAGGAGAGGTTTTGCGTATAAAATAACCTAAACACTTTGAATAGGACAATATGAGACAATATTAGTAAAAAAGGAGTGGTTTTGGATAGAAAATGACGTATATACCCTAGAATAAGTCAAAAACACTTGAAATAAATCAATTTGAGTCCAACTCGGTCAAACAGGAGAGCTTTTGGGTATAAAAGGACCTAAACACTTCGAATAGGACGATATGAGTCAATATAGGTAAAAAGTGATCGGGTTTTGGGTAGAAGATTACTTATTTACCCTTGAACATTGCATAAACACTTGAAATACCTCGATTTGAGTCAAACTCCGTCAAACGAAAGAGGTTTTGGGTATAAAATAACCTAAACAATTCAATTAGGATGATATGAGTCAATATAGGTGAAATGGGAGAGGTTTTGTGTATAAAATGACCTAAACACTTCGAATAAGACGATATGAGTCAATATATGTCAAATAGGATCGGTTTTAGGCTGAAAATGACGTATTTACCCTTGAACATGTCATAAACACTTGAAGTACATCGGTTTTAGTCAAACTCGATCGAATAGAAGAAGTTTTGGGTATTAAATGACCTTATCACTTCGAATAGGACGATATAAATCAATAGAGGACAAGTGAGATCAGTTTTGGTTAGAAAATAACGTATTTACCCTTGAACATGTCATAAACACTTGAAATACATCGATTTGAGTCAAAGTTGGTCGAATGGGAGAGGTATTGGGTAAAAAGACCTAAATACTTCGAATAGGACGATCTGAGTCAATATAGGTCAAATGTAATCGGGTTTTAATAGAAATTTTTTTTATTTACCCTTGAAAATGTGAGAAACACTTGAAATACATGGATTTGAGTCAATATAAGTCGAATGGTATCGGTTTTTGATAGAAAATGACATATTTACCATTCAGCATGTCATAAACACTTGAAATACATCGATATAAGTCAAACTCGGTCAAACGAGAGAGGGTTATGGTATAAAATAACCTAAACACTTTGAATAGGACGGTAAGAGTCAATATAGGTCAAATGGGATCGGGTATTAATAGAAAATGTGATATTTACCCTTGAATATGTCATAAACACTTGAAATACAACGATTTGAGTTAAACTCGGGTGAGGTTTTGGGTATAATATGACCTAAACACTTGAATAGGACGATATGAGTCAATATAAGTCAAATAGGATCAGTTTTTGATAGAAAATTATGTATTAACCCAGGGACATGTCATAAACTCATGAAATAACTCGTTTTGTGTAAATCTCGGTCAAACGAGAGAGGTTTTGGGTATAAAAAGACCTAGACACTTTGAATAGGACGATATGAGTCAATATAAGTCAAATAGGATCAGTTTTTGATAGAAAATTATGTATTAACCCAGGGACATGTCATAAACTCATGAAATAACTCGTTTTGTGTAAATCTCGGTCAAATGAGAGAGGTTTTGGGTATAAAAAGACCTAGACACTTTGAATAGGACGATATGAGTCAATATAGGTCAAATGGGATCAGTTTTTGGTTGAAAATGATGTATTTACCTTTGAACATGTCATAAACACTTGAAATAAATCGATTTGAGTCAAAGTCGAACAAACGGGCGTGGTTTTGGATAAAAAATGACCTAAATACTTCGAATAGGATGATATGCGTCAATATAGGTTAAATGGGATCGATTTTGGGGAGAAAATGAAATATTTACCCTTCACTATGTCATAAACACTTGAAATACATCGATTTGATTCAAACTCGGTCAACTGGGAGAGGTTTTGGGTAAAAAATGACCTAAACACTTCGAATAGGAGGATAAGAGTCAATATAGGTTTAATGGGATCGGTTTTAGGTAGGAAATGTCTTATTTACCCTGGAACATTGCACAAACACTTGAAATACTTCGATTTTAGTTAAACTCGGTCAAACGAAAGAGGTTTTAGGTATAAAATAACCTAAACTCTTCGAATAGGATGATATGAGTCAATATAGGTCAAATGGGATCGGTTTTAGGGAGAAAATGACGTATTTACCCTTGAACATGTCATAAACACTTGAAATACACCGATTTGAGTCAAACTCAGTCAAATGGGAGAGGTTTTGGGTAGAAAATGATGTATTTACCCTTGAACATGTCATAAACACTAGAATTAACTCAATTTGATTCAAACTCGGTCAAATAGGAGAGGTTTTGCGTATAAAATAACCTAAACACTTTGAATAGGACAATATGAGACAATATTAGTAAAAAAGGAGTGGTTTTGGATAGAAAATGACGTATATACCCTAGAATAAGTCAAAAACACTTGAAATAAATCAATTTGAGTCCAACTCGGTCAAACAGGAGAGCTTTTGGGTATAAAAGGACCTAAACACTTCGAATAGGACGATATGAGTCAATATAGGTAAAAAGTGATCGGGTTTTGGGTAGAAGATTACTTATTTACCCTTGAACATTGCATAAACACTTGAAATACCTCGATTTGAGTCAAACTCCGTCAAACGAAAGAGGTTTTGGGTATAAAATAACCTAAACAATTCAATTAGGATGATATGAGTCAATATAGGTGAAATGGGAGAGGTTTTGTGTATAAAATGACCTAAACACTTCGAATAAGACGATATGAGTCAATATATGTCAAATAGGATCGGTTTTAGGCTGAAAATGACGTATTTACCCTTGAACATGTCATAAACACTTGAAGTACATCGGTTTTAGTCAAACTCGATCGAATAGAAGAAGTTTTGGGTATTAAATGACCTTATCACTTCGAATAGGACGATATAAATCAATAGAGGACAAGTGAGATCAGTTTTGGTTAGAAAATAACGTATTTACCCTTGAACATGTCATAAACACTTGAAATACATCGATTTGAGTCAAAGTTGGTCGAATGGGAGAGGTATTGGGTAAAAAGACCTAAATACTTCGAATAGGACGATCTGAGTCAATATAGGTCAAATGTAATCGGGTTTTAATAGAAATTTTTTTTATTTACCCTTGAAAATGTGAGAAACACTTGAAATACATGGATTTGAGTCAATATAAGTCGAATGGTATCGGTTTTTGATAGAAAATGACATATTTACCATTCAGCATGTCATAAACACTTGAAATACATCGATATAAGTCAAACTCGGTCAAACGAGAGAGGGTTATGGTATAAAATAACCTAAACACTTTGAATAGGACGGTAAGAGTCAATATAGGTCAAATGGGATCGGGTATTAATAGAAAATGTGATATTTACCCTTGAATATGTCATAAACACTTGAAATACAACGATTTGAGTTAAACTCGGGTGAGGTTTTGGGTATAATATGACCTAAACACTTGAATAGGACGATATGAGTCAATATAAGTCAAATAGGATCAGTTTTTGATAGAAAATTATGTATTAACCCAGGGACATGTCATAAACTCATGAAATAACTCGTTTTGTGTAAATCTCGGTCAAATGAGAGAGGTTTTGGGTATAAAAAGACCTAGACACTTTGAATAGGACGATATGAGTCAATATAGGTCAAATGGGATCAGTTTTTGGTTGAAAATGATGTATTTACCTTTGAACATGTCATAAACACTTGAAATAAATCGATTTGAGTCAAAGTCGAACAAACGGGCGTGGTTTTGGATAAAAAATGACCTAAATACTTCGAATAGGATGATATGCGTCAATATAGGTTAAATGGGATCGATTTTGGGGAGAAAATGAAATATTTACCCTTCACTATGTCATAAACACTTGAAATACATCGATTTGATTCAAACTCGGTCAACTGGGAGAGGTTTTGGGTAAAAAATGACCTAAACACTTCGAATAGGAGGATAAGAGTCAATATAGGTTTAATGGGATCGGTTTTAGGTAGGAAATGTCTTATTTACCCTGGAACATTGCACAAACACTTGAAATACTTCGATTTTAGTTAAACTCGGTCAAACGAAAGAGGTTTTAGGTATAAAATAACCTAAACTCTTCGAATAGGATGATATGAGTCAATATAGGTCAAATGGGATCGGTTTTAGGGAGAAAATGACGTATTTACCCTTGAACATGTCATAAACACTTGAAATACACCGATTTGAGTCAAACTCAGTCAAATGGGAGAGGTTTTGGGTAGAAAATGATGTATTTACCCTTGAACATGTCATAAACACTAGAATTAACTCAATTTGATTCAAACTCGGTCAAATAGGAGAGGTTTTGCGTATAAAATAACCTAAACACTTTGAATAGGACAATATGAGACAATATTAGTAAAAAAGGAGTGGTTTTGGATAGAAAATGACGTATATACCCTAGAATAAGTCAAAAACACTTGAAATAAATCAATTTGAGTCCAACTCGGTCAAACAGGAGAGCTTTTGGGTATAAAAGGACCTAAACACTTCGAATAGGACGATATGAGTCAATATAGGTAAAAAGTGATCGGGTTTTGGGTAGAAGATTACTTATTTACCCTTGAACATTGCATAAACACTTGAAATACCTCGATTTGAGTCAAACTCCGTCAAACGAAAGAGGTTTTGGGTATAAAATAACCTAAACAATTCAATTAGGATGATATGAGTCAATATAGGTGAAATGGGAGAGGTTTTGTGTATAAAATGACCTAAACACTTCGAATAAGACGATATGAGTCAATATATGTCAAATAGGATCGGTTTTAGGCTGAAAATGACGTATTTACCCTTGAACATGTCATAAACACTTGAAGTACATCGGTTTTAGTCAAACTCGATCGAATAGAAGAAGTTTTGGGTATTAAATGACCTTATCACTTCGAATAGGACGATATAAATCAATAGAGGACAAGTGAGATCAGTTTTGGTTAGAAAATAACGTATTTACCCTTGAACATGTCATAAACACTTGAAATACATCGATTTGAGTCAAAGTTGGTCGAATGGGAGAGGTATTGGGTAAAAAGACCTAAATACTTCGAATAGGACGATCTGAGTCAATATAGGTCAAATGTAATCGGGTTTTAATAGAAATTTTTTTTATTTACCCTTGAAAATGTGAGAAACACTTGAAATACATGGATTTGAGTCAATATAAGTCGAATGGTATCGGTTTTTGATAGAAAATGACATATTTACCATTCAGCATGTCATAAACACTTGAAATACATCGATATAAGTCAAACTCGGTCAAACGAGAGAGGGTTATGGTATAAAATAACCTAAACACTTTGAATAGGACGGTAAGAGTCAATATAGGTCAAATGGGATCGGGTATTAATAGAAAATGTGATATTTACCCTTGAATATGTCATAAACACTTGAAATACAACGATTTGAGTTAAACTCGGGTGAGGTTTTGGGTATAATATGACCTAAACACTTGAATAGGACGATATGAGTCAATATAAGTCAAATAGGATCAGTTTTTGATAGAAAATTATGTATTAACCCAGGGACATGTCATAAACTCATGAAATAACTCGTTTTGTGTAAATCTCGGTCAAACGAGAGAGGTTTTGGGTATAAAAAGACCTAGACACTTTGAATAGGACGATATGAGTCAATATAAGTCAAATAGGATCAGTTTTTGATAGAAAATTATGTATTAACCCAGGGACATGTCATAAACTCATGAAATAACTCGTTTTGTGTAAATCTCGGTCAAATGAGAGAGGTTTTGGGTATAAAAAGACCTAGACACTTTGAATAGGACGATATGAGTCAATATAGGTCAAATGGGATCAGTTTTTGGTTGAAAATGATGTATTTACCTTTGAACATGTCATAAACACTTGAAATAAATCGATTTGAGTCAAAGTCGAACAAACGGGCGTGGTTTTGGATAAAAAATGACCTAAATACTTCGAATAGGATGATATGCGTCAATATAGGTTAAATGGGATCGATTTTGGGGAGAAAATGAAATATTTACCCTTCACTATGTCATAAACACTTGAAATACATCGATTTGATTCAAACTCGGTCAACTGGGAGAGGTTTTGGGTAAAAAATGACCTAAACACTTCGAATAGGAGGATAAGAGTCAATATAGGTTTAATGGGATCGGTTTTAGGTAGGAAATGTCTTATTTACCCTGGAACATTGCACAAACACTTGAAATACTTCGATTTTAGTTAAACTCGGTCAAACGAAAGAGGTTTTAGGTATAAAATAACCTAAACTCTTCGAATAGGATGATATGAGTCAATATAGGTCAAATGGGATCGGTTTTAGGGAGAAAATGACGTATTTACCCTTGAACATGTCATAAACACTTGAAATACACCGATTTGAGTCAAACTCAGTCAAATGGGAGAGGTTTTGGGTAGAAAATGATGTATTTACCCTTGAACATGTCATAAACACTAGAATTAACTCAATTTGATTCAAACTCGGTCAAATAGGAGAGGTTTTGCGTATAAAATAACCTAAACACTTTGAATAGGACAATATGAGACAATATTAGTAAAAAAGGAGTGGTTTTGGATAGAAAATGACGTATATACCCTAGAATAAGTCAAAAACACTTGAAATAAATCAATTTGAGTCCAACTCGGTCAAACAGGAGAGCTTTTGGGTATAAAAGGACCTAAACACTTCGAATAGGACGATATGAGTCAATATAGGTAAAAAGTGATCGGGTTTTGGGTAGAAGATTACTTATTTACCCTTGAACATTGCATAAACACTTGAAATACCTCGATTTGAGTCAAACTCCGTCAAACGAAAGAGGTTTTGGGTATAAAATAACCTAAACAATTCAATTAGGATGATATGAGTCAATATAGGTGAAATGGGAGAGGTTTTGTGTATAAAATGACCTAAACACTTCGAATAAGACGATATGAGTCAATATATGTCAAATAGGATCGGTTTTAGGCTGAAAATGACGTATTTACCCTTGAACATGTCATAAACACTTGAAGTACATCGGTTTTAGTCAAACTCGATCGAATAGAAGAAGTTTTGGGTATTAAATGACCTTATCACTTCGAATAGGACGATATAAATCAATAGAGGACAAGTGAGATCAGTTTTGGTTAGAAAATAACGTATTTACCCTTGAACATGTCATAAACACTTGAAATACATCGATTTGAGTCAAAGTTGGTCGAATGGGAGAGGTATTGGGTAAAAAGACCTAAATACTTCGAATAGGACGATCTGAGTCAATATAGGTCAAATGTAATCGGGTTTTAATAGAAATTTTTTTTATTTACCCTTGAAAATGTGAGAAACACTTGAAATACATGGATTTGAGTCAATATAAGTCGAATGGTATCGGTTTTTGATAGAAAATGACATATTTACCATTCAGCATGTCATAAACACTTGAAATACATCGATATAAGTCAAACTCGGTCAAACGAGAGAGGGTTATGGTATAAAATAACCTAAACACTTTGAATAGGACGATAAGAGTCAATATAGGTCAAATGGGATCGGGTATTAATAGAAAATGTGATATTTACCCTTGAATATGTCATAAACACTTGAAATACAACGATTTGAGTTAAACTCGGGTGAGGTTTTGGGTATAATATGACCTAAACACCTGAATAGGACGATATGAGTCAATATAAGTCAAGTAGGATCAGTTTTTGATAGAAAATTATGTATTAACCCAGGGACATGTCATAAACTCATGAAATAACTCGTTTTGTGTAAATCTCGGTCAAACGAGAGAGGTTTTGGGTATAAAAAGAGCTAGACACTTTGAATAGGACGATATGAGTCAATATAGGTCAAATGGGATCAGTTTTTGGTTGAAAATGATGTATTTACCTTTGAACATGTCATAAACACTTGAAATAAATCGATTTGAGTCAAAGTCGAACAAACGGGCGTGGTTTTGGATAAAAAATGACCTAAATACTTCGAATAGGATGATATGCGTCAATATAGGTTAAATGGGATCGATTTTGGGGAGAAAATGAAATATTTACCCTTCACTATGTCATAAACACTTGAAATACATCGATTTGATTCAAACTCGGTCAACTGGGAGAGGTTTTGGGTAAAAAATGACCTAAACACTTCGAATAGGAGGATAAGAGTCAATATAGGTTTAATGGGATCGGTTTTAGGTAGGAAATGTCTTATTTACCCTGGAACATTGCACAAACACTTGAAATACTTCGATTTTAGTTAAACTCGGTCAAACGAAAGAGGTTTTAGGTATAAAATAACCTAAACTCTTCGAATAGGATGATATGAGTCAATATAGGTCAAATGGGATCGATTTTAGGGAGAAAATGACGTATTTACCCTTGAACATGTCATAAACACTTGAAATACACCGATTTGAGTCAAACTCAGTCAAATGGGAGAGGTTTTGGGTAGAAAATGATGTATTTACCCTTGAACATGTCATAAACACTAGAATTAACTCAATTTGATTCAAACTCGGTCAAATAGGAGAGGTTTTGCGTATAAAATAACCTAAACACTTTGAATAGGACAATATGAGACAATATTAGTAAAAAAGGAGTGGTTTTGGGTAGAAAATGACGTATATACCCTAGAATAAGTCAAAAACACTTGAAATAAATCAATTTGAGTCCAACTCGGTCAAACAGGAGAGCTTTTGGGTATAAAAGGACCTAAACACTTCGAATAGGACGATATGAGTCAATATAGGTAAAAAGTGATCGGGTTTTGGGTAGAAGATTACTTATTTACCCTTGAACATTGCCTAAACACTTGAAATACCTCGATTTGAGTCAAACTCGGTCAAACGAAAGAGGTTTTGGGTATAAAATAACCTAAACAATTCAATTAGGATGATATGAGTCAATATAGGTGAAATGGGAGAGGTTTTGTGTATCAAATGACCTAAACACTTCGAATAAGACGATATGAGTCAATATATGTCAAATGGGATCGGTTTTAGGCTGAAAATGACGTATTTACCCTTGAACATGTCATAAACACTTGAAGTACATCGATTTTAGTCAAACTCGATCGAATAGAAGAAGTTTTGGGTATTAAATGACCTTATCACTTCGAATAGGACGATATAAATCAATAGAGGACAAGTGAGATCAGTTTTGGTTAGAAAATAACGTATTTACCCTTGAACATGTCATAAACACTTGAAATACATCGATTTGAGTCAAAGTTGGTCGAATGGGAGAGGTATTGGGTAAAAAGACCTAAATACTTCGAATAGGACGATCTGAGTCAATATAGGTCAAATGTAATCGGGTTTTAATAGAAATTTTTTTTATTTACCCTTGAAAATGTGAGAAACACTTGAAATACATGGATTTGAGTCAATATAAGTCGAATGGTATCGGTTTTTGATAGAAAATGACATATTTACCATTCAGCATGTCATAAACACTTGAAATACATCGATATAAGTCAAACTCGGTCAAACGAGAGAGGGTTATGGTATAAAATAACCTAAACACTTTGAATAGGACGATAAGAGTCAATATAGGTCAAATGGGATCGGGTATTAATAGAAAATGTGATATTTACCCTTGAATATGTCATAAACACTTGAAATACAACGATTTGAGTTAAACTCGGGTGAGGTTTTGGGTATAATATGACCTAAACACTTGAATAGGACGATATGAGTCAATATAAGTCAAATAGGATCAGTTTTTGATAGAAAATTATGTATTAACCCAGGGACATGTCATAAACTCATGAAATAACTCGTTTTGTGTAAATCTCGGTCAAACGAGAGAGGTTTTGGGTATAAAAAGAGCTAGACACTTTGAATAGGACGATATGAGTCAATATAGGTCAAATGGGATTAGTTTTTGGTTGAAAATGATGTATTTACCTTTGAACATGTCATAAACACTTGAAATAAATCGATTTGAGTCAAAGTTGAACAAACGGGCGTGGTTTTGGATAAAAAATGACTTAAATACTTCGAATAGGATGATATGCGTCAATATAGGTTAAATGGGATCAATTTTGGGGAGAAAATGAAATATTTACCCTTCACTATGTCATAAACACTTGAAATACATCGATTTGATTCAAACTCGGTCAAATGGGAGAGGTTTTGGGTAAAAGATGACCTAAACACTTCGAATAGGACGATAAGAGTCAATATAGGTTTAATGGGATCGGTTTTAGGTAGGAAATGTCTTATTTACCCTGGTACATTGCACAAACACTTAAAATACTTCGATTTTAGTTAAACTCGGTCAAACGAAAGAGGTTTTAGGTATAAAATAACCTAAACTCTTCGAATAGGATGATATGAGTCAATATAGGTCAAATGGGATCGGTTTTAGGGAGAAAATGACGTATTTACCCTTGAACATGTCATAAACACTTGAAATACACCGATTTGAGTCAAACTCAGTCAAATGGGAGAGGTTTTGGGTAGAAAATGATGTATTTACCCTTGAACATGTCATAAACACTAGAATTAACTCAATTTGATTCAAACTCGGTCAAATAGGAGAGGTTTTGCGTATAAAATAACCTAAACACTTTGAATAGGACAATATGAGACAATATTAGTAAAAAAGGAGTGGTTTTGGGTAGAAAATGACGTATATACCCTAGAATAAGTCAAAAACACTTGAAATAAATCAATTTGAGTCCAACTCGGTCAAACAGGAGAGCTTTTGGGTATAAAAGGACCTAAACACTTCGAATAGGACGATATGAGTCAATATAGGTAAAAAGTGATCGGGTTTTGGGTAGAAGATTTCTTATTTACCCTTGAACATTGCCTAAACACTTGAAATACCTCGATTTGAGTCAAACTCGGTCAAACGAAAGAGGTTTTGGGTATAAAATAACCTAAACAATTCAATTAGGATGATATGAGTCAATATAGGTGAAATGGGAGAGGTTTTGTGTATCAAATGACCTAAACACTTCGAATAAGACGATATGAGTCAATATATGTCAAATGGGATCGGTTTTAGGCTGAAAAATGACGTATTTACCCTTGAACATGTCATAAACACTTGAAGTACATCGATTTTAGTCAAACTCGATCGAATAGAAGAAGTTTTGGGTATTAAATGACCTTATCACTTCGAATAGGACGATATAAATCAATAGAGGACAAGTGAGATCAGTTTTGGTTAGAAAATAACGTATTTACCCTTGAACATGTCATAAACACTTGAAATACATCGATTTGAGTCAAAGTTGGTCGAATGGGAGAGGTATTGGGTATAAAAAGACCTAAATACTTCGAATAGGACAATCTGAGTCAATATAGGTCAAATGTAATCGGGTTTTAATAGAAATTTTTTTTATTTACCCTTGAAAATGTGAGAAACACGTGAAATACATGGATTTGAGTCAATATAAGTCGAATGGTATCGGTTTTTGATAGAAAATGACATATTTACCATTCAGCATGTCATAAACACTTGAAATACATCGATATAAGTCAAACTCGGTCAAACGGGAGAGGGTTATGGTATAAAATAACCTAAACACTTTGAATAGGACGATAAGAGTCAATATAGGTCAAATGGGATCGGGTATTAATAGAAAATGTGATATTTACCCTTGAATATGTCATAAACACTTGAAATACAACGATTTGAGTTAAACTCGGGTGAGGTTTTGGGTATAATATGACCTAAACACTTGAATAGGACGATATGAGTCAATATAAGTCAAATAGGATCAGTTTTTGATAGAAAATTATGTATTAACCCAGGGACATGTCATAAACTCATGAAATAACTCGTTTTGTGTAAATCTCGGTCAAACGAGAGAGGTTTTGGGTATAAAAAGACCTAGACACTTTGAATAGGACGATATGAGTCAATATAGGTCAAATGGGATCAGTTTTTGGTTGAAAATGATGTATTTACCTTTGAACATGTCATAAACACTTGAAATAAATCGATTTGAGTCAAAGTCGAACAAACGGGCGTGGTTTTGGATAAAAAATGACCTAAATACTTCGAATAGGATGATATGCGTCAATATAGGTTAAATGGGATCGATTTTGGGGAGAAAATGAAATATTTACCCTTCACTATGTCATAAACACTTGAAATACATCGATTTGATTCAAACTCGGTCAAATGGGAGAGGTTTTGGGTAAAAAATGACCTAAACACTTCGAATAGGATGATAAGAGTTAATATAGGTTTAATGGGATCGGTTTTAGGTAGGAAATGTCTTATTTACCCTGGAACATTGCACAAACACTTGAAATACTTCGATTTTAGTTAAACTCGGTCAAACGAAAGAGGTTTTAGGTATAAAATAACCTAAACTCTTCGAATAGGATGATATGAGTCAATATAGGTCAAATGGGATCGGTTTTAGGGAGAAAATGACGTATTTACCCTCGAATATGTCATAAACACTTGAAATACATCGATTTGAGTCAAACTCAGTCAAATGGGAGAGATTTTGGGCATTCTGGAATTGGAGATTTGTAATGGACTTTGAAAGTATCTTCTCGAGTTCTTGAAGATTCTGACATTTCTTGTTGGTATTTGGCAGGAATAGAAAACGATCTTCTAGCCATATTAATGGAAGAGCTAGGTCTTGGTTCTCTAAATGAGCCAAATCTAAGAATTACTTTAGTCGAATCCTCTACTATTTGATCTATGTCTTGTTTCAGACATTTATTTGGCATTGGATTAGGAAATTGTAAGATTTCAGGAATAGTAATTTGATCCCAAGCTAATTTCTTAGCTGAGGTGACCAGGGATTTAGTTTCACCAGCATGGACTTCTATGAAAACAGTCTCTCCTTTAGAAGAGGGAACATGAATAAATTTTGGATTCATAGTGGTGTTCATCAACCTAAAATATATCCTAAAAACTATTGCAAAGTTTTTAGCAAATTCTTTGAATTTATTTTCTATAACATGAATATCTAAGATTAATGACTCTAGAGCTAATGGATCCTTTAGATCTATAGTAAAATCAGGAAAGCAATTAAAATATATGGGTCCATTGTAGACATTAGTTTGAACTACAGCTAACAATGAATCTTTATAGGTTTTGAGACGATTATCTCTTAAAGCTAGGAATATAGGGCAATCAACACCTCTATGAACTAAAGGCTTAACAGCTATTTGAACTAGACCAAAATAAATGAAACGATAACTATGAGCAAGATATGTTTCAACTGCTGTATTTGATAATAAATACATAGTTTCAATATCTTGTTGAATACTCCTAGTTTCTTCATGAGTTTTAATGCTAAATGCAGTTTTGAATTCCAAAGGACCAATCTTATATAACTGAGTATGATCTTCTTTTGGAATATTCCAATTTGAGAAATCAACAGGTATATGAGTTTCTTGACTTTGAATTATATCAGTCTTAGAGTATCCTAATCTAGCAACTCTTCTTAACCAAGAGGCCATGGATTAAGGGTATATAGTATGTAATATCTATTCTAATTGGGAACAGTAGGACCACCAACCGGGAGCACCTCCTCACTCAGGCTCACCAACGGATTTACAGGCTTGCCAAACACTTTGCCAGACAATTAGTATAAACTTACTTAATAAATATCCAATAATCTATTGGCTCTGATACCAAAGGGTGTAGGATCGGGATAATTTAAAGGATAATTTAAAGCTAAATAAAAACTAACAGAAATTAAAACGAAATTAAAAACTTAAGACGTAGTAATACAGAAATTAAAACGAAATTAAAAACTTAAGACGTAGTAATATACAAACTGTTATTAAAAAACTTTTTAAAATACTTACAAAGATTTGAGCACTGCTCAAGGCAGGGAATACTTTTCTTACAGAGCTTTTATTGAGAACTAGAACTAAGGCTGATAAGCCAAGCCTGCCTCTCAACTGAGATGGGAGAAGGCAATTTATAGAAGGGAAAAGGAACTATTACAAAATGCTTTGAACAATCTGCTGCCAAGTGTGCGGTAGATCTTCTGCCGACACTTATGCTTTTGCTTTTTGAAAATTACTGTGTTGCTTTTGAATTTTCTGCTTCTGCTTTTTGAAATATTCTGCCGACACTATTGCTTGACATTTCTGGTGTGGTGTTGTCTTGTCATTCCAACTGCAGTTTTGAATTAATAATCTTCTTCATCTTCATCTATTTCACTTTCGTCTTCTTCTGGAATTTTACGAATTATTGAATAATCTTGAAGTTTGTGGGAAATTCGGGCCAGCTCCTTATCAACAGTGATTTCAATAAGTGAATTTTCTCAGACTGGTCGTTCGGTAGAATACCTAATAGCACCAAGGAGAACTAATTCCTTAAACTCATCATGTGACTGGGAAGTAGACCATCGACATTTTCCCGGATGAAATTGACGTCCAAAGTTTGGACATCGGCCATAATGCCTTGACCTTCGTTTGATAGCGCTTTTTGATAATCCTTGAAAGGGTGGTTGTTGTTCACTGCGACGCCATTGTTTTCTAACCTCATTGCAACGTGAGAAGATTTCACGCCTGAGATCTGAGGGAAGCTCAGGTTTTGCGAAGTAAAGGGTACATAAAAGATTAAAACAAAAGGAGTGCATAATTACAATAAGTCTTCGTGTTTTGGCTGTAGACTTTTCATTTGCGGCCAAACGTATAAATAGAGAAAATAATATTTTTCATATTTTCTTCTTTTTTTTTTTTTTTTTTTTAATCCTCGAAAGGATATTGAGAGCAAGGACCATTGAATGGGTCAAAAGCTGTTTCGGAGCCTGAGCAATTAGACTCTTCGTCATCAGAGGATTTTGAACTAGTTGAACCTTTGATGATTCTTCTGGCAAAGTCTGGATCTGAACAAAGCTTTTCTAGTACTTCTTTTTGAATAGGAGTCAGGGTTTTGTAAGAGGAAGAAGTTTTTTTGTCTTCTTCGTGAGGAAGAAGAGGCGGCTGTTTTTGAAACTTGATGGATCGCCCATTCAAGTTTTTTACCAGTTTGAATGAAGTCTTTCACATTTTTAGGGGAGCAAAGTTCTAAACAGAATTTCTCCCACCATTTAACCTTTAATTCTCGGACTAACATCCAAGGGTATGGAGAAGGGAGTTGTGGTTTTAGACTATAACTCCAGCAAAGTATCCAAGGGATTTTGAACTCAGCATGGAAGAGAAGGGGATTCATGAATTTTTCTAATTTTGAGGCTACTGAAAATGTTTGGAATCCTTCAATACAAGGAGGAGGAAGGATTTCTTGAACTGGTCCATAATAGTGCCACCAATGGAAAAACCATAATGGTACTTGTTCTTTTAGGAAAAACTTATCAAATGAGAAGAACCATGAGTGATTAAAATCCCGAAGGAGGAAGGCTCTTGACCAAGCTATTTTGTAATCAAAATATGAGTAGGTTTGAGGAAAAAAGGTTTTTGAAAGTGATTTTTCAACATAGGGACTTAACCATTCGGATTGGTTAACAATTCTTTTGATGATACATTTTGAATAGATAATATTTTCGGTCGGGGATTTAACATGTTGAATTTCACAGGAATTTGAATCAATTAATATGAATTCATAAAATCTTTGAGTTTTTGCGGGGTTTTCAGGAAACCATTCACATCCTTCTGGGAAGGATCGCCTATTGAAGGCTTTTATGGTATCTGGGTTTTGTGGGGAAGAGAATTTTGTAAGGCAAATGGCTTCATTGGCTTCTTTGGTGAAATAAGCTGATTTTGGGTTTTTTGAGTCTGTTTTTGAAGGGGTTGCATTTGTAGGCGGGTTTTGAACAATTTGAGAATAGGCTAGTGGTGGAAAGTTTTGTAAACTAGCAAATTGGTTCGTAGTTGTAAAATTTTTTGAATCTGAAGGTAAATCTTTTGGAGGTTTCATCTCATAATCATCTGCTGACTGAAACCCTTTGAGTTTGTCAGATTTCTTCTTATGAGACATTTTGATGTCCTTGTAAGAATTCTCTGGTAAGAAAATCAGGAAGAGAATTATTTTCGCCTTTGATGTGCTCTATTTGAAAATCAAATATAGATAAAATAGCTTGCCATCGGGCAAAAATTTGTTTTGAAACAATATTTTTGACATCTTTTTCTAAACCTTCTTTAGCAGATTTGCAATCAATGCGAATAAGAAATTTTTTATTGTATAAATCGCTTTGAAATTTTGAAACACATAAAACAATTGATAGAACTTCCTTTTTAATAGTAGAATAATTCTTTTGAGGACCTAACCAGACTCCGGAATGGAACCGTACTAGTTGTTCTAGACCATCTACCTTTTGTTTGAGTATGCCACCATAGCCTATGTCTGAAGCATCTGTTTCAACTATCATGTATGCAGATGGATTAGGTATGCAAAGACAGGGTAATGATTTTATCTTTTCTTTGAGGGTCTTGACGATTTCAGTATGTTCTTTTGACCAAGCAGGGGGATTTTTTTGTAATCTTTGAAATAAGGGAGCACATAATTGACGAAGGTTAGGGAAAAAATCTGAAACATAATTCAGACATCCTAAAAATCTTTGAAGTTGGGTTTTCTCTTTAAGCTCATTAGGAAATTTTGAGGCAAACTCTATGGATCTATTAATGGGTTTAATGGTTACTCTGAATATATCATGGCCAAGGAATCTAATTTTTGTTTGGAAAAGTTTCATTTTTGAGCTTGAAACAACTAAACCATTCTTTTCTATTATCTGTAAAAAAAGATAATAAATGTTTGAAATGTTGATCTAAACTATTAGAGAAAACTAAAACATCATCTATGTAAACTATTATGAATGGGAATGGGTTGAGAATATCATTCATAATATGTTGGAATTCAGAAGGAGCATTCTTTAAACCAAAAGGCATGACATTCCATTCATAGTGACCAAAGGGTACTGTGAAAGCTGTTTTGTACCTATCTTGTTCGGCAATTTGAATTTGCCAAAATCCTGATTTTATCAAATTTTGAAAAGATCTTAGCATTAAAGAGTCTATTTAAAAGATCTCTTTTGTTAGGAATGGGGTATCTAATCCATTGGAGAACTTTGTTTAAGGGTTTGTAATTTATTACTAATCTAGGAACTCCTCGCTCTTTCTCAACAGCATTCATTACATAAAATGCTGCACAACTCCAAGGAGATTTAGAAGGTCGAATAAGCTTTTTATCCAACAAAACTTGAATCTCCTTTTTACAGAATTCTACTAATTCAGCATTCATCTGAATGGGTCTTGCTTTTGTAGGAATATTTGCTTCAGTGAAATCTTTTTCATAAGGAAGGGTGACAATATGCTTTTTTCTATTCCAAAAGGCATTAGGAATTTCTGCACAGACCTTTAGTTTGAAAGTTTTTTCGAGGTCTAGAATCTTTTGTTGAATAGAAGGTTGTCAAAGCTGTTCCTCTATTTTTTGGTGGATAACCTCGGTTTTGAGGGTAGCAATTAAATATTGCTTGTTATGGATTGTGTTTAATTTCTGAAAAACTGATGAATTTTGTAAGAGGTTTATATCTTTTTGAATCATAGGAGTGAGGAATTTAAAGGAGATTTGCTTACCTAAGATATTGGTATGAACTCCTATATTGTCCACCTTAAAAGGATAGATTTGAGTTAGAAAAGGGGTTCCAAGGATTATTTCTTCCTTAATATCCTTGACAACTATGAAAGTATTTTTGAATTTATAATCGTTATTGACTATATTGGCTCTTGGAACCTTGAATTTGGTATTCATAGGAGAGCTATTAGCACTAAGTAATTTTGTGCTAGTCTTCTCATAGAATTTTGGTGGGATGATTCCTTCTTTGATACAATTCTGATCAGCACCACTCTATAAGGGCATTAAAGTTTTGTTTAAAATCACCGATTTGGAAGGTGACCTTCGAGTACCATTTTTGAAAATTGATCTTATTAATGAGAGAAACAAATCCTGTTTCTTCCTGAGTATCAACAATCTCCTCAGAGGTTATATTATGAGCGGATTCTTCTTCTAAGATTGTTATACGAGTTTTGATCTCTAATTCATTAATTTATAAGGTTAAAAGGTCATTTTTGAGTTCATTAACCTGGGTTTTTAAGAGGTTGATTTCTGACTGGAGATCATTAACAGAATCTCTTTTAAAAGTATTCTTGGAAGGTGACGTAAGGAGGGTGCTATTTTTTGTGTATTCTGGATTTGAATATTTCTCCAGTAGTTTTGAAATACTGAAGGGTTCCGTATATGGTAAGGAAGTGGAGTGAGAAGATTCCTTTTCTTTGAGGACAATATTTCTCAAGCGAAGAAGGGCCTAAGTCTTTAACTCTGGATTTTGAACCTTATCTATTAGATCGAATAAGAATTCTTTGTCTTCATTACTAGAAATGACATTTATAGTTTGAATTGGTGAAGAAGACCTTGAGGAGCTACTACTACTTGAGTCAGTATCTTCTATTTGGTCGGAAAAAGGTTCTTCTTGGTCTGAGTTCAAAGGACTCTTAATAAGGAGTTTGGTTAAATTTTCTCCTAGTTCGGAGTCATTTGAGAAGAGTTCTTGGATTTTCTTCTTAGTAGTACAATTATTAGTTTTGTGTCCCCTTTTCCCACATGAATAACAGACTATGTTTTGGGAGGAAAACTTTTGTTTAGGCCTTTTGTAATAAGAAGGCTTTGAAGGAGGAAAGGCGTTTCTCTTAGGGAATCGTCTAAACTTCTTTTCTTTCTGAAGTTTAGACTTTCGTTTAATAGATGAAGGGGCCCTGATTGTTTCACAGCCAAAGGCTTCGCAGAAACAACCGAGCTCTTTTCTGGATTGCTTCTTTTTAGAAGTATACTTAGCTTGCAGCTTAAGTTCTTCGCAAAGAGCTAATCCTTCATTTTTGACTAAGGTGAAGAGTTCTCCATAGGTTTTATCTTTAAAAGGGATCTCTTCTGATTGAGATAATTCCCTTAGCTTTCTGAATATTCATTGGGCAAAAAGTTTAGGAAGACCAGATATAAATTTTTCTTTCCAAAATGGTTCACCGCAATCTTTTCTTTGGAGAACATAAGTAAGGAACATATCTCTATACCACCTATAATCTCCTAAAGTAGGACATCTCAAGTTTTGAAGAATTGATTTCCCTGATAAAAGGGAGGCTGTAGGATCTCCTATAAAGTAATAGGCAATAACTATTATGAGGAAATCACAGCTATCAAATTTCTCTATGATTTCATTTTGGGGATTGAGAATGGTGATTTTGTGGTTAAAAATTTCTAACTGATTATCAGGTGTGAGACAATTATCCCACCAGTTTTTCAATTGACCGGTAAACCCTGAAATAAGGAGTCCAAAAATGATTTGTTCATTAGACTCTCGGGTTGAATAGGCAATTTTTGCCATCCCCATCTCTTGAAGAGTATTTAAAATCTCATACTCTGATTTTCCATCTATATTCCATTCATGGACAGAATCAGGAGAATAAGATTTGGTTTTAAACTTAGATCGTTCCTCAAATTGTATGTCCGGAGGGGTTGGTCTAGGATAATAGGTTTTTGTTGGAGCATTTCTCCACTTGTTCTTTATTTTATTTATAAAAGAGGAATCATGAAACATATTTTGAATATTATCTATTTCATCTTCTGAGTTAGAATCATTGCTTGATTCATTTTCAGAAGGACGACTATGGATGACTCTTAATCCTTGGGAGCTGGCTAATTTTTCTAGATTTTGAGATATTTTGCTCAAGATAGTCTGGGAGTTATTTGAAGAAGAGGGAGTATTGACTATGGAGTTTGCCATAGTTTGAGTTAAACCTTGTGGTTTAAAGTGTGGAATTGAGACATTAGTAGGGAATCTAGAGGATTGTCCTTTAGAGAAGGTAGGGGACTGTTCCTTTATAGATTCTATTCTAGTAGAAAGATGATCTACTTGAGAGGCAATAGTATGAAGGGTTTGGTTGGTGAAATTATTTTGATGGTAAACCTTAATAATATCTTCCACCTTAGCTGGGTCATCTTTTTGATTATATCTTCCCTTTTTAAGAGGGCAGGCAGGTATTTGATTTTCTCCACTAGGAATTATTATGGGAGAAAAGGGGGGATGAACAGTATTAATAGTTGATCCATCCTCTAACTGCCAATTTCTCCTTAAAGTGGTTTGGGTTTGAATATAGTGTTGGGTAAAAGGTTCATTTATACCTTTATCTTCACAAAATAAAGTAAACCATATGAAAAAGGGAATATTTAATTGGAGACGATTCATGTCTCTATACCAGATTTCTCTGATCTGATTCCTTAAGGGCTCATCAAAAGACATAAACCATTTTCGCTTTTGAGTATTTTCTTTTGATTCGAAGTCTCTTCTCAAGAAATCCTTATCAATTTGAAAACCGTCCTTAGTAATAGTGTTTATAGTATTAAAATTTTGCATATCTGAAGCTGTAGGTGATTGGGGAGGAGAAACAGAGGAAAATTGATATTCTGGAATTGGAGATTTGTAATGGACTTTGAAAGTATCTTCTTGAGTTCTTGAAGATTCTGACATTTCTTGTTGGTATTTGGCAGGAATAGAAAACGATCTTCTAGCCATATTAATGGAAGAGCTAGGTCTTGGTTCTCTGAATGTGCCAAATCTAAGAATTACTTTAGTCGAATCCTCTACTATTTGATCTATGTCTTGTTTCAGACATTTATTTGGCATTGGATTAGGAAATTGTAAGATTTCAGGAATAGTAATTTGATCCCAAGCTAATTTCTTAGCTGAGGTGACCAGGGATTTAGTTTCACCAGCATGGACTTCTATGAAAACAGTCTCTCCTTTAGAAGAGGGAACATGAATAAATTTTGGATTCATAGTGGTGTTCATCAACCTAAAATATATCCTAAAAACTATTGCAAAGTTTTTAGCAAATTCTTTGAATTTATTTTCTATAACATGAATATCTAAGATTAATGACTCTAGAGCTAATGGATCCTTTAGATCTATAGTAAAATCAGGAAAGCAATTAAAATATATGGGTCCATTGCAGACATTAGTTTGAACTATAGCTAACAATGAATCTTTATAGGTTTTGAGACGATTATCTCTTAAAGCTAGGAATATAGGGCAATCAACACCTCTATGAACTAAAGGCTTAACAGCTATTTGAACTAGACCAAAATGAATGAAACGATAATTATGAGCAAGATATGTTTCAACTGCTGTATTTGATAATAAATACATAGTTTCAATATCTTGTTGAATACTCCTAGTTTCTTCATGAGTTTTAATGCTAAATGCAGTTTTGAATTCCAAAGGACCAATCTTATATAACTGAGTATGATCTTCTTTTGGAATATTCCAATTTGAGAAATCAACAGGTATATGAGTTTCTTGACTTTGAATTATATCAGTCTTAGAGTATCCTAATCTAGCAACTCTTCTTAACCAAGAGGCCATGGATTAAGGGTATATAGTAAGTAATATCTATGCTAATTGGGAACAGTGGGACCACCAACCGGGAGCACCTCCTCACTGAGGCTCACCAACGGATTTACAGGCTTGCCAAACACTTTGCCAGACAATTAGTATAAACTTACTTAATAAATATCCAATAATCTATTGGCTCTGATACCAAAGGAATTATTATCATGTGAAATGCGAGAGGTTTTGTGTATAAAATGACCTAAACACTTCGAATAAGACGATATGAGTCAATATATGTCAAATGGGATCGGTTTTAGGCTGAAAATGACGTATTTACCCTTGAACATGTCATAAACACTTGAAGTACATCGATTTTAGTCAAACTCGATCGAATAGAAGAAGTTTTGGGTATTAAATGACCTTATCAATTCGAATAGGATGATATAAATCAATAGAGGACAAGTGACATCAGTTTTGGTTAGAAAATAACGTATTTAACCTTGAACATGTCATAAACACTTGAAATACATCGATTTGAGTCAAAGTTGGTCGAATGGGAGAGGTATTGGGTATAAAAAGACCTAAATACTTTGAATAGGACGATCTGAGTCAATATAGGTCAAATGTAATCGGGTTTTAATAGAAAATTTTTTTATTTACCCTTGAAAATGTGAGAAACACTTGAAATACATGGATTTGAGTCAATATAAGTCAAATGGTATCGATTTTTGGTAGAAAATGACATATTTACCATTCAGCATGTCATAAACACTTGAAATACATCGATTTAAGTCAAACTCGGTCAAACGAGAGAGGGTTATGGTATAAAATAACCTAAACACTTTGAATACGACGATAAGAGTCAATATAGGTCAAATGGGATCGGGTATTAATAGAAAATGTGATATTTACCCTTGAATATGTCATTAACACTTGAAATACAACGATTTGAGTTAAACTCGGGTGAGGTTTTGGGTATAATATGACCTAAACACTTGAATAGGACGATATGAGTCAATATAAGTCAAATGGGATCAGTTTTTGATAGAAAATTATGTATTAACCCAGGGACATGTCATAAACTCATGAAATAACTCGTTTTGTGTAAATCTCGGTCAAACGAGAGAGGTTTTGGGTATAAAAAGACCTAGACACTTTGAATAGGACGATATGAGTCAATATAGGTCAAATGGGATTAGTTTTTGGTTGAAAATGATGTATTTACCTTTGAACATGTCATAAACACTTGAAATAAATCGATTTGAGTCAAAGTCGAACAAACGGGCGTGGTTTTGGATAAAAAATGACCTAAATACTTTGAATAGGATGATATGCGTCAATATAGGTTAAATGGGATCGATTTTGGGGAGAAAATGAAATATTTACCCTTCATTATGTCATAAACACTTGAAATACATCGATTTGATTCAAACTCGGTCAAATGGGAGAGGTTTTGGGTAAAAAATGACCTAAACACTTCGAATAGGACGATAAGAGTCAATATAGGTTTAATGGGATCGGTTTTAGGTAGGAAATGTCTTATTTACCCTGGAACATTGCACAAACACTTGAAATACTTCGATTTTAGTTAAACTCGGTCAACCGGGAGAGGATTAGGTATAAAATAACCTAAACTCTTCGAATAGGATGATATGAGTCAATATAGGTCAAATGGGATCGGTTTTAGGGAGAAAATGACGTATTTACCCTTAAACATGTCATAAACACTCGAAATACATCGATTTGAGTCAAACTCCGTCAAATGGGAGATGTTTTGGGTATAAAAGGACCTAAACCCTTCGAATAGGACGATATGACAATATAGGTCAAATGGAATCGGGTTTCAATAGAAAATTTTATATTTACCCTTGAACATGTGAGAAACACTTGAAATACATGGATTTGAGTCAATATAAGTCAAATGGTATCGGTTTTTGGAAGAAAATGACATATTTTCCATTGAGCATGTCATAAACACTAGAAATACATCGATATGAGTCAAACTCAGTCAAACGGGAGAGGTTCTGGGTATGAAATGACCTAAACACTTCTAATAGATGATATGAGTCAATATAGGTTACATTAGATCGGTTTTGGGGAGAAAATGTTGTATTTACTGTTGAACATGTCATAAACACTTGAAATACATCGATTTGAGTCAAACTTGGTCAAACGATAGATATTTTGGGTATAACATGACCTAAACACTTCATACAGGAGGATATGAGTCAATAAAGGTAAAATGGGATAAAATTTTGGTAGAAAATGATGTATTTACCCTTGAACAATTCATAAACACTTGAAATAAATCGATTATAGTCAAACTCGGTCAAATAGGAGAGGTTTTGGGTAAAAAAGTACCTAAATCTTCGAATAGGACGATATGAGTCAAAATATATCAAATGGGATCAATTTTGGGTAGAAAATGACTTATTTTCCGTTAAACATTGCATATACCCTTGAAATACATCGATTTGAGTCAAACTCAGTCAAATAGGAGAGGTTTTTCGTAAAAAATGACCTAAACACTTCGAATAGGGTTATATGAGTCAAAGAAGGTTAAAGGGGATTGGTTTTGGGGGAGAAAATGACGTATTTACTATTGAACATGTCATAAATACTTGAAGTACATTGATTTTGATTCAAACTCGGTCAAACGGGAGAGGTTTTGGGTAAAAATGAACTACACCCTTCAAATTGGACGATATGAGTCAATAAAGGTCAAATGGGATCGGTTTTTGCTAGAATGACATATTTACCCTTGAACATGTCATAAACACTTGAAATAACTTGTTTTGAATCAAACTCGGTCAACCGGGAGAGGTTTTGGGTATTAAATAACCTAAACACTTTGAATAGGGCGATATGAGATAATATAGGTCAAATCGAATCGGTTTTTGGTAGAAAATGACGTATTTACCCTTTAACATGTCATAAACACTTGAAATATAATGATTTGAGTCAAACTTGGTCAAACGATAGATATTTTGGGTATAACATGACCTAAACACTTCATACAGGACGATATGAGTCAATAAAGGTAAAATGGGATCAATTTTTTGTAGAAAATGATGTATTTACCCTTGAACAATTCATAAACACTTGAAATAAATCGATTTGAGTCAAACTCGATCAAATAGGAGAGGTTTTGGGTTAAAAAGGACCTAAAACTTCGAATAGGACGATATGAGTCAATATATTTAAAATGGGATCGGTTTTGGGTAGAAAATGACTTATTTTCCGTTTAACATTGCATATACACTTGAAATACATCAATTCGAGTCAAACTCAATCAAACAAGAGAGGTTTTTCGTATAAAATGACCTATACACTTCGAAAAGGTTATATGAGTCAATTCGAGTCAAACTCAGTCAAACAAGAGAGGTTATATGTTTTGGGGAGAAATGACGTATTTACTGTTGAACATGTCATAAAACTTGAAGTACATTGATTTTGATTCAAACTCGGTCAAACAGGAGAGGTTTTGGGTAAATTTGAACTACACCCTTCAAATTGGACGATATGAGTCAATAAAGGTCATATGGGATCGATTTTGGCTAGAAAATGACTTATTTACCCTTGAACATTGCATAATCATTTGAAATACACGAATTTGAGTCAAACTCGGTCAAACGAAAGAGGTTTTGGGTATAAAATAACCTAAGCACTTCGAATAGGATGACATGAGTCAATATAGGTCAAAAGGATTGGTTTTGGGGAGAAAATGATGTATTTACCCTTAAACATGTCATAAACACTTGAAATACATCGATTTGAGTCAAACTCGGTCAAATGGGAGAGGTTTTGGGTATAAAAGGACCTAAACCCTTCGAATAGGACGATATGAGTCAATATAGGTCAAATGGAATCGGGTTTTAATAGAAAATTTGATATTTATCCTTGAACATGTGAGAAACACTTGAAATACATGGATTTGAGTTAATATAAGTCAAATGGTATCGGTTTTCTGGAGAAAATGATGTGTTTACCATTGAGCATGTAATAAACACTTGAAATACATCGATATGAGTCAAACTTAGTCAAACGGGAGAGGTTTTGGGTATGAAATGACCTAAACACTTCTAATAGAAGATATGAGTCAATATAGGTAAAATTGGATCGGTTTTGGGGAGAAAATGTTGTATTTACCATTGAACATGTCATAAACACTTGAAATATATCGATTTGAGTCAAACTTGGTCAAACAATAGATATTTTAGGTATAACATGACCTAAACACTTCATACAGGACGATATGAGTAAATAAAGATAAATGGGATCAAAATTTGGTAGAAAATGATGTATTTACCCTTGAACAATTCATAAACACTTGAAATAAATCAATTTGAGTCAAACTTGATCAAATAGGAGAGGTTTTGGGTGAAAAAGTACCTAAATCTTTGCATAGGACGATATGAGTCAAAATATATCAAATGGGATCAATTTTGGGTAGAAAATGACTTATTTTCCATTAAACATTGCATATACACTTGAAATACATCGATTTGAGTCAAACTCAGTCAAACAAGAGAGGCTTTTCGTATAAAATGACCTAAACACTTCGAATAGGGTTATATGAGTCAAAGAAGGTTAAAGGGGATTGGTTTTGGGGGAGAAAATGACGTTTTACTGTTGAACATGTCATAAACACTTGAAGTACATTGATTTTGATTTAAACTCGGTCAAACGAGAGAGGTTTTGGGTAAAAATGAACTACACCCTTCAAATTGGACGATATGGGTCAATAAAGGTCAAATGGGATCGGTTTTGGCTAGAAAATGACGTATTTACCCTTGAACATGTCATAAACACTTGAAATAACTCGTTTTGAATCAAACTCGGTCAACCGGGAGAGGTTTTGGGTATAAAATAACCTAAACACTTCGAATAGGGCGATATGAGTTAATATAGGTCAAATGGGATCGGTTTTTGGTAGAAAATGACGTATTTACCCTTTAACATGTCAAAACACTTGAAATATAATGATTTGAGTCAAACTTGGTCAAACGATAGATATTTTGGGTATAACATGACCTAAACACTTCATACAGGACAATATGAGTCAATAAAGGTAAAATGGGATCAATTTTTTGTAGAAAATGATGTATTTACCCTTGAACAATCCATAAACACTTGAAATAAATCGATTTGAGTCAAACTCGATCAAATAGGAGAGGTTTTGGGTTAAAAAGGACCTAAAACTTTGAATAGGACGATATGAGTCAATATATATCAAATGGGATCGGTTTTGGGTAGAAAATGACTTATTTTTCGTTTAACATTGCATATACACTTGAAATACATCGATTTGAGTCAAACTCAGTCAAACAAGAGGGGTTTTTCATATAAAATGACCTAAACACTTTGAATAGGGTTATATGAGTCAAAGAAGGTTAAACGAGATTGGTTTTGGGGGAGAAAATGACGTTTTACTGTTGAACATGTCATAAACACTTGAAGTACATTGATTTTGATTCAAACTCGGTCAAACGGGAGAGGTTTTGGGTAAAAATGAACTACACCCTTCAAATTGGACGATATGAGTCAATAAAGGTCAAATGGGATCGGTTTTGGCTAGAAAATGACATATTTACCCTTGAACATGTCATAAACACTTGAAATAACTCGTTTTGAATCAAACTCGGTCAACCGGGAGAGGTTTTGGGTATAAAATAACCTAAACACTTCGAATAGGGCGATATGAGTTAATATAGGTCAAATGGGATCGGTTTTTGGTAGAAAATGACGTATTTACCCTTTAACATGTCAAAACACTTGAAATATAATGATTTGAGTCAAACTTGGTCAAACGATAGATATTTTGGGTATAACATGACCTAAACACTTCATACAGGACGATATGAGTCAATAAAGGTAAAATGGGATTCGTTTTGGGGAGAAAATGACGTATTTACAGTTGAACATGTCATAAACACTTGAAGTACATTGATTTTGATTCAAACTCGGTCAAATGGGAGAGGTTTTGGGTAAAAATGAACTACACCCTTCAAATTGGACGATATGAGTCAATAAAGGTCAAATGGGATCGGTTTTGGCTAGAAAATGACATATTTACCCTTGAACATGTCATAAACACTTGAAATAACTTGTTTTGAATCAAACTCGGTCAACCGGGAGAGGTTTTGGGTATAAAATAACCTAAACACTTCGAATAGGGCGATATGAGTTAATATAGGTCAAATGGGATCGATTTTTGGTAGAAAATGACGTATTTACCCTTTAACATGTCAAAACACTTGAAATATAATGATTTGAGTCAAACTTGGTCAAACGATAGATATTTTGGGTATAACATGACCTAAACACTTCATACAGGACAATATGAGTCAATAAAGGTAAAATGGGATCAATTTTTTGTAGAAAATGATGTATTTACCCTTGAACAATCCATAAACACTTGAAATAAATCGATTTGAGTCAAACTCGATCAAATAGGAGAGGTTTTGGGTTAAAAAGGACCTAAAACTTTGAATAGGACGATATGAGTCAATATAGGTCAAATGGGATCGGTTTTAGGGAGAAAATGACGTATTTACACTTGAACATGTCATAAACACTTGAAATACATCGATTTGAGTCAAACTCAGTCAAATGGGATCGGTTTTGGCTAGAAAATGACATATTTACCCTTGAACATGTCATAAACACTTGAAATAACTCGTTTTGAATCAAACTCGGTCAACCGGGAGAGGTTTTGGGTATAAAATAACCTAAACACTTCGAATATGGCGATATGAGTTAATATAGGTCAAATGGGATCGATTTTTGGTAGAAAATAACGTATTTACCCTTTAACATGTCAAAACACTTGAAATATAATGATTTGAGTCAAACTTGGTCAAACGATAGATATTTTGGGTATAACATGACCTAAACAGGAGAGGTTTTGGGTATAAAAGGACCTAAACACTTTGAATGGGATGATATGAGTCAACAAAGGGCAAAAGGGATTAGTTTTGGGTAGAAAATAACTTATTTACCCTTGAACATTGTATAATCATTTGAAATACATCGATTTGAGTCAAACTTCGTCAAATTGGAGAGGTTTTGTGTATAAAAAAAACTATGCACTTCGAATAGGATGATATGAGTCAATATAGGTCAAAAGGATCGGTTTTTGGGGAAAAAATGACGTATTTACCCTTGAACATGTCATAAACACATTGAATACATCGGTTTGAGTCAAACTCGGTCAAACGGGAGAGGTTTTGTGTATGAAATGACCTAAACACTTCGAATAAGACAATATGAGTAAATATTGGTGAAATGAGATCGGTTTTGGGTAGAAAATTACATATTTACACTTGAAATAAATGGATTTGAGTCAAACTCGATCAAACATGCGTGGTTTTGGGTAAAATATGACATAAACACTTCATACATGACGATATGAGTCAATAAAGGTCAAATGGGATTGTGTTTGGTTAGAAAATGCCGTATTTACCCTTGAACATGTAATAAAAACTTGAAATAACTGGTTAAAGTCAAATTCGGTCATACGAGAGAGGTTTTGGGTAAAAAATGATTTATAAACTTTAAATAGGATGATATGAGTCAATAAAGGTCAAATAGGATCGATTTCGGGTAGAAAATGACGTATTTATTTTTGAAGATGTCAAAAATACTTGAAATAACTCGTTTTGAGTCAAAATCGGTCAAAAGGGAGAGATTTTGGGTATAAAATGACCTAAACACTTCGAATAAGGTGATATGAGTTAATATAAGTCAAATGGGATCGAGTTTTGGTAGAAAATGACGTATTTATGCTTGAACATGTCAGAAACATTTGAAATATATCGATTTGAGTCAAACTCGGTCAAACAGGAGAGGTTTTAAGTATAAAAGGACCTCAACACTTCGAATAGGATGATATGAGTCAATAAAGGTCAAAAGGGACCGGCCTTGGGGAGAAAATGTCATATTTACCCTTGATCATGTCATAAACACTTGAAATAACTCGTTTTAAGTCAAACTCGGTCAAAAGGGAGAGGTTTTGGGTATAAAATAACCTAAACACTTCGAATAGGGAAATATGAGTCAATATAGGTCAAATGGGATCGGTTTTTGATAGAAAATGACATATTAACCCTTGAACATGTCATAAAAACTTTAAATATATTGATTTGAGTCAAACTTGGTCAAACAGAATAGGTTTTGGGTTTTAAAGGACCTCAACACTTTAAATAGGATGATAAGAGTCAATATAGGTCAAAAGGGATTGGTTTTGCGACGAAAATGACTTATTTATCCTTGAAAATTGCATAAACACTTGAATACATCGGTTTGAGGCAAACTCGGTAAAACGGGAGAGGATTTGGGTATAAAATAACCTAAACATTTCGAATAGGGTGATATGAGTCAACATTGGTCAAATGGGATCGGGTTTTGGTAGGAAATGACGTATTTACCCTTAAACATGTCATAAACACTTGAAACACATCAGCTTGAGTTAAACTCGGTCAAATGGGAGAGGTTTTGTGTATAAAAGGACCTAAACACTTCGAATAGGACGATATGAGTAAATATTGGTCAAATGGGATCGGTTTTCGGTAGAAAATTACATATTTACCCTCGAACATGTCATAAACACTTAAAATACATGGATTTGAGTTAAACTAGGTCAAACATGAGAGGTTTTGGGTATAAAATGACCTAAACACTTCGAATAAGGTGATATGAGTTAATATAAGTCAAACGGGATCGGGTTTTCGTAGAAAATGACGTATTTACGCTTGAACATGTCGTAAACACTTAAAATATATCGACTTCAGCCAAACTCGGTTAAACAGGAGAGGTTTTAAGTATAAAGGGACCTCAACACTTCGAATAGGACGATATAAGACAATAAAGGTTAAAAGGGACCGGTCTTGGGGAGAAAATGTCATTTTTACCCTTGAACATGTCTTAAACACTTGAAATAACTCGTTTTAAGTCAAACTCGGTCAAACGAGAGAGGTTTTGGGTATAAAATAACCTAAACACTTTGAATAGGGACCGATTTTTGGTAGAAAATGACGTATTAATGCTTGAACATGTCATAAATACTTGAAATATATCGATTTGAGTCAAACTCAGTCAAATAGGAGAGGTTTTGGGTATAGAAGGACCTCAACACTTCGAATAGGATGATATGAGTCAATATAGGTCAAAAGGGATCGGGTTTTGGTAGAAAATGACGTATTTACCCTTGAACATGTCATGAACACTTGAAAAAAATCGATTTAAGTCAAACTCGGTCAAAGAAGAGAGGTTTTGGGTATAAAAGGACCTAAACACTTTGAGTAGGATAATATAAGTCAATATAGGTCAAAAGGGATCGGTTTTGGGTATACTTATTTACCCTTGAACATTGCATAAACACTTGAAATACATCAATTTGAGTCAAAATTGGTCAAATTAGAGAGGTTTTGGGTATAAAATGACCTATACACTTTGAATATGTTGATATGTGTCAATATAGGGTAAATGGGATCGGTTTTGGGGAGAAAATGACATATTTACCCTTGAACATGTCATAAACACTTGAAATACATCGATTTGAGTCAAACTCGGTCAAACAGGAAATGTTTTGGGTATAAAAGAACCTAAACATTTCAAATAGGACGATACGAGTCAATATAGGTCAAAAGGGATCAATTTTGGGTAGAAAATGACTTATTTACCCTTGAACATTTCATAAACACTTGAAACAAATCGATTAGAGTCAAACTTGGTCAAACTGGAGAGGTTTTGGGTAAAAAAGGAACTAAACACTTCGAATAGGATGATATGAGTCAATATATATCAAATGGGATCGGTTTTGGGTATAAAATGACTTATTTTCCCTTGAACATTGCATATACACTTGAAAACATCGATTTGAGTCAACCTCGGTCAAATGGGAGAGGTTTTTCGTATAAAATGACCTAAGCACTTTGTATAGGGTTATATGAGTCAAAGTAGGTTAAATGGGATCGATTTTGGGGAGAAAATGACGTATTTACCGTTAAACATGTCATAAACGCTTAAAGTACATTGATTTTCAGTCAAACTCTGTCAAACGGGAGAGGTTTTGGGTAAAAATGAACTACACACTTCAAATTGGAAGATATGAGTCAATATAGGTCAAATGGGATCAGGTTTTGGTAGAAAATGACGAATTTACCCTTGAACATGTCAAAAACACTTGAAAAATATCGATTTAAGTCAAACTCGGTCAAACAAGAGAGGTTTTGGGTATAAAAGGACCTAAACACTTTGAATAGGACGGTATAAGTCAATATAGGTCAAAAGGGATCGGTTTTGGGTATAAAATGACTTATTTACCCTTGAATATTGCATAAACACTTGAAATACATCGATTTGAGTCAAACTTGGTCAAATTGGAGAGGTTTTGGGTATAAAATGACCTAAACACTTCGAATATGATGATATGTGTCAATATAGGGTAAATAGGATCGGTTTTGCGGAGAAAATGACGTATTTACCCTTGAACATGTCATAAACACTTGAAATACATCGATTTGAGTCAAACTCAGTCAAACAGGAAAGGTTTTGGGTATAAAAGGCCCTAACCATTTCTAATAGGACGATATGAGTCAATATAGGTCAAAAGGGATCGGTTTTGGGTTGAAAATGACTTATTTACCCTTGAACATTGCCTAAACATTTGAAACACATCGATTTGAGTCAAACTCGGTCAAACAAAAGAGGTTTGTTTATCAAATAACGTAAACACTTCGAATAGGGTTATATGAGTCAATATAGGTTAAATGGGATCGGTTTTGGGGAGAAAATGATGTATTTATCGTTGAACATGTATAAAACACTTGAAATACATCGATTTGAGTCAAACTCGGTTAAACGTGAGAGGTTTTGGGTAAAAAATGCCCTAGACACTTTGAATAGGACGATATGAATCAATATAGGTCAAATGGGATCGGTTTTTGGTAGAAGATGACGTATTTACCCTTGAACATATCAGAAACACTTGAAATAATTCGATTTGAGGCAAACTTGGTAAAACGGGAGAGGTTTTGGGTATAAAATAACCTAAACATTTCGAATAGGGTGATATGAGTCAACATTGGTCAAATGGGATCAAGTTTTTGTAGGAAATGACGTATTTACCCTTAAACATGTCATAAACACTTGAAACACATCAGCTTGAGTTAAACTCGGTCAAATGGGAGAGGTTTTGTGTATAAAAGGACCTAAACACATCGAATAGGATGATATGAGTAAATATTGGTAAAATGGGATCGGTTTTCGGTAGAAAATTACATATTTACCCAAGAACATGTCATAAACACTTAAAATACATGGATTTGAGTTAAACTAGGTTAAACATGAGAGGTTTTGGGTATAAAATGACCTAAACACTTCGAATAAGGTGATATGAGTTAATATAAGTCAAATGGGATCAGGTTTTCGTAGAAAATGACGTATTTACGCTTGAACATGTCGTAAACACTTGAAATATATAGACTTCAGTCAAACTCGGTCAAACAAGAGAGGTTTTAAGTATAACGGGACCTCAACATTTCGAATAGGACGATATGAGACAATAAAGGTTAAAAGGGACCGGTCTTGGGGAGAAAATGTCATTTTTACCCTTGAACATGTCTTAAACACTTGAAATAACTCGTTTTAAGTCAAACTCGGTCAAACGAGAGAGGTTTTGGGTATAAAATAACCTAAACACTTTGAATAGGGACCGATTTTTGGTAGAAAATGACGTATTAATGCTTGAACATGTCATAAACACTTGAAATATATCGATTTGAGTCAAACTCAGTCAAATAGGATAGGTTTTGGGTATAGAAGGACCTCAACACTTCGAATAGGACGATATGAGTCAATATAGGTCAAAAGGGATTGGGTTTTGGTTGAAAATGACGTATTTACCCTTGAACATGTCATGAACACTTGAAAAAAATCGATTTAAGTCAAACTCGGTCAAAGAAGAGAGGTTTTGGGTATAAAAGGACCTAAACACTTTGAGTAGGATAATATAAGTCAATATAGGTCAAAAGGGATCGGTTTTGGGTATACTTATTTACCCTTGAACATTGCATAAACACTTGAAATACATCGATTTGAGTCAAAATTGGTCAAATTGGAGAGGTTTTGGGTATAAAATGATCTATACACTTTGAATATGTTGATATGTGTCAATATAGGGTAAATGGGATCGGTTTTGGGGAGAAAATGACATATTTACCCTTGAACATGTCATAAACACTTGAAATACATCGATTTGAGTCAAACTCGGTCAAACAGGAAAGGTTTTGGGTATAAAAGAACCTAAACATTTCAAATAGGACGATATGAGTCAATATAGGTCAAAAGGGATCGGTTTTGGGTAGAAAATGACTTATTTACCCTTGAACATTTCACAAACACTTGAAACAAATCGATTTGAGTCAAACTTGGTCAAACTGGAGAGGTTTTGGGTAAAAAAGGAACTAAACACTTCGAATAGGATGATATGAGTGAATATATATCAAATGGGATCGGTTTTGGGTATAAAATGACTTATTTTCCCTTGAACATTGCGTATAAACTTGAAATACTTCGATTTGAGTCAATCTCGGTCAAATGGGAGAGGTTTTTCGTATAAAATGACCTAAGCACTTTGTATAGGGTTATATGAGTCAAAGTAGGTTAAATGGGATCGATTTTGGGGAGAAATGACATATTTACCGTTAAACATGTCATAAACGCTTAAAGTACATTGATTTTCAGTCAAACTCTGTCAAACGAGAGAGGTTTTGGGTAAAAATGAACTACACACTTCAAATTGGAAGATATGAGTCAATATAGGTCAAATGGGATCGGGTTTTGGTAGAAAATGACGTATTTACCCTTGAACATGTCATAAACACTTCAAAAATATCGATTTAAGTCAAACTCAGTCAAACAAGAGAGGTTTTGGGTATCAAAGGACCTAAACACTTTGAATAGGACGATATAAGTCAATATAGGTCAAAAGGGATCGGTTTTGGGTATAAAATGACTTATTTACCCTTGAACATTGCATAAACACTTGAAATACATCGAATTTGAGTCAAACTTGGTCAAATTGGATAGGTTTGGGTATAAAATGACCTAAACACTTCGAATGTGATGATATGTGTCAATATAGGGTAAATGGGATCGGTTTTGGGGAGAAAATGACGTATTTACCCTTGAACATGTCATAAACACTTGAAATACATCGATTTGAGTCAAACTCGATCAAATAGGAAAGGTTTTGGGTATAAAAGGACCTAAACATTTCTAATAGGACGATATGAGTCAATATAGGTCAAAAGGGATCGGTTTTGGGTTGAAAATGACTTATTTACCCTTGAACAATGCCTAAACATTTGAAACACATCGATTTGAGTCAAACTCGGTCAAACGAAAGAGGTTTGTTTATCAAATAACGTAAACACTTCGAATAGGGTTATATGAGTCAATATAGGTTAAATGGGATCGGTTTTGGGGAGAAAATGATGTATTTATCGTTGAACATGTATAAAACACTTGAAATACATCGATTTGAGTCAAACTCGGTTAAACGTGAGAGGTTTTGGGTAAAAAATGCCCTAGACACTTTGAATAGGACGATATGAATCAATATAGGTCAAATGGGATCGGTTTTGGGTAGAAGATGACGTATTTACCCTTGAACATATCAGAAACACTTGAAATAATTCGATTTGAGGCAAACTTGGTAAAACGGGAGAGGTTTTGGGTATAAAATAACCTAAACATTTCGAATAGGGTGATATGAGTCAACATTGGTCAAATGGGATCAAGTTTTTGTAGGAAATGACGTATTTACCCTTAAACATGTCATAAACACTTGAAACACATCAGCTTGAGTTAAACTCGGTCAAATGGGAGAGGTTTTGTGTATAAAAGGACCTAAACACATCGAATAGGATGATATGAGTAAATATTGGTAAAATGGGATCGGTTTTCGGTAGAAAATTACATATTTACCCAAGAACATGTCATAAACACTTAAAATACATGGATTTGAGTTAAACTAGGTTAAACATGAGAGGTTTTGGGTATAAAATGACCTAAACACTTCGAATAAGGTGATATGAGTTAATATAAGTCAAATGGGATCAGGTTTTCGTAGAAAATGACGTATTTACGCTTGAACATGTCGTAAACACTTGAAATATATAGACTTCAGTCAAACTCGGTCAAACAAGAGAGGTTTTAAGTATAACGGGACCTCAACATTTCGAATAGGACGATATGAGACAATAAAGGTTAAAAGGGACCGGTCTTGGGGAGAAAATGTCATTTTTACCCTTGAACATGTCTTAAACACTTGAAATAACTCGTTTTAAGTCAAACTCGGTCAAACGAGAGAGGTTTTGGGTATAAAATAACCTAAACACTTTGAATAGGGACCGATTTTTGGTAGAAAATGATGTATTAATGCTTGAACATGTCATAAACACTTGAAATATATCGATTTGAGTCAAACTCAGTCAAATAGGAGAGGTTTTGGGTATAGAAGGACCTCAACACTTCGAATAGGACGATATGAGTCAATATAGGTCAAAAGGGATTGGGTTTTGGTTGAAAATGACGTATTTACCCTTGAACATGTCATGAACACTTGAAAAAAATCGATTTAAGTCAAACTCGGTCAAAGAAGAGAGGTTTTGGGTATAAAAGGACCTAAACACTTTGAGTAGGATAATATAAGTCAATATAGGTCAAAAGGGATCGGTTTTGGGTATACTTATTTACCCTTGAACATTGCATAAACACTTGAAATACATCGATTTGAGTCAAAATTGGTCAAATTGGAGAGGTTTTGGGTATAAAATGACCTATACACTTTGAATATGTTGATATGTGTCAATATAGGGTAAATGGGATCGGTTTTGGGGAGAAAATGACATATTTACCCTTGAACATGTCATAAACACTTGAAATACATCGATTTGAGTCAAACTCGGTCAAACAGGAAAGGTTTTGGGTATAAAAGAACCTAAACATTTCAAATAGGACGATATGAGTCAATATAGGTCAAAAGGGATCGATTTTGGGTAGAAAATGACTTATTTACCCTTGAACATTTCATAAACACTTGAAACAAATCGATATGAGTCAAACTTGGTCAAACTGGAGAGGGTTTGGGTAAAAAAGGAACTAAACACTTCGAATAGGATGATATGAGTCAATATATATCAAATGGGATCGGTTTTGGGTATAAAATGACTTATTTTCCCTTGAACATTGCATATACACTTGAAATACATCGATTTGAGTCAATCTCGGTCAAATGGGAGAGGTTTTTCGTATAAAATGACCTAAGCACTTTGTATAGGGTTATATGAGTCAAAGTAGGTTAAATGGGATCGATTTTGGGGAGAAATGACATATTTACCAATTAAACATGTCATAAACGCTTAAAGTACATTGATTTTCAGTCAAACTCTGTCAAACGAGAGAGGTTTTGGGTAAAAATGAGCTACACACTTCAAATTGGAAGATATGAGTCAATATAGGTCAAATGGGATCGGGTTTTTGTAGAAAATGACGTATTTACCCTTGAACATGTCATAAACACTTGAAATAACTCATTTTGAGTCAAACTAGGTCAAACATGATAGATGTTGGCTATAAAATGACCTAACAACTTCGAATTGGACGAAATGAATCAATATAGGTCAAATGGGATAAGTAAAGGTAGAAAATGATGAATTTACCCTTTAAAATGTCATAAACATTTGAAATACATCGATTTGAGTTAAACTAAGTCAAAAGGGAGAGGTTTTGGGTACGAAAAAACCTAAACACTTTGAATTAAACGATATAAGTCAATATAGGTCAAATGGGATCGATTTTGGGTAGAAAATAATGTATGTACCCTTGAACATGTCATAAACACTTCACATACATCAATTTGAGTCAAACTCAGTCAAAGTAGAGAGGTTTTTGGTATAAAATGACCTAAACACTGTGAATAGGACGATTGGAGTCAATATTGGTAAAAAGGGATCAGTTTAGGTTGAAAATGACATATTTACCCTAGAAAATGTCAAAAACACTTGAAATGCCTATATTAGAGTCAAACTTGGTCAAACAGGAGAGGTTTTGGGTAATCGACGACCTAAACACTTCGAATAGGACAATATGAATCAATATAGGTCAAATGGGATTGTTTTTGGGTAGAAGATGACGTAACATGTCATAAACACTAGAAATAATTCGATTTGAGTCAAACTCGGTCAAACTGGAGAGGTTTTTGGTATAAACTAACCTAAACAATTCGTATAGAATGATATGATTCAATATCGGACAAAACGGATAAGTTTTGGATATAAAATTACGTATTTACCCTTAAAAATGTCATAAACACTTGAAATACATTGATTTGAGTCAAACTTGGTCAAACAGGAGAGGTTTTGGGTATAAAAAAGACCTACACACTTTGAATAGGACGATTTGAGTCTATATATGTCAAATGAGATCGACTTTTAGGAGAAAATGACGTATTTATCCTTGAACATGTCATAAACACTTGAAGTACATCGATTTGAGTCAAACTCGGTTAGACAGGAGTAGGTTTTAGGTATAAAATGACCTAAATTTGTCAAAAAAGACGATATGAGTCAATATTGGTTAAAAGGGATAGGTTTTGGTTAGAAAATGACGTATTTACCCTTGAACATGTCATAAACACTTGAAATACATCGATTTGAGTCGAACTCGGTCAAATTAGAGAGGTTTTTTTGTATAAAATGACCTAAACACTGCGAATAGGACGATATGAGTAATTATTGGTCAAAAGGGACCAGTTTTGGGTAGAAAATGACGTATTTACCCTTGAACATGTCATAAACAATTGAAAAAATTCGATTTAAGTAAAACTTGGTCAAACTAGAGAGGTTTTGGGTATAAATTGACCTAAACACTGCGAATAGGATGATATGATTCAATATTGGAGAAAAGGGATAAGTTTTGGGTAGAAAAAGACGTATATACCCTTAAACATGTCATAAACACTTGAAATACATCGATTTAAGTGAAACTCGGTCAAACCAGAGAGGTTTTGGGTAAAAAAAATGACCAAAACACTTCGAATAGGATGATATGAGTCAATATAGGTCAATTGAGATCAGTTTTGGATAGAAAATGACGTATTCACCTATGAACATGTCATAAACACTTGAAATAACTCATTTTGAGTCAAACTAGGTCAAACCTGAGCGATTTTGTCTATAAATTGACCTAACCACTGCGAATAGGATGATATGAGTCAATAATTATCAAAAGGGATAAGTTTTAGGTAGAAAATGGCATATTTACCCTTGAACATGTAAAAAAAACTTGAAATACATCGATTTGAGTCAAACTTGGTCAAACACGAGAGGTTTTGGGTAAAAAATGACCTAAACACTTTGAATACGACGATATGAATCAATATAGGTCAAATGGGATCAGTTTTGGGTAGAAGATGACGTATTTACCCTTGAACATGTCATAAATACTTGAAGTACATCGATTTGAGTCAAACAACACTTTGAATAGGACGATATGAATCAATATAGGTCAAATGGGATCGGTTTTAGGTAGAAAATGTCGTTTTTACCCTTGAACATGTCAGAAATACTTGAAATACATCGATTTGAGTCAAAATCCGTCAAACAAGAGAGGTTTTGGGTATAAACAGACCTAAATACTTTGAATAGGACGATAGGAGTCAATATTGGTCAAATGGGATTGGTTTTGGGTAGAAATGATGTATTTACCTTTAAACATGTCAGAAACACTTTAAATACATCGATTTGAGTCAAACACGGTCAAACGGGAGAGGTTTAGGGTAAAAAATGACCTAAACAATTCGACTAGGACGATTTGATTTAGTATAGATCAAATGGGATTGGTTTTGGGTAGAAAATGATGTATTTACTCTTGAACATGTCATAAATAGTTTAAATAACTTTATTTGAGTCAAACTCGGTCAAAGGTGAGAGGTTTTAGGTATAATAAAACCAAAACACTTTGAATAGGATAATTTGAGTCAGTATTGGTCAAATGGGATCGGTTTTGGGTAGAAAATGACGTATTTAGCCTAGAACATGTGATAAACACTTAAAATACATCGATTTGAGATAAACTCTGTTAACCGGGAGAGGTATTAGGTATAAAATGACCTAAATACTTCGAATAGGACGATATGAGTCAATATAGGTCAAATGGGCTCGTTTTTTGGTAGAAAATGATGTATTCATCCTTGAACATGTTAGAGACAATTTCAATACATCCATTTGAGTCAAACTCGGTTAAACAAGAGAAGGTTTGGGTATAAAATGAGGTAAACACTTCGAATAGGACGATATGAGTCAATATTGGTCAAATAGGATCGGTTTTAGGTAGAAAATTACATATTTACCCTTGAAATGTTATAAACACTTGAAATACATCCATTTGAGTTAAACTCGGTCAAATAGGAAAGGTTTTGGGTATAAAATGACCTAATCAAGTAGAATAGGATGATATGAATCAATATAGGTCAAATGGGATCGATTTTGGGTTAAGAAAATGACGTATTTACCCTTGAACATGTCATAAATAGTTGAAATCACTTAATTTGAGTCAAACTCGGTCAAATGGGATAGGTTTTTGGTATAAAATGACCTAAACACATCGAATAGAATGATATGAGTCATTATTGGTCAAAAAGATCGGTTTTGGTTAGAAAAGGATTTATTTACCGTTCAACATGTCATAAACGCTTGAAATACATTGATTTGGGTAGAAAATGATGTATTTACCCTTGAACATGTCATAAACACTTGAAGTACATCGATTTGAGTCAAACTCGGTCAAATAGGAGAGGTTTTGGGTATAAAATGACCTAAACACTTCGAAAAGGCGATATGAATCAATATAGGTTAAATGGGATCGATTTTGGGTAGAAATTGATGTATTTACCCTTGAACATGTCAGAAACACTTGAAATACATCTATTTGAATCAAACTTAGTCAAACACGAGAGGTTTTGGGTATAAACTGACCTAAATATTTCGAATAGGATGATATGAGTCAATATTGGTCAAATGGGATTGGTTTTGGGTAGAAAATTACGTATTTACTGTAGAACATGTCATGAATTCATTAAATACATTGAGTTGAGTCAAACTCGGTCAAACGAGAGAGGTTTTGGGTATAAATTACCTAAACACTTCGAATAGGATGATATGAATCAATGTAGGGAAAATGGGATCGGTTTTGGGTAGAAAATGACGTATTTACCCTAGAACATGTTAGAATCACTTGAAATACATCGATTTGAGTCGAACGCAGTCAAACGGGAGAGGTTTTGGGTATAAATTGCCCTAAACACTTCGAATAGGATAATATGAATCAATATTGGTGAAATGGGATCGGTTTTGGATAGAAAATGACGTATTTACCCTTAAACATTTCATAAATAGTTGAAATACAAAAATTTGAGTCAAACTCGGTCAAAAAGGAGAGGTTTTGAGTATAAAAAGACCTATACACTTCGAATAGGACAATATGAGTCAATATTGGAGAAAAGGGATAAGTTTTGGGTAGAAAATTACATATTTACACTTGAACATGTCATAAACACTTGAAATACATCGATTTGAGTCAAACTCAGTCAAACGGGAGAGGTTTTGAGTATAAAATGACCTAAATACTTCAAACAGGGCGATATGAATCAATATAGGTCAAATGGAATTGGTGTTGGTTAGAAAATGACGTATTAACCCTTGAACATGTCATAAACACTTGAAATACATCGATTTGAGTCAAACACGGTCAAACGGTAGAGGATTTGGGTATAAAATGACCTAAACACTTCGAATAGGATAATATGAATAATTATTGGTCAAATGGGATCGGTTTTGGGTAGAAAATGACATATATACCCATGAACATGTCATAGACACTTGAAATTCATCGATTTGAGTAAAATTCGGTCAAACGGTAGAGGTTTTGGGTATAAAATGACCTAAACAATTCGAATAGGAAAATAGGAATGAATATAGGTCAAATGGGTTCGGTTTTAGGTAAAAAATGACATTTTTACCCTTGAACATGTCATAAACACTTGAAATACATTGATTTGAGTCAAACTCCGTCAAACGGTAGAGGTTTTGTGTATAAACTTACCTAAATACTTCGAATAGAACGATAAGAGTTAATATTGGTCAAATTAGATCAGTTTTTGGTAGAAAATGACGTATTTATGATAACCGGCTTTTAGCGTCGTTTACTAAAAGACTAGGTATACAAATAATATTTATAATCACCCTAATACTACTACAACTAGTGTAATGGTAGGTAAGGGGTCGAACCTCAAGGACAAGGGATGCTAGTTTCTAGACTTGATGTAAAGAGTTTATTTGAGATGCGGGTTGTCTAAACTATACTAATGACAAGAAAGCAGGCGAGAATAAAAACGATAAAAGACAATGAAAGAAAAACGAGGATAAATTAGCTCCACCCTAGGAAGGACAACAAAACTAGTAAATAAATTAGGTCAGGGGAAATCGATCAACAATCAATCAAGACACTCTATATAACGAGAGGAAGTTTGCGACCCTATAAATCACATGAACAACCTATAATCGCCCTATGTCTCCTAAGGAGTGGCAGGACAAAATTCGCATCGAATATCAATCAAACAATCATGGATAATCTCAAACCTTAACCCTACGCATGAAGAACAAGCCAAACCTAGGGTTTCACCAATCAAACTCCTAAGAGAACTACTCACACATAGCCATAAGTGAAGACGTAATAACAACAAGAGTAATTAAATCAACAAAAACAATAAGTAAAAGCATTAAATGGAATCGAGCAATAAAGGAAACGAGAACTTTGTAAACGAGAATACTTGAATGAAAAACTGCTTGAATCTAAAATATAGTTCTTGAAAAGGAGAATAATAAAAGCCTAAATCTAAACTAGTGCATGAATGAAATGAAAGAAATGAAATGATGTTCCAAGTTGAGGTACAAGAGCTCTCAAAATAGGTGTGAGGGTTTTACACAAAGCAAGGGGGTATTTATACCCTAAGGACATAAGGGGGTAAAACCCTTAAAAAACCCTTGAGGGCCGGCTTAAGAAAGAAATAATTCCTGTCATCCATTCGACCGAATAATGATCAGATTAAGTCGAATCTGAGCATGAATCCTGCTATACAACTTCTTCGAAGTGTCCAATGGCTTCTTAACTTCGTGGGATATTTGAGAGTGACTTGGAATGCATGCCCAAGCTATGATACACGCATCTAAACTCTTGATAAGAGTGTCAAAGACTCGAACACGTCGCATTTTACTATGAAATCATCGAAAGTACCTAAAAAGACCTTAAAACAGCTCGAGGACAAGATCAAGGTAAAATCAAGTGTAAAGTGTATTAAATCAATCTAAAATCGGGAGACTCGACACTACAATGGGGTAGTAAATGCGCTAAAAAATGAGCACATCAATTTACCCTAGAAAATGTCATCAACACTTTAAATACATCGATTTGCGTCAAACTCGATTAAGCGAGAGAGATTTTGTGTAGAAAATTACATATTTACCCTTGAACATGTCATAGACACTTAAAATACATCAATTTTAGTCAAACTCGGTCAAACGGGATAGGTTTTCGGTATAAAATGACCTAAACACTTAAAATAGGATGATATGAATCAATATAGGTCAAATGGGATCGATTTAGGGTTGAAAATGTTGTATTTACCCTTGAACATGTCATAAATAGTTGAAATAACTTGATTTGAGTCAAACACGATTAAATGAGAGAGGTTATGGTTTAAAATAACCAAAACAATTCAAAGAGGACGATATGAGTCAATATTTGTCAAATGGGATGAAAATGACGTATTTACCCAAGAACATGTCATAAACACTTGAAATACATCAATTTGAGACAAACTCAGTTAAATAGGAGAGGTTTTGGGTATAAAATGACCTATCACTTCGAATAGGATGATATGAGTCAATATAGGTCAAATGGGATTGGTTTTGGTATAAAATGATGTATTTACCCCTGAACATGCCATAAACACTTAAATACATGGATTTGAGTCAAACTCAGTCAAACGCGAGAGGTTTGGGTACAAAATGACCTAGAATCTTTGAATAGAACGATATGAAACAAAATAGGTCAAATGGGATCAATTTTGGGTAGAAAAATGACGTATTTACCCTTGAATATGTTAGAGACAATTGAAATACATCAATTTGAGTAAAACTCGATCAGACGTGAGAGGTTTCGGGTATAAAATGACCTAAACACTTTGAATAGGACGATATAAATCATGATAGGTCAAATAGGATCGATTTTGGGTAGAAAATAATGTATGTACCCTTGAACATGTCGTAAACAATTGAAATACATCAATTTGAGTCAAACTCGGTCAAAGGGGAGAGGTTTTGGGTTTAAAATGATCTTAACAGTTTGAGTAGGAAGATATGAATAATTATATGTCAAATGGGATCAGTTTTGGGTAGAAAGTGACATATTTACCCTTGAACATGTCATAGACACTTGAAATACATTGATTTGATTAAAACTCGGTCAAACGGGAGAGGTTTTGGGTATAAAATGACCTAAACACTTTGAATAGGATGATATGAATCAATATAGGTCAAATGGAATCAGTTTTGGGTAGAAAATGACGTTTTTACCCTTGAACATGTCAGAAATACTTGAAATACATCGATTTGAGTCAAACTTCGTCAAACAAGAGAGGTTTTGGGTATAAACAGACCTAAATACTTTGAATAGGAAGATATGAGTCAATATTGGTCAATTGAGATCGGTTTTGGGTATAAATGATGTATTTACCTTTGAACATGTCAGAAACACTTTAAATACATCGATTTGAGCCAAACTCGGTCAAACGGGAGAGGTTTTGTGTAACAAATGACCTAAACACTTTGACTAGGACGATTTGATTTAGTATAGGTCAAATGGGATTGGTTTTGGGTAGAAAATGACGTATTTACTCTTAAACATGTCATAAACAGTTTAAATAACTTTATTTGAGTCAAACTCGGTCAAACGGGAGAGGTTCTAGGTATAATAAAACCAAAGCACTTTGAATAGGACAATTTGAGTCAGTATTGATCAAATGAGATCGGTTTTGGGTAGAAAATGACGTATTTAGCCTAGAACATGTCATAAACACTTGAAATACATCGAATTGAGACAAACTCGGTTAACCGGGAGAGGTATTGGGTATAAAATGACCTAAATACTTCGAATAGGACGATATGAGTCAATATAGGTGAAATGGTATCATTTTTTGGTAGAAAATGACGTATTTGCCCTTGAATATGTTAGAGACAACTGAAATACATCCATTTGAGTCAAACTCGGTTAAATGGGAGAAGGTTTGGGTATAAAATGAGCTAAACACTTTGAATAGGACGATATGAGTCAATATTGGTTAAATGGGATTGGTTTTGGGTAGAAAATTACATATTTACCCTTGAAATGTCATAAACACTTGAAATACATCGATTTGAGTTAAACTCGGTCAAACGGGAAAGGTTTTGGGTGTAAAATGACCTAATCACTTAGAATAGGATGACATGAAGCAATATAGGTCAAATGGGATCGATTTTGGGTAGAAAATGACATATTTACCCTTGAACATTCATAAATAGTTGAAAAAAGTTGATTTGAGTCAAACTCGGTTAAATGGGAGAGGTTTTCGGTATAAAATGGCAAAAACAATTCGAGGAGGACGATATGAGTCAATATTGGTCAAATGGGATCAGTTTTGGGTAGAAAAAAACGTATTTACCCTACAACATGTCATAAACACTTCTTATACATCAATTTGAGACAAACTCGGTTAAACGGGAGAGGTTCTGGGTATAAAATGACCTAACACTTCGAATAGGACGATATGAGTCAATATAGGTCAACTAGGATCGGTTTTTTGTAGAAAAGGATGTATTTACACTTGAACATGTCATAAACACTTTAATTACATTGATTTGAGTCAAACTCGATCAAACGGGAGAGGTTTTGGGTATAAAATGACCTAGAATCTTCGAATAGAACGATATGAAGCAAAATAGGTCAAAAGGGATCGGTTTTGGGTAGAAAATGACGTATTTACCCTTGAACATGATAGAGACAATTGGAAGACATCATTTTGATACAAACTCGATCAAATGGAAGAGGTTATGGGTAAAAAATGACCTACACACTTCGAATAAGATGATATGAATCAATATAGGTCAAACGGGATTGATTTAGGGTAGAAAATGACGTATGTACCCTTGAACATGTCATAAACACTTGAAATACATCGAATTGAGTCAAATGCGGTCATAAGTGAGAGGTTTAAATGACCTAAACACTTTGAATCGAATGATATGAATAATTATAGGTCAAATGGGATCAATTTTAGGTAGAAAATGACGTATTTACCCTTGAACATGTCATAGACACTTGAAATACAATGATTTGAGTAAAACCCCGTCAAATGGGAGAGGTTTTGGGTATAAAATGACCTAAACACTTTAAATAGGACGATATGAATCAATATAGGTCATATGGTATTGGTTTTGGGGTAGAAAATGACGTATTTACCCTTGAACATGTCATAAATAGTTAAAATAACTTTTTTTGAGTCAAACTCGGTCAAAGGGGAGAGTTTTTGGGTATAAAATGACCAAAATACTTCTAATAGGACAATATGAGTCAGTATTGGTGAAATGGGATCGGTTTTTGGTAGAAAATGATGTATTTACCTTAGAACATGTCATAAACACTTGAAATACATCGATTTTAGACAAACTCGGTTAAGCGAGAGAGGTTTTGGGTATAAAATGACCTAAACACATCGAATAGGACGGTATGAGTCAATATAAGTAAAATGGGATCAGTTTTTGGTAGAAAATGACATATTTACCCTTGAATATGATAGAGACAATTGAAATACATCGATTTGAGTCAAAATCGGTTAAAGTGGAGAGCTTTTGGATATAAATTGAGCTAAAAACTTTATAGTACGATATGAATCAATGTAGGTAAAATGGGATCGATTTCGGGTAGAAAATGATGTATTTACGCTTAAACATATCATAAACACTTGAAATATATCGATTTGAGTCAAACTCGGTCAAATAGGAGAGGTTTTGGGTATAAAATGACCTAAACACTTCGACTAGGACCATAAGAGTCAATATTGGTCAAATGGGATATGTTTTGGGTAGAAAATGACGTATTTACCCTTGAACATGTCATAAATAGATGAAATAACTTGATTTGAGTCAAACTCAGTTAAATGGGAGAGGTTTTGGGTATAAAATGACCAAAACAATTCGAAGAGGACAACATGAGTCAATATTGGTTAAATGGGATCGGTTTTGGGTAGATAATGACGTATTTACCCTAGAGCATGTCATAAACACTTGAAATACATCAATTTGAGATAAACTCGGTTACACAGGAGAGGTTTCGGGTATAAAATGACCTAACACTTGGAATAGGACGATATGAGTCAATATAGGTCAAATGGGATCGATTTTGGGTAGAAAATGATGTATTTACGCTAAAACATGTCATAAACAGTTGAAATAACTCAATTTGAGTCAAACTCGGTCAAATAGGAGAGGTTTTGGGTATAAAATGACCTAAAACCTTTGAATAGGATGATTTGAGTCAATATTGGTAAAAAGGGATCGGTTTTGGATACAAAATGATGTATTTACCGTAGAACATGTCAGAAACACTTGAAAAACATCAATTAGAGTCAAACTTCGTCAAACGAGAGAGGTTTTGGGTCTCAAATGACCTATGCACTTAGAATAGGACGATATGAATCAATATTGATTTTGAGTTAAAAATGACGTGTTTACCCTTGAACATGTCCTAAACACTTGAAATACATTGATTTGAGTCAAACTCGATAAAAGAGGAGATGTTTTGGGTATAAATTGACCTAAACACTTCGAATAAGACGATATGAGTCAATATTGGTCAAATTGGACTAGTTTTTGGTAGTAAATTATATATTTACCCTTAAACATGTCATAAACACTTGAGATACATCGATTTGAGTCAAACGATAGAGGTTTTGGGTATATAATGACCTAAACAATTTAAATAGGAAAATAGGAGTCAATATAGGTTAAATGGGATCGGTTTTGGGTAAAAAATGACATTTTTACCCTTGAACATGTCATAAACACTTGAAATACATCGATTTGAGTCAAACTCCATCAAACGGGAGAGGTTTTGTGTATAAATTAACCTAAATACTTCGAATAGGACGATATGAGTCAATATTGGTCAAATGGGATCGGTTTTTGGTAGAAAATGACATATTTATGAAAATCGCCTTTTAGTGTCGTTTACTAAAAGACTAGTTATACAAACAATATTTATTCATATAATGGTAAGTCGGGGGTTGAACCACAAGGACAAGGGATGTTAGTTTCTAGACTTGATGTGAAGAGTTTATTTGAGATGTGATGTGCTCTTTTTAGAGCACGTTTACAACCTCATTTTAGTGTTGAGTCTCATGCTTTTATATTGGTTTTATGCATATTACATTTAGTTTTACCTTGATCTTGTCCTCGAGCTGTTTTTAGGTCATTTCAAATGATCTCGATGATTTCGAGGTAAAATGAGACGTGTTCGAGGCTTTAACACTTCTATCAAGAGTTTGGATGCGCGTATCATAGCTTGGGCATGCGTTCCAAGTCACTCTCAAAGATCCCATAAACTCTAGAAGCCACTAGACACTTCAAAGGAGCTGTTCAGCAAGGTTCAGGTTCAGATTCGACCGAATCTGAAATCCATTCGGTCGAATGGTGGACAGGGATTCAAGCACATAAATCAAGCTCTCGGGAATAGCCGAATGAGATGTCATTCGGCCGAATCAAGGCCCATTCGACCAAAGGGTTTCACTCCTTCGGTCGAATGGTGGACAGGGTGAGAAAAGTCGAGGTTTCTGATATGGGCGAATGAAGAATCATTCCGCCGAATACACCACTCATTCGGCCGAATCCTCCATCCATTCAGCCGAATACACCACTCATTCGGCCGAATCCTCCATACATTCGGCCGAATGGAACCTATGTCTCTAGGGTATTTTCCTAGGGTTTTACACCTTATGTCTCTAGGGTATAAATACCCTCTTGCTCTGTACATAACCCTCAGGCCTACTTTGAGAGCTTTTGTGCCTCAACTTAGAACATCACTTTAAAGCTTTTCATTTCCTTCATGTTTTAGTTTAGATTTACAGCTTTCATTGCACTTCCTTTCAAGCTTTGTATTTCGGATTCAGATTCCTTTTTGTTCACGCAATTTCATTTATGCAAGGTATTGATTCTTCTCTGTTTTATTTTGTTTAATGCTTTCAAGTATTGTTTTTCTGAATTTTATTCCTCTTGCTATTATCATTGCTTTGTTTACGGTTTTGATAGGATAGTTTTCGTTCTCTTGTTCATTTCCATTCAGTCTGTTCATGCTTTCAATCATGTCTTTTATAATTGTTTATGCCCTAGTCGTTATTACTATGTGTGAGTAGTTTTCTTAGGGGTTTGATTGGTGAAACCCTAGGTTGGCTCGTTCTTCATGCGTAGATGATGTGCTCATTTTAGAGCACGTTTACAACCTCATTTTAGTGTCGAGTTTCGTGCTTTTATATTGGTTTTATGCACGTTACATTCAATTTTACCTTGATCTTGTCCTCGAGCTGTTTTTAGGTCATTTCAGGTGATCTCGATGATTTCGAGGTAAAATGAGACGTGTTCGAGGCTTTGACACTTCTATCAAGAGTTTGAATGCGCGTATCATAGCTTGGGCATGTGTTCCAAGTCACTCTCCAAGATTCCATAAACTCTACAAGCCACTGGGCACTTCAAAGGAACTGTTCAGCAAAGTTTAGGTTCAGATTCGACCGAATCTGACACCCATTCGGTCGAATGGAAGACAGGGATTCAAGCACATAAGTCAAGCTCTCGGGAATAGCCGAATGAAGACTCATTCGGCCGAATCAAGACCCATTCGGCCGAATGGTTCCACTCATTCGGCCGAATGGTAGACAGGGTGCAAAATCGTCAAGGTTCTGTTTTGGGCGAATGGCCACACCATTCAGCCGAATGGCCACCCATTCGGCCGAATCCACCCTTTATTCGGCCGAATGGCCTTCTTTCCCGCATATTTTGGTTCTTTCTTTAGTCGGCGCTCGAGGGTTTTTTCTAGGGTTTTACTCCTTTTGTCCCTAGGGTATAAATACCCTCTTTCTCTGTACATAACCTTATGCCTACTTTGAGAGCTTTTGTGCCTCAACCTAGAACATCACTTTAAAGCTTTTCATTTCTTTCATGCATTAGTTTAGATTTACAGCTTTCGTTGTTCTCGTTTTCAAGCTTTGTATTTCGGATTCGGTTCCTATTTCGTTCATACAATTTCGTTTATGCAAGGTATTATTTCTTTTCTGTTTTAGTTCTTTTAATGCTTTCAAGTATTGTTTTTCTTGATTTCATTCCTCTAGCTATAATCATTGTTTCGTTTACAGTTTTGTTAGAGTAGTCGTTAGTTCGGTTATAGTTCTTAGTTTTCGTTTTCTTGTTCATTTCCATTCAATCTATTCATGCTTTTAATCATGTCTTTTATTATTACTATGTGTGAGTAGTCTTCTTAGGGGTTTGATTGGTGAAACCCTAGGTTGGCTCGTTCTTCATGCGTAGAGTTAGGATTTGAGATTGTTAATGGTTGATTGATTGATATTCGATGCGAATCTTGTCCTGCCAGTCCTTTGGAGATATAGGGCGATTATAGGTTGTTCGTGTGATTTATAGGGTCACAAACTTCCTCTCGTCATCTTGAGTGTCATGATTCATTGTTGACTGATTTCTCCTAATTTAGCGTGTTGATAGCTCGGTTGTCCTTCCTAGGGTGGAACTAATCTATCCCCATTTTCTTTTCATAAGTATAACATTGTTTTAGTTCTTGCTTTATTTTTCTGTTATTAGTATAATTCTGTTCAAACCCCATTTAAATCCTTTACATCAAGTCTATAAGCTATCGCCCCTTGTCCTTGTGGTTCGATCCCCGACTTACCACTACACTAGTTGTAGTAGTATTAGGGTGTTTATAAATATTGTTTGTATAACTATTCTTTTAGTTAAACGACTTAAAAGATCGGTTATCAAAATGGCGCCGTTGCCGGGGACAAGGCGTTGTGTTTAGATTATATTCTTGGTGTAAATCATTTTAGTTTTATTTGTTTTATTGTCTAATAATCTGCTTGTCAGTACTTACGCTTGGTCTCTAGTGTTGTTTGCATGCCATATAGCACACGTCAATCAAATCAACAACTAGAACCATTCGACCCTGAGGTTCAACGCAGCAAACGGAGAATTCCAACCCAAACCTCATCGCAGCCAAATACCTCCAACCACCCTACACCACCAATGGACGAAAACCACCAACAACTTTTTGGTCAATTTGGGACACCTGGGTCCCAAGAATTTCAAGGAGGTGTAGTGTTGCCCATAGCCCCGAACCCCTATCATATACATCCTCAATTCACCCGGATGGTGAAAGAGACCCCTTTTTGCGGTTTGAGAAATGAATGCCCTCTTCAACACTTGGAGGCATTCTCAGATATTTGCGGTCTCATACCTCCATGCCCCAATAGCCCGGATTATGTCAGGATGCATCTATTTCATTTGAGTTTATCCGGTGATGCTCGGGACTGGTATAAATGCTTAGAGCCCAACTCAATCATTAATTGGGCTCAATTAAAGACAGCGTTTCTAGAAAGGTTCTATCCCACAGTTCGAACACAGGATTGGCGTAAGAAAATTGCGTCATTCACTCAAGAGGATGATGAGAACCTTAGTGCCACTTGGAGTCGGTTTAAGAGAATGATAAGAGCATGCCCCCATCATGAGTACGGGGAGAACCATCTTAATACATTCTTCTATGATGGTCTAAACGACTCCACCAAGGCACTCCTAGACTCCGCTGTTGGTGGCCAGCTTTCGAAAGTCCCATGCAATCAAGTGAGGGCTAGGATTGAGGAGGTTGCTAAAAATAGTTCTTGGGGAGGAGCAAGGGGCAGTGGATTACCGAGAGGAGGGATGGATTCAAGTAACTTGGACACGATTACTTCAAAAATCGAGGCTATCATGGATAAGAAGCTGTCCAAGTTCAAATATGCCCAAGGTAGCTCTAATGTATCATCGGTTAAAGAGACGCTCTTTTCATGTAGAATATGTGGGGGCACCAATCATGATACATCATACTGTGGAGGTGCAAATTCCGAGCACATAGCGGCTGTTAATTGCGGGGGGTATAACCAAGAAGGACCCCCGGTCATAAACTATGATGGATACGGGTATAATCCCGATTATGTGGCAGCAGTAGGATATGGTGGTCATAACCAAGGGTTTGCTCAGCAAGGTCTTTACAACAATCAACCCTCTAGACCTCCCTTCAACCCGAATTCTAACCAAGGGAACTCCTACCAAGGGTACAACTCTACCAATCAAGCGAATGGGAGTTTTCCTAGGCCGAATGGGAATAGGCTATACCCTACAATGCCAAGACCCAACACCAACCCACCCTATCCATCCATACAGCCTTAACCAAACCCGCCTCCAACTAATGAATTCCTTTCCACCCAAGTGAACTCCCTTGCGCAGCAAAACTAGACCCTCTCAAACATCAACCAAACTCTGATGAATCAAATGCAACAACTTCAGGCGCAACAGAAGTTGTTTGAGTCACAGCTTGCGCAGATGGCTAGTCCACCCCCACCATTGCCATATCCTTCTCACCCCCAACAAAACCCATCTCCCCAGCCTCCACCACAAAACCCTCCTGACTCTAACCCTAAGCATCACACCTGTAAGGCGATCTTCCTAGGATCTGGAACCTCACATTCTTCTCCAGCTGTAGCCAATGGAGAAGATTTAGGGGAAGATCCCTCGAAGGGTAGTGATTTTCTGAGAGAAAATGAGCACAAGGAGAACCTTGAGGATGGTAAAGAAAAGGAGGGGCACAATGTCACAATCAAGGGGTATGAGGGGAAGAAGAATGACAAAGATGAGAGATGGAGGGAGATACAGGAAAGGAGGAAACTCGAGCGTCAACATGCTCCGCCTCTACCTTTTCCTTACAAAAAGGTAGAGAAGCAACTTCAAGAAAAGTTTCTTACATTCCTAGAGCATATGCGGCAGCTTGAAATGAAAATACCATTCCTAGAGGCCATGGAGCAAATGCCGCAATATGCTTCATATCTGAAAACCCTCCTAAGGAACAAGAGAAAGCTAGAGGGCGAAGTGATTAGCTTGCCAGAGCAAGTAAGTGCCATCATTCAGGGCACGTGGGCAAAGAAAGAAAAAGCTAGAGGACCCTTTGTGCTCCCAGTCACCCTTGGAAAACTCAATTCTTAGGGAGCACTCGCTGACCTTGGGGCCTCCATTAGCCTAATGCCGATGTCCATTGCCAAGAAACTCACTTTCGACCTCAAGCCATCACAGAAAACAATCCAGTTGGCCGACCGTAGTATAAAAGTGCCATGTGGGGAGTTTGAGGACCTTCCGATCCAAGTAGGGAACATAGTAGTACCATGTGACTTCGTGGTGCTCGATATGGCCGAGGATCCTTATACTCCTCTCATCTTAGGGAGGGATGCTTTGAAGACTTTGGGTGCCCTGATCGACTGTGAATCAGAGACTATAACCGTTAGGGTAGCCCACGAGAAGGTTGTTTTTGCCTTTTCTAAATCTTCAAAGGAACCCATGGTCGAGCGGATTTGTTCCTTTAGGGTGGTCGAGAATGATGCTGAAAGAGAAGTCAAGCGGTGTAGTGTTTCTGTTGCTCCAATAACAGTTGAGGTGCCAGATGGGGAAGACGCACAAAAACGTCTTATTTATGGGGTTGCAAAGGGAATTGCTCCGCCAACGGAGACATATTATAAATCTGAGGGAACTGACGAGCCAGCCCGTAAACGGAAACGGGCTAGAAAAAGAAAAAAAAGACTAATGGCTCCACCCTGGCTTGGGGGAGCCCCGCATTCTAACCCACCTCCAGATGACCCTGGTTCTCCATTGCTTACTTCCGCCACTACGGCTCGGTGGAGAGTTTTGACTCCCCACGCTGGAGGTGATGGTGATGCTAGGAGTGAATCCACTCCTACGGCAGGTATAATTTCTTTGTTTTCTTTTTATGTATAAATTTGTGCCTAAATGTGTCGAACTTACCGACGTTAAACAAACGTACTTACGGGAGATAACCCGGTGTTTGTTTTGTTTGTTAATTTGTAGCAACAGCCTCCATAATGCTGATCTTTCTCCCTTTTGTTTCTTCTCTCCCAAGCGCCGGGACGGCTCTTGAGCTAGCTTGGGGGAGGGTCCTTGTGTTTTCAAAGCTTTGAAAGATCCGCATTATGGAAACTATTGCCTTTTTTTTTTAGTTTGTATGTCTAGGTGTATCATGATTAATGTGCTTGAGTTATGAAACTGACATGCTAGCTCCTGACGTGTACATTATAGTGGTCTTATGCATACTCATGCTTTTCCTAGCCTTGTGCCTGTTTTGGGACCGAATAATTGATTGTTTTCCACCTGACTTGGGGGATCTGGTCCTGCTTGGTTTGCGGCTTGGATGACTACCTTTTGAGGCTCATTTTCAACTAGCCTAGTGAGGATGGAGCCTTCTAGGACTCCATTATGAGTCCTATGTTATAAAGTGCTAGTTAGAGAGTCTAAGTATTGTGTCTGTTCTCCTCCAGCATAGTCTTCTTTTCTAAAGGCCAGGGATGATAACACGTTTGTAGTTACAGCTACATGGCCAAATTGCCTACCATGAATATTGATTGACTTTAGGGTAAGCCAATTTTGTGCCTTTACCTTTTCTTCGTAGCTACATCACCTAACTCCACATGAGCCAAATATTCCCTCTTCTTTCCTAGAGGATAGTCAAGTGATTACAGTAAAGTGGTGCCCGTTGCATTGTGGTGAAAGATTTTGGTTGGAAAAATCGTTGTCGTATGATATGACTCTTTACATTACTCTTAGTTTATTTCAGAAACATTTTCTTGAAAACAAAAAGAAAAAAAGAGAAAACAAAAAAAAGAAAGAAAGAAAAACGAAAAAGAAAAGAAAAAAATAGAAAAAGAAAAATTCGAGAATAAAGTTGGTGTAATGAGCTCATTTATGCGTCTCCGAAGAATTTTGGGAAGTGGCATGGTTTTCGAAAGTTGTAGCCATCCTTGGTTTGATTACCTTGGATTGCTTACTATCCTCTATTTGAACTCCACATCCCCAAATTTTACCCTACCTTGATCCCAGCCTACATTACAACCGTTTCCAAACCTGTTCGACTTGGCCTGATTAGCAAGTTCTATGCTGGAGAGTAGATAGGATGCAATCCCTAAGATTTATCCTTGATTGAGTGTTTAATTCCCGACTCATCTTAAGTCGGATGATTATGAGCGAAACACGTACCATATTAAACACACGAGCGTACTAGAAATTTCCCACATCTTTTGGGAAATAGCAAGAGGAGCGTGGACTTGTGACCTCATTAGGTAGTGGGTGGCATGGCCTGTGTTGTAGCTTTTCCAATGATCCCGAGTCTATGGAAAACGTCTTTTATCTTGGTATTATGCTCTTTTGAGCCCATTGTACTTGCACACACATGGCTAGGGAAGAGTTTTGCGCGTACACGGCTGGCATTGTCCTGTTTTCCGCTCACCTTGCTTTTCATGAGTTTTGCTCACGGTGCTACCTTGCTAGTTCATTTGCTAGGGACTAGCAAAGGTTTGGCTTGGGGGAAGTTGATGTGCTCATTTTAGAGCACGTTTACAACCTCATTTTAGTGTCGAGTTTCGTGCTTTTATATTGGTTTTATGCACGTTACATTCAATTTTACCTTGATCTTGTCCTCGAGCTGTTTTTAGGTCATTTCAGGTGATCTCGATGATTTCGAGGTAAAATGAGATGTGTTCGAGGCTTTGACACTTCTATCAAGAGTTTGAATGCGCGTATCATAGCTTGGGCATGTGTTCCAAGTCACTCTCCAAGATTCCATAAACTCTATAAGCCACTGGGCACTTCAAAGGAACTGTTCAGCAAAGTTTAGGTTCAGATTCGACCGAATCTGACACCCATTCGGTCGAATGGAAGACAGGGATTCAAGCACATAAGTCAAGCTCTCGGGAATAGCCGAATGAAGACTCATTCGGCCGAATCAAGACCCATTCGGCCGAATGGTTCCACTCATTCGGCCGAATGGTGGACAGGGTGCAAAATCGTCAAGGTTCTGTTTTGGGCGAATGGCCACACCATTCGGCCGAATGGCCACCCATTCGGCCGAATCCACCCTTTATTCGGCCGAATGGCCTTCTTTCCCGCATATTTTGGTTCTTTCTTTAGTCGGCGCTCGAGGGTTTTTTCTAGGGTTTTACTCCTTTTGTCCCTAGGGTATAAATACCCTCTTTCTCTGTACATAACCTTATGCCTACATTGAGAGCTTTTGTGCCTCAACCTAGAACATCACTTTAAAGCTTTTCATTTCTTTCATGCATTAGTTTAGATTTACAGCTTTCGTTGTTCTCGTTTTTAAGCTTTGTATTTCGGATTCGGTTCCTATTTCGTTCATACAATTTCGTTTATGCAAGGTATTATTTCTTTTCTGTTTTAGTTCTTTTAATGCTTTCAAGTATCGTTTTTCTTGATTTCATTCCTCTAGCTATAATCGTTGTTTCGTTTACAGTTTTGTTAGAGTAGTCGTTAGTTCGGTTATAGTTCTTAGTTTTCGTTTTCTTGTTCATTTCCATTCAATCTATTCATGCTTTTAATCATGTCTTTTATTATTACTATGTGTGAGTAGTCTTCTTAGGGGTTTGATTGGTGAAACCCTAGGTTGGCTCGTTCTTCATGCGTAGAGTTAGGATTTAAGATTGTTAATGGTTGATTGATTGATATTCGATGCGAATCTTGTCCTGCCACTCCTTTGGAGACATAGGGCGATTATAGGTTGTTCGTGTGATTTATAGGGTCACAAACTTCCTCTCGTCATCTTGAGTGTCATGATTCATTGTTGACTGATTTCTCCTAATTTAGCGTGTTGATAGCTCGGTTGTCCTTCCTAGGGTGGAACTAATCTATCCCCATTTTCTTTTCATAAGTATAACATTGTTTTAGTTCTTGCTTTATTTTTCTGTTATTAGTATAATTCTGTTCAAACCCCATTTAAATCCTTTACATCAAGTCTATAAGCTATCGCCCCTTGTCCTTGTGGTTCGATCCCCGACTTACCACTACACTAGTTGTAGTAGTATTAGGGTGTTTATAAATATTGTTTGTATAACTATTCTTTTAGTTAAACGACTTAAAAGATCGGTTATCAGTAGAGTTAGGATTTGAGAATGTTAATGATTGATTGATTGATGTTCGATGCGAATCTTGTCCTGCCACTCCTTTGGAGACATAGGGTGATTATAGGTTGTTCGTGTGATTTATAGGGTCACAAACTTCTCTCGTCATCTTGAGTGTCATGATTCATTGTCGACTGATTTCTCCTAATTTAGCGTATTGATAGTTCGATTGTCCTTCCTAGGGTGGAACTAATCTGTCCCCGTTTTCCTTCCATAGCATATTATCGTTTAGTTCTTGCTTTACTTTTCTGTTATTAGTATAATTCTTTCAAATCTCCATATAAACCCTTTGCACCAAGTCTAGAAACTATCGCCACTTGTCCTTGTGGTTCGATCCCCGACTTACCACTACACTAGTTGTAGTAATATTAGGGTGTTTATAAATTTAGTTTGCATAACTATTCTTTTAGTTAAACGACCTAAATGAACGGTTATCAAGATGCGGGTTGTCTAAACTATACTAATGATAAGAAAGAAAGCGAGAATAAAAACGACAATCGACAATGAAAGAAAAACGGGGATAGATTAGCTCCACCCTAGGCAGGAAAACAAAACTACTAGATAAACTAGGTAAGGGGAAATCGATCAACAATCAATCAAGATACTCTAGATAAAGAGAGGAAGTTTGAGACCCTATAAATCACATGAACAACCTATAATCGCCCTATGTCACCTAAGGAGTGGCAGGACGAAATTCGCATCGAATATCAATCAAATAATCATTGATAATCTCGAACCTTATCCCTACGCATGAAGAACAAGCCAAACCTAGGGTTTCACCAATCAAACCCCTAAGAGAACTACTCATACATAGCCATAAATGAAGACATAATAACAACAAGAGTAATTAAATCAACAAAAGCAATAATTGAAAGCATTAAACGGAATAGAGCAATAAAGTAAACGAGAATTAAGTAAACGAGAATACTTGAATTAAAAACTACTTGAATCTGAAATACAGTGCTTGAAAAGGAGAACAATAAAAGCCTTAAATCTAAACTAGTGCATGAATTAAATGAAAGTAATGAAATGATGTTCGAATTTGAGGCACAAGAGCTCTTAAAATAGGCATGAGGGTTTTACATAGAGCAAGGGGGTATTTATACCTTAAGGACATAAGGGGGTAAAACCCTAGAAGAACCCTCAAGGGCCAGCTTAAGAAAGAAATAAATTTTGTGGAAATAGAGATCATTCAACCAAATGGGCAAGGGATTTGGCCGAGTGGGAGGTGGTATCGGCCGAATGGAAGGTGATTCGGCCAAAGCAGAGAGTAGAGCAACTTACGTCTGGGACCTGTCCACCATTCGGCCGAAGGCATCTTTGATTGGGCCAAATAGACCATGATTCGGCCAAATTGGATTTGATTCGGCTATATCCGAGAGCTTGAATCATATTCTTTAGTTCCTGTCATCCATTCGTCCGAATAGTGATCAGATTCGGTCAAATCTAAGCCTGAATCTTGCTTTACAACTCTTTTGAAATGTCCAATGGCTTCTAAACTTCGGGGGATCTTTGAGAGTGACTTGGAATGCGTGCCCAAGCTATGATACGCGCATCTAAACTCTTGATAAGAGTGTCAAATCCTCGAACACGTTGCATTTTACCTTGAAATCATCGAAAGTACCTAAAATGACCTTGAAATAGCTCCAGGACAAGATCAAGGTAAAATCAAGTGTAAAGTGTATAAAATAAATTTAAAACCACGAGACTTGACACTATAATGGGGTTGTAAACGTGCTCTAAAACGAGCACATCAATTTACCCTAGAACATGTCATCAACACTTTAAATACATCGATTTAAGTCAAACAAGGTCAAATAGGTTGATATGAATCAATATAGGGCAAATGATCTTGGTTTTGGGTAGAAAATGACGTATTTACCCTTAAATATGTCAGAAACACATGAAATACATCGATTTGAGTCAAACTCTCTCAAACGGGAGAGGTTTTTGGTATAAAATGACCTAAACACTTTGAATAAGATAATGTGAATCAATATTGGTCAAATGTTATTGGTTTTGGGTAGAAAATGACATATTTACCTTTAAACATGTCATAAACACTTTAAATGCATCGATTTGAGTCAAACTTGGTCAAAAAGTATAAAAGGACCGAAACACTTTGAATAGGACCATATGAGTCAATATTGGTTAAATGGAATCGGTTTTGGGTAGAAAATGATGTATTTACCCTAGAACATGTCATAAACACTTGAAATAAATCGATTGAAGTCAAACTCTTTCAAACGGGAGAGGTTTTGGGTATAAACTGACCTAAATACTTTGAATAGGATGATATGAGTCAATATTAGCCAAATGAGATCGAGTTTAAGTAGAATATGCTTTTAGCGTCATTTACTTAAAGACTAATTATACAAATAATATTTATAATTACCCTAATACTACTACTACTACAACTAGTGTAATGGTAAGTCAGGGGTTGAACCACAAGGACTAGGGATGCTAGTTTCTAGACTTGATGTGAAGAGTTTATTAGAGATGTGGGTTGTCTAAACTATACTAATGATAAGAAAGAAAGCGAGAATAAAAATGATAATAGACAATGAAAGAAAAACGGGGATAGATTAGCTCCACCCTAGGAAGGACAACAAAACTAGTAGATAAACTAGGTTAGGGGAAATCGATGAACAATCAATCAAGACACTCTATTTAACGAGAGGAAGTTTGCGACCCTATAAATCACATGAACAACCTATAATCGCCCTATGTCTCCTAAGGAGTGGTAGGACAAAATTCGCATCGAATATCAGTCAAATATTCATTAATAATCTCGAACCTTATCCCTACGCATGAAGAACAAGCTAAACCTAAGGTTACACCAATCAAACCCCTAAGATAACTATTCACACATAGCCAAAAATGAAGACATAATAACAACAAGAGTAATTAAGTCAACAAAAGCAATAATTGAAAGCGTTAAACAGAATAAAGGAATAAAGGAAACGAGAATTAAGTAAACGAGAATACTTAAATTAAAAACTGCTTGAATCTGAAATACAGTGCTTGAAAAGGAGAACAATAAAAGCCCTTGATCTAAACTAGTGCATGAATTAAATGAAAGTAATGAAATGATGTTCCATGTTGAGGCACAAGAGCTCTCAAAATAGGCATAAGGGTTTTACACTAAGCAAGGGGGTATTTATACCCTAAGGACATAATGGGGTAAAACCCTAGAAGAACCCTCAAGGGCTGGCTTAAGAAAGAAATAAATTCTGCGGAAATAGAGGCCATTCGACCGAATGGGCAGCAGATTCGGCCGAGTGGAAGGTGGATTCGGCCGAATGGATGGTGATTCGGCCAAAGTAGAGAGTAGAGCAACTTAAATCTGGGACCTGTCCACCATTCAACCGAAGACATCTTTGATTTGGCCAAATGGACCATGATTCGGCCGAATGGGATTTGATTCGGCCATATCCAAGAGCTTAAATCATATGCTTGAGTTCCTGTCATCCATTCGTCCGAATAGTGATCAAATTCGGTCAAATCTAAGCCTGAATCCTGTCATACAACTTCTTCGAAGTGTCTAATGGCTTCTAAACTTTGAGGGATCTTTGAGAGTGACTTAGAATGTGTGCCCAAGCTATGATACGCGCATATAAACTCTTGATAAGAGTATCAAATCCTCAAACACGTTGCATTTTACCTTAAAATCATCGAAAGTACCTAAAATGACCTTAAAACAGCTCGAGGACAAGATCAAGGGAAAATCAAGTGTAAAGTGTATAAAATCAATCTAAAACTACGAGACTCGACACTTAAATGGGGTTGTAAACGTGCTCTAAAATGAGCACATCAATTTACCCTAAAACATATCATCAAAACTTTAAATACATAGATTTGAGTCAAACTCGGTCAAGCGAGAGAGATTTTGGGTATAAAATTACCTAAACACTTCGAATAGGATGATATGAATCAATATAGGGCAAATGATATCGTTTTTGGGTAGAAAATGACGTATTTACCCTTAAACATGTAAAAAACACTTTAAATACATCGATTTGAGTCAAACTCTGTCAAATAGAAGAGGTTTTTGGTATAAAATGACGTAAACACTTTGAATAGGACAATGTGAATCAATATTGGTCAAATGTGATCGGTTTTGGGTAGAAAATGACGTATTTACCTTTAAACATGTCATAAACACTTGAAATACATCGATTTAAGTCAAACTTGGTCAAAGAGTATAGAAGGACCGAAACACTTCGAATAGGACCATATTAGTCAATATTGGTCAAATGGGATCAATTGTGGGTAGAAAATGATGTATTTACCCTTGAACATGTCATAAACCCTTGAAATAAATCGATTTGAGTCAAACTCGGTCATAGAGGAGAGGTTTTGGGTATAAAAGGACCTAAAAACTTCGAATAGGACGATATGAGTTAATATAGGTCAAAAGGGATCGGTTTTGGGGTAGAAAATGACTTATTTACCCTTGAACATTGCATAAACACTTAAAATACATTGATTTGAGTCAAACTCGGTCAAACGAAAGAGGTTTTGGGTATAAAATGACCTAAACACTTTGAATTAGACGATATGAATCAATAAAGGTCAAATGGGATCTGTTTTGGGTTAAAAATGATGAATTAACCCTTGAACATGTCGTAAAGACTTGAAATACATCGATTTGAGTCATACTCATTCAAATGGGAGAGATTTTGGGTATAAAATGACCTTAACACTTTGAATAGGACGATATGAATCAATATAGGTCAAATGGGATCAATTTTGGGAAGAAAATGACGTATATACCCTTGAACATGTCAGAGACACTTGAAATACATTGACTTGAGTAAAAGTCGGTCAAATGAGAGAGATTTTGGGTATAAATAGACCTCAACACTTCCAATAGGACTATACTAATCAATATAGGTAAAAGAGATCGATTTTGGGTAGAAAAGAACGTATTTACTCTTGAACATGTCATAAACACTTAAAATACATCGATTTGAGTCAAACTCGGTCAAAGGGGAAAGGTTTTTGGTATAAAATAGGTTAAACACTTTGAATAGGATGACATAAATCAAAAAGGTCAAATAGGATTAGTTTTGGGTAGAAAATGACATATTTATGCTTGATCATGTCGTAAACAGTTGAAATAACTCGATTTGAGTCAAACTCGATCAAACGGGAGAGGTTTTGGGTATAAAATGACCTAAACTTTTCAATTAGGACGATATGAGTCAATATTGGTCAAATGGGTTCGGTTTTAGGGTATAAAATGATGTATTTACCGTAGAACATGTCATAAACACTTGAAATATATCGATTTGAGACATTCTCGGTCAAACGAGAGAGGTTTTGGGTATTAAATGATCTAAACACTTTAAATAGGACAATATGAGTCAATACAGGTCAAATGGGATCAATTTTTGGTAGAAAATGACGTATTTACCCTTGAACATGTCATAAACACTTTAAATACATCGATTTGAGTCAAACTCGGTCAAATGGGAGAGGTTTTGGTAGGACGATATGAATAAATATAAGGTAAATGGGATCGATTTTGGGTAGAAAGTGATGTATTTACCCTTCAACATGTTAGAAACACTTGAAATACATTGATTTGGGTCAAACACAGTCAAATAGGAGAGGATTTGGGTTTAAAATGACCTAAACATTTTAAATAGGATGATATGAATCAATATTGGTTAAATGGGATCCGTTTTGGGTAGAAAATGATAAATTCACCGTTGAACATGTCATAAACACTTGAAATACATCAATTTGAGTCAAACTCGATCAAATAGGAGAGTTTTTGGGTATAAAATTACCTAAACACTTCGAATAGGAGGATATGAGTCAGTATTTGTCAAAAGGATCGGTTTTAGGTAGAAAATGACGTATTTACCCTTGAACATGTCAGAAACACTTGAAATAAATCGATTTGAGTCAAACTCGGTTAAACGGGAGAGGTTTTTGGTATAAAATGACCTAAGCACTTCGAATAGGACGATATGAATCAATATTGGTCAAATGGTTCCGGTTTTGGGTAGAAAATGACGTATTTACCCTTGAACATGTCAGAAACACTTGAAATATATCGATTTAAGCCAAAGTCGGTAAAAAAAGGAGATGTTTTGGGTATAAAATGACCTAAACACTTTGAATAGGACGATATGAGTCAATATTGGTCAAAAGGGATCTGTTTTGGGAAGGAAATGGCGTATTAACCCTTGAATATGTCATAAACACTTGAAATACATCGATTTGAGTCAAACTAGGTCAAATGGAAGAAGTTTTTAGTATAAAATAGGTTAAACACTTCGAATAGGACGATATTAATATAAAAGGTCAAATTGGATCGGTTTTGGTGTAGAAAATAATGTATTTAGACTTGAACATGTCATAAAAAGTTGAAATATCTCGATTTGAGTCAAGCTCGATTAAATGGGAGAGTTTTTGGGTATAAAATGACCTAAACTTTTCAAATAATACTATATGAGTCAATATTGGTCAAAAAGGTTTGGTTTTTGGGTAGAAAATAACGTATTTACCCTAGAACATGTCATAAACACTTGAAATACATCGATTTAAGACAATCTCGGTCAAACGGGAGAGGTTTTGGGTATTAAATGATCTAAACACTGTGAATAGGACGATATAAGTCAATATAGGTCAAATGGGATAGGTTTTTGGTAGAAAATGACATATTTACCTTGAACATGTCATAAACACTTCAAATACATCGTTTTGAGTCGAACTTGGTCAAACGGGAGAGGTTTTGGGTATATAATGACCTAAACACTTCGAATAGATATGAATCAATATAGGGCAAATAGGATCGATTTTGGGTAGAAAATGAGGTATTTACGCTTCAATATGTCAGAAACACTTGAAATACATCGATTTGATTCAAACGCGGTCAAACGGGAGAGGTTTTGGGTATAAAATGACCTAAGCACTTTGAATAGGATGATATGAATCAATATTGGTCAAATGGGATAGGTTTTGGGTATAAAATGACCTAAACACTTCAAATAGGACAATATGAATCAATATAGGTCAAATGGGATCGGTTTTGGGTAGAAATTGACGTATTTACCCTTGAACATGTCATAAACACTTGAAATATATCCATTTGAGTCAAACTTGGTCAAATAGGAGAGCTTTTGGATATAAAATGACCTAAACACTTTGAATAGGATGATACGAGTCAATATTTGTCAAATGAGATCGCTTTTGGGTAAAAAATGACGTATTTACCCTTGAACATGTCAGAAAAGCTTGAAATACATCGATTTGTGTCAAACTCGATCAAACGGGAGTGGTTTTTGGTATAAAATGACCTAAACACTTCGAATAGGACGGTATCAATCAATATTGGTCAAATGGGGTCGTTTTTTGGGTAGAAAATGACGTATTTTCCCTTGAACATGTCATATACACTTGAAATACATCGATTTGAGTCAAACTCGGTCAAATAGTAGAGGTTTTGGGTAATATCATACCTAACCCTTCATGTTATCAAGAATCACCAAAATTCTTCAATGTCCTATGCGATCTTGAATTTTATGAAGATGGACCAACTTCTTTGGTCAACCTTTGACTCTCACGTTGTCCTAGCTTTGACCAACTGTAGAGCAACATTGACCCAACCTTAATTCAAAATCTACCTCTAAAGTTTGAACCTTTATGGGATCAAAGCCTTTTATTTAATCCCTAATTCGATATTAAGCAAGTTCCTACTACTACTTTCCCAAAGTATAAAGTTTCCTAATTTGGAAAGTTTCCATTTTAGAAAAGTTAATGAAAATCAATGCCTGAGAAGACCACACTAAAATAAGTATGTTTCTCCGGTTGAATTTTCACCATGTTTACAACACGTTAGGCAACATCTTTGCTAATTAAGGGATCTTCTCTAATCTATAATTGCATGGCTCATTGATCCTCAACATCCTCCCCTTTTTAAAAAATGTTTGCCCTCAAACTTGGCTAAAATTGATACTCAAATTGAAGTGTTGTATTTTTGGATACTCAAATTGAAAAATACAAGCTAAAATGATTACTCGCCAACTGATATGTGCCACAAAAAGGAATAAGTTTACGGATGTTTATGAATGTGTTTAGCCTTGATTTTAACATAAGTTATAGAAGAACAAAAGGAATATTTGTTGATTGACTCAAGGGATTGTTTGGATAAATATTCACCACCAAGGAATCCGAAAGGCTTCCTGAGAACACCACCAATTTCATTATAGAGTGAAATAGGCTAGCAAAGGATGAACTTAATAAACTTTAAACCAAAAGCTTAGAGAATTTAGAAAAGTTACGAATGATAAAGGGTTTTATTCATCAAAATCTGATTTTATTTAATGCCATTTGACTCCTCTATATAGTAGGAGCTCCCTAGGGTTTACAAGAAGTTTAAAAACACCAACACTCTATCAAAACATGTGTATAACAACCTAATTATATGAATAACAAGTAATCTAAGCTATAATGACTGTAATACACGTGAATCCCTATGGAAGAAGATAAAATTTAAATTTGGCTAACTATCCCAAAGATAATCTTAGCTAGAAACATAAAAGAATCAACTTCCTCATGTACAAATGCATAAAAATCAGAACTTCCCATGATTGGCCTAGTGTAATTACCTAATACTTGAAAAGAATCAAAAGATAAGACTTGTTAATACATTAGAACTCTATCTGCCTTAACTTTATAGAAGTTGAATAAATTTGTACTCTTATCCACGTTGGACATGCATATCATCAAGTTTCCTTTCTCCATCAAACTCTCCAAGTCTTCTTATTATACCCAACTCTTCAAGATATAAAGAATCACATAAACTATTCAATGTTCCAAACCATCTTGAATTGTATGAACATGGACCACTTCTTTGGTTAACCTTTAACTACCACATTGACTTAATTTTGACCAACTTTAGCGGAACTTTGACCTAGCCCAAATTCAAGCCCTACTCCTTAAGTTCTAACCTTTATGGGTTCAAATTGTTTTGTTTAAACCCTACTTCCATATTAAGAAAGTTCCTACTTCCACTTTCCCAAAGTAGAAAGTTTCCCAATTTGGAAAGTTTAGATTTTCAAAAAGTCAATGAAAGTCAACGCCTCAGAAAACTATACTAAAATAAATATGTTTCTCCTCTTGACTTTTGACCATGTTTGCAACACGTTAGGAAATATCTTTGATAATTAAGGGTTCTGTTGTAATCTGTAATTGCATAGCCCCTTGATCCCCAACATCCTCCCCTTCTTTAGAAAAGTTTTCCCTCAAACTTGGTATATCCTTATAAGCTTCATAAAAAGGACTAAGATAAGAAATATTGAAGGTAATAGATATGCCATAATCTCCTGGAAGTTCTACCTTATAAGTGTTGTTATTGATCTTCTCCAAGATTGTAAATGGGCCATTGGATATATAGGATTAAGTTTGGAACGTCTTTTTGATGGAAAATGTTCCTTCCGAGAAGAACCCATATGTAATCACTCTCTTTAAATCTTGAATTCCTCTTCTTTCTATTAATTCATCCCTTGACTTGTTCATTCATCTTCTCAATCTTGGAACAAACTTGCTCATGCATCTTTTTTTATCTCTTTAGTTCTTTCCTCTGCCTCTTGGCTAAAGTTAGCCTTCACTTCATTTTTGTGCTAAATCAATAGGTGTACAATGATTAAACCCATAGATCACTTCAAAGGTACTAAGACCTATTGTCTTTCTTAGAACCCTATTATATGCAAAGTCTGCGTGTGATAGTACCTCTTCCCATTCCCTAGGGTTCTTAGTGATCAACGATTGCAAAAGTGTTCTAAAGGTACGATTAGACACTTTAGTTTGCCCATCATTTTGAGGATGACTAGACATATTAAATTTTTACATTGTACCCATCTTCTGCCATAACGTTAACTAAAAATTACTAAGAAATTTTAAATCACGATCACTTACTATAGACTTAGGGGTCCCATGCAGAGGAACCACCTCTTTAAAGTAAGGATTAGCAACCTAAACTGCATCATAAGTAGTGTGACATGGAATGAAATACGCTATTTTTGAGAATTTGTCCCCAACCACCATGCCTGAGTCTTTATTGTACTATGATTGCATGGAAAGATTGAAGGAACTCAACCCATTGATCATGTCGATGTTGTAACTTTTGTTGGCCTCACGATCAAAATGAAGGATGAACTCTTTTGGGACCAGATAGTGGCGCCTATGATCAAGTAAACATATTAGTGCATAGAAATCCTTGACATAGGTAAAGTGCTTGTGCTTGGCTCCATTTTTAGACAATACTGTGCCAATACCGACCCTCAATGCATCATATTCTACTTAAAAGACATCTTTAAATTTCAGGAGTGCTAAGATTGGTGCTGAAGTCAACTGATGCTTAACCTCTTCAAATGCCTTTTGATCTTGAGGATTCAACTCAAATTTCTTTAGTTTTGTGATTTCTGTAAGAGACATAATAGTACTAAAATCATGAACAAATCTTTAGTAGAATGATGCTAGACCATGAAAGATTCAAACTTATTGGGTACCATTAGGTACAAACCAACTTTGAATCGCGTTCACTCTTCTTTCATCTACCCTTATACCTTGAGAAGAGAAAATAAAGCCTAGAAATACAACTTTTAAAGTGTAGAAGTCATATTTTTCTAAGTTGCCATTGAGCTTTTCAAGAGCTACTACTTAAAATACCCTTTGCAAGTTCTTTTGATGTTCTTCTTCAGATTTACTATAGATTAGAATATCATCAAAATATACCATGAGAAAGGCACCATGAAAAGGCTTAATACACATGTTCATAAGCCTCATGAATGTTCTAGGAGCATTTGAGAGACGAAAAGGACATCACAAGCCACTCATACAACACTTCTTTAGTCTTCAATGCGATTTTCCATTCATCCCCTTCATGGATTCGAATGTAATGATATCATTTCCTTAAATCCACTTTTAAAAGACCTTGGCTCTATATAGTTCATCCAATAGGTCGTTTAGGCTATGAATGGGAAAATGATATTTCATGGTGATCTTATTGATGGCTCTACTATCCACACACATGCGCCACTCTCCATTCTTCTTTGGTACCAATAGAGTAGGTATGTCACATAGGGTCAATGAATCCCTTATCATCCCTTTCTCTAACAATCCTTCTACTTACATACTGATCTCCTTAGTTTCTTTAGGGTTTGTTCTATAGGCAGGCTTATTGGGCAAAACAAATCCTGGTATAAGATCTATTTTATGGTGGATGTCACATTTAGGAGGAAGCCTAGGGGAATTTCCTTTTGGAACACGTGATCAAAGGTTTTGAGTAAGGGGGTGACTAAAGGAGGTATAAGTTGATGCTTATGTTGTTCAACTTTTAAAATAGTGGTTAGGGTATGTGTTTTGGTTTTGGGTAGGCTAGGGTTTTATTTTATGGTGGTAGGTTTATTTAGTATCATGGAACTTAGGGTAATAGGATAGTTGTTTCTGGTAAAGGTATATTTGTTTTTTTATCCATCATGTATCACCTTCCTATCAAAAAACCAAGGTCTTCCCAACAACACATGACACACATCCATAGGTATAACATTACATAACAATTCTTCCTTATATGTATTAATACTGAAATTGAGAAAGACATAAGAACTTACTTTGATTCCTTTGCCATTATTGAGCCATTAGATCACAGAGGGATATGGATGTGGTGATATAGGCAAGTTGAGCTTCTCCACTAATGTTTAAGATGCAACATTAGTACAACTTCTTCCATCAATGATCGAAGAGCAAACCTTTCCTTTGACAGTGCATTTCATGAAGAAGATAGCCTCACTTTACCGTTGATCTTCTATTTGGGGCACGTTGCTCAATGCTTATCTCACTACTAAACACTCTCCTTCATCTGGCCCTTAATCCTATGATTTATCTTCCTCATTCTCCTCTTCATTAACTGCTTCTTCTTCCTTAAACTAATGATTTCTATGCTTAAAGTATTTAGCTAGTGATACAATCTTTTTGTTAAGGTAATTAGATGCAATATACCCTACACCTTGACATCTAAAACACCTCCTAGAATTTTGTTGGGGTTAGATTGGGTTATTTTGTGGAGTAAAGTTTATTTTTGGTGGGTTAGAAAGATTAGGACGTGTTTGAGTAGGGTAGGTTTGTATAGGATTTTTGTTTTGATAGTCTATTGGAGATTAGGGTCTTGACTTCCCTTAAAAGTATCTATATTTTGCTATGTGAACTCACAAAGAAAGAAGTTTAGTTAACCCATTGAGGAAGCCTCAAAGGCTGAGTCGCATGCTAATAGGAGCACGCCTACTAAGTTTATGCCGGTAAGTTGATTGATGGATATGAGCTTTACCATCTTTGCTTTGTTGATTACAATATTTTTACTGTTTTCTAATTCACAGCTAGGTTGGAAAGAGGTTGGCTTGTTTATTAAGATGATTTCCGTCCTCAAAGAGAAGTTCATTCAGTTGACCCCGAAGCTGGCAGGTCGCCCTACTTAGGTGAGGATCTCGGTATATGTTTGATTGGTTTCTTTTGTCTTTTCTTGTTATATCTTGATGTGTCTACGGATACAACATACGTCCTGGCCACATATGTCAAGCCTCGTCCTAAGGGAGGGGTACATGCTTCAGGACCTAGCATGGAGATTGTGGGTCAAAACTAAACCTATATTAGATTCGGACAGACATTCCACTGGTGATTTGGGGGGAACTACCATGTGAAGGTCCTACTAGATGCCTGATTTTGATCCGTATTTCTCCAACTAGATGTAGATGTATCAACATATAAGATGTGGATAGGCCCCGGTGGGATGCCTTGGGTCAGTGTTGGAGTGAGGTTCCTTGCTAGAAGAGGTACTAGAAGATCTACTTCTCTATAATTAGTCATTGAGGAGCCTCGGAAAGAGAGGGCTCTAGTGTCATAGATGATTCATGAGTTGAGTTACAAATGTTTGATCCAAACCCTTCGCACCCATACACCTCTGCGAATAGCTTTAATTCATGAGTAGGAGACCCTGTCGTGCTAGAAGAAGAAGACTAGCTTTGCATTTAGGTTCTAGGTCTTTCGTATTATGTCAGACTCTAAGGGATTCTTTGAGAAGATTAGAGTCTTACCAATAGGAAGTGTGATTTCAGGAATCAACCCGAGTAAGGTTTTGTGGGTAAGATAAGGGTCATATCACTATAAGGGGGTGATTTAAGGATTTTAGCACAAAATAGTTTTTGGTGGAAGATCGGTACTTATCGATACGAGAGGTAATTTTTGGATTTTAATTCAATAGGGTTTCGGTGTTACGGTCATAGTCTTACCGATTAAAGGGGTAATTTCATATATTTACTATGATAGGATTTCGATGGGAAGATTAGGGTAATTTTATATTTCTAATACACTGTAATGATGAGTGACCATATCACATATATCAATGTTAAGTCCAAACAAGTCCATAGACTACTTAAGTAGGTGAATCCAAACAATGGAAAGAAGTAACATAGACTACTTAAGTAGGTGAATCCAAACAATGGAAAGAAGTAACATTTTGACCAAAAAAGAAAGGACACGAAGAGAACCTCATCATGTTTCAACTTGAAGACAAGCACCTGACTCCAAAAATATCCAATGCTTCAGAGCACCTCTCAACAGCTATGTATCTGAAATTTCAGCAACCAAACAACATCAGAACAAAAAGCAAGAACCAAACTAAATGCAAGTAAATTATTCTAAAATAGATGTAATAGTTTAATTAGACTGTCATCATTACTATTAATTCCGTACGGTACAATTCATATGTTTCCACCCCAAGAAACCAACATTCTGTAACCAAACTAAATACAAGTAATTTTTTCACGTGCACTCCATCCTAAAATCTAGTAAGGGTGCAAATCTATAAGGTGAAACTTCACTTATTAACACCAAACTATTCGACTCATAAGTTTAGATTATGAAAATAAAAATCATTTATCAACACTATGCACTAGTAGACCTGTACATCTACTGAGCACCATGAAGGTCTAGAAAACTAGAGTGTTAATGTGCCCTCAAGGATGAAACAACAAGAACTCCTGTACAAATTCAACAATTGAAGGTCAATGTGAAGGATGTGCTTATAGAAGTCTATAGTAACGCATGTTTTCGGTTTCCTATGGGGTAACAAAAATCATATATAAAGTCAGCAACAAAAAGAAAGGATTGCTGAAGGAAAAAATAGCTTAAAGTAACAAGTGAATCATGTTTGAGAAGTCATTAATAGCTATGTAAGCTAACAATTATGAGAAATATTTAATGATGGTTTGTTAAAAATGTCCTCAAATTGTTCTATACACTTTTGGCCCCCATATAACCAATTAAGAATGGCATCAGATCAATATAACGAGAATTCTATTTAATTCATATTAATCTTTTTAGTTCTCTAGAAATTACATTGACTTATTATTTCAAAGACCCTATTTTATCACTGCTTCCAAAAAATAAGCACTTACAAGTAGACAAATGTTTAGTAGCTAGAATAGGTGGACTTTTCATATGCCAAAGTTAAACTGTTGAGTCCCTTAGGTTTTGAGTGATGACAAACGGTTACAGGAAACAGGTTACAATAAGCATTGAGAATAGTTGGCTGTAAACCAGCTCGAATTGAACACTGTTTTCCTAGACAAGTTATTACTTATTTATGTTATTCATTTAACTAACTTGTCTATATGTAGGAAATGGTTGGATGTAAATTGTTCCATGTACTAGTGGGAAAGCAGTAGGAACTGTTTCCTGGAATGCTATGCTAAAAAGCAGTCACATACTCTTTATTGTACATTAACCATGTTACATGTGCAGTAGTTAAGTTGATTCCAAGACTTGGAGCATGGAGGCCTTTCGAAGACATTCGAAGAAAAATACAATGCTCATTATGGAAGTATTCAAGGAAGATTCAAGTCTTGAAGATTACATGAAGAAAAGAAGATTTGTACTTTAATGCTTAATCTAGTTTTATCATGTAATGTGCTCCGTAGTATGACTTGCATGTTTGGGTAAAATAAGTGCTTATAAGTTTATTAAGTCATATTACGAATTCTAGTACAAAGCTGGAATAGAATTCATAACATACTCAATTCAGGGAACCAGGTTGAGGAACCAGGTTCACTGTATGGAATATCCGAGCTGCATGTTTTGAGAAAAATAAAAGATTTTGTAAAAATACTTTTTCAAAGAATTATTTTAAGAATATCCTAAGCAGCTGGAGATTAGATGAGAATATTATGGTTACCTAAAAACTAAGAGTATCTATCTTATTTGATTCTATCTTTATGAGTAAATCAAATAAGATAAATACTTTCTTAAAATCACATTGTTGCTTGTTCATCAAGATTACGTGATTTAAGGAAACTAGGGTTTTTGTATCCAAGTATATAAACTCATCTAGTCTCTCATATTCAATTAAGTCTCTCTTGAATTAAAAAAGAGTAATGAGCCATATACACTTAAGCATAAAAGTCTATTCATCGAGTCATATACAAGAGCACTCCTAGAGCTTAAACATTTTCTCTTAATTAGCTTTTAGAAGTGAGATTAAAAGAGAACATTTGATTTTGTCAAAGCCTTCAACAGAGGGGTTGAAAGGCTCGGTTAGTGTTTGTGAGTTCAAACACAAGGGGCTTACTAGTGTAAGTCGAGTGCACATTCGGAGTAGAGTGTGGGGTATACTGGTTCCCAGAGTAGGGAAATAGTAGAGCGTCTGTGTTCTTTATTTTTCGGAGTAGATTAATAGAAGAGCATAGGGTAGGAGGACGTAGGCCATAGTTGGCTAAACCTCGTTAAATCTTGTGTTTTCTTTATTGCCTTTCGTACATTCCGCTACTTATAGGGACCAGCCCAACTGGTTCCTCTCATAGATCAAAAGAAAGAAAAATAGGCCAAGGCTACTTAACACTCAATTCACCCCCCCTCTTGAGTGCTCTAAAACCTTCAATTGGTATCAGAGCCTAGGCTTCTTACAAGAGTAACATCTAGAGGAGTCAAGCATGAGTACTCAAGATCTAAATGCTATGGGTTATGACAATAAGACACCAAAGTTCAACGAAAATAACTATGCTTGGTGGAAGAATAGGATCAAGAATTTAATCAAGGGAATTGACTATGAATGTTGGCTAGTTGTCAAGAATGGTCCCAACATCATCCTCAAGACAGATGCTGAGGGAAACCTGGTTCCCAAGAAAGACAGTGAATTAGTATCTGCTGATTACAAACTGCTGGAGAAGAATGTCAAAGCAATGTCAATTCTACAACAAGCTATAGGTGAGAATGAAATAAACCGGATCTCAGGTTACAGCAATGCAAAAGAGATTTGGGATACCCTCGAACTTGCTTGTGAGGGAACCAGCGAGGTAAAAAGGTCCAAAATTGATTTACTTATGTCTAAGTATAAGTTGTTTGCTATGAATAAAAATGAAAAGATTAATGATTATTTTCATAGATTTATGACAATTATCAATGATCTTAGATCTCTTGAGAACTTTTTTTGATGAAGATCTTGTGAGAAAAGTTTTGCGCAGCTTGACAGATGCATGGACAGCCAAAGTAACAGCAGTCTATGAAGCAAAAGATCTATCCACCTTGTCTCTGGAACAGCTGATTGGCTCCCTCATGACTCATGAGATGTTGATTGACTCTAAGTCTGAGAAAGAACCAACCAGAGGCATGGCTCTTAAGGGAACAGTAGAAGAGGAAGAAGATGAGATTGGCATGATTGCTAAAAGATTTAAGAGATCACTTCAAGACCAGAGGGAGAATTTTAAAGGCAAGAGTTTTAAGAAGTCTAACCTCTCTTCTGTAGGTTTCTTCAAGTTTGGTGATAAGGGACATCTTATTCGAGATTATCCTAGGTGGAAGGATAAACAGTCCCAATTCGAAGATAAACGAGCCTTCAAGAATGCTATGATAGCATCCATGTGGGGTGAGTCTGATTCAGGGTCTGATGAGGATGAAGAATCACCTAACTCTGATGTTTGCTTGACCGCCTTTGCAAACATTAAGGGAAACAACAACAATCCAGGAACAAAAGGGGGAACCAGTACATTCAGAAAATGCTTGATGGCAAAGAAGGATGTACTACATGAACACAAGGTAAACTTAGAACAAGTTAGAGAAGATATGCATGAATATGATAGAGATAATATGATTGCTTATATTGACTCTTTATTAGATGAATGGTATAAATTGGGTGAAACTTACATCACTAGCAAAAGAGAGCTTGATAAAAAACTTGTTGAATGTGAAATTGATGTTGCTAGTTGTGACTACCTAGAAGAAGTTTGCCATGATCTGAAAAATCAAATGGAAGAGCTAGAAGTTGAATTGGACAAGTGTAAAGTGGAACTAGAAAGGGTAAGATCCTCTAAACCTAATTATCCTAGTGATGGTGAAGAAGATCTGACCTCATGGTTCCCTAGAGACTTATCAACCACTAGTGAATCTCTTGATCTTTCAGCAGCTAGGGGTAAAGCAAATTCCTGTAGCAAAACTTCTTTGTTGAAAGCCTTTGAGATATTGGCTCGCAACTTGGAAGATTCTCACAAGGAAATTACTTCACTTAAAGCTGCTCAGTTCACTGTCTCCCTTTCGGGTACCAGCGTAGAAATTAGTGATGTAATAAATAAATATGAAAATACTATTTGTGAATTGCATGCTGAAATCTATCAATTAAAAAAGGGTAAGCAGCCAATAGTTGTTGACATGACTATTGACTCTATGGTTTCAAAGCTCAATTTACAACTTGAAGCCTTAAAAAGTAATTTTGATTTTCTAAAAGAGAAAAATGAGTTGTGGACTAAGACTCTTGAAACCAGAGAAAAGGAACTTCATGATAGTCATAGACATGTTGAAAAATTATTGACTGCACAGGAAACTTTGACTTTTTTAACCTCATCAAAAGGTAACAAAGGGAAGGTTGGTCTTGGATATACCAAGCAGAGAACCAGGACTAACTGGTCCCCTAGAGAAACCACTTGGATTAAAGAATTCAAAAGAGGTAAGTATGTTATGACTAAAGAGATGTTTGTTTGCTTTCATTGTGGTATGAATGGGCATAAGATTCATGAATGTCCAACAAGGAGGAACAGTGTGAATAAGAAGAATAAACATATGGAATTAGTCTGGAGAAAAAAAAAGATCAACAAGAGCTTATTGTTGTTGAAAAGGAACCCAAGGATATTTGGGTTCCTAAATCTAATGTTTAATTTGTTCTTGCAGGCTAAAGTGAAGGGAAGTACCTATTGGTATTTGGACAGTGGATGCTCAAAACACATGTCCGGGGATAAGAAGCAATTCCTTTCACTAGTAGCCTTTGATGGTGGAAGTGTCACCTTTGGAGATAACAACAAGGGAACAAAGGCCATATTCCTAGGTTATGCCCCATAATATAAATCATCAATTGCGTTTGATGTAGTTTTTGATTAAATTTATACTCGAATTTTTCAGATGAGAAATTTTTTTTGGGAAAGGGGTTATCTTTTTGACAATAATTTTGAAGTGTGTTTTTTATCTAATTATAAGAAATTTAGTATTAATATTTTCATAGATTATGTTATTGGTCCAATTCAAGCATTTTTTGGTGTAATATTGTTTTGTTAGTGGACAAAAAGCTACAAACTATTTTAATTTTTAAGCCAATTTTTTTAAAAAATTTGAAAAATAAGCTACTGTTTAAACTATTTTAAAAAAGAAGCCGAATATAGGGTCAGACTAAAAACGCTGCCTCGGGCAGCGTAATAGAATAATTCTGGATTTAGGAGGGTTAATTTGGGTCAAGGAAACCGCTGCCCAAGGCAGCGTTTTTCTTAAAAAAAAAACTGGGCCGCAGGAAAATCGCTGCCCGAGGCAGCGATTTTGACTGGCTTACTGACCATTCCTTGAACAAATTCCGAAAAATATTTTAAAAAAAAACGTTGTCCAGGGCAGCGTTTTTCTTTTACCTAAAACGCTGCCCTGGGCATCATTTTTCCCTGACCCAAATTAACCCCCTAAATCCAGTCCCATGCAAAACACTGCCCTCGGCAGTGATTTTGCATTAGCTAAAACGCTGCCCCAGGCAGTGTTTTTAATCCGAAGTTAAATCAACTTATTTTTTAAAATAGTTTGAATAGTACCTTATTTTTCAAATTTTTTTAAAAAAAAACCTTAAATAAATAAAAAGTTGAAAGCTACACCATAAAAAAAAAAAAATTCTCTCTCTAAAATAGAGAGCATTCCCTTCTTAGTGCATGTCTTACCCTATTCTTTGAAATCGATTCATGTTTATCACAATCACTTTCTCTCCGTCATATAATTTAATTCTTTTTAAGTTCCTTTCTTTCATCGAAGTCATTGCCTGTGATCACCCTGGTTTGATTTCGTGGTAGGATAGTCTTCTTTCCTCATCTATGGACAGGTCAGCCTTAGACCTTATCTATAGTCCTTAGGGAGACATTCGTCGCATGGGACTGGTGGTTAACCCCTTGCCGAAAGAGTATCACATTGCCTTATTTGAAGCGAAGGGCTGGTTGTAGGGAAGTTTTTGGACTGGAGGAATTCTAGCGTCTCATCTAATGATATCTAGCAGTGGGTCAGGGAATGCTGGTCATCTCATGGACCGACCTGCGTCCATAAGATTCAAGGCATTTTTTAGTTTAAATGTCTGCATCAAGAGGACTTCGAGAGGCTACTTGAGTATAGGGTCTTAAACTTAAGAGGTGCGTGTCTAATTCTTAAACAATGTTATCCGTTTCATGCTCTTTGAACATTGCAGTTTGATTTCCAGTATATGTGGATTACATTTGAGGGCCTTCCCATAATCTTTAACTCGAAAATGAAAGGGTTTTCCAGGGCATAGGTCGTATTAAAAAATTCGATGCATGTTCCTCTTTGAGGGATTTGAAGGGTGTTATGTGAGCTCTGGTGGGTGTTCATGTTTCTCGTCCTTTAGTTCCGGGTTTTTACTTTGAAGTTGAGCAGGGCAATTTTACTTGGGTAGACTTCAGATATGAAGGGGTCTTTGTTTTTTGAAAAAAGCGTGGGAGAATTGGTCATAGGGTAGGATCCTGCAGACTCACTAATGAGCAGGCTTCTTCCCATATTGCGATCTCTATTGCAAGAGCCTGTCTTGGGTCTTCTATGAATTTGAGGATTAATAGCTCCTTCTATCCTCTTTATACTAACAAGTTGATAGGATTAAAGAGAGTGGAAAGGAGTCTCTCGTTGATCTTCAATCCCAAGAAGAAGAAGTTCCATGGGAAGGGGAGAGTAGCTCTAGGGAATTTCAGTGTTCAATGGAATTCTCTTCAGAATCCGTTGCAGGCCCAGTTGAAGGGACAAATACGGGGGTATGAAGAAAAAAAAAATCATAGTTTGGGGGATGAGGATATGGAGGATAATGAGGAAGAGGAGAATGAGGAAAAAGAAAGCGTTACTTCTCATGAATCGGATGACGAAGACCCGAGTGAAGACTCTAGTGGATACGATGGTTCTAATACCAATGGTATTGATGGAGGTCAAGAGGATCCGGGCCCTAGGGAGGACTCCCCAGAAAAAGGTCGGCTAGGACCTGACCATCCGGATAATGCAGAAGACAGTGGTAAGGTAAATATCTCCCAAGGAAAGATTAACTCTCCAGTTCTTCTTGGAAGTTTTCAGATAAGGATTTTAGCTCAAAAAGAAAGAGCTCCCTCTCTGCTTATCAGGATCATGGCCCTCCATCAAAGAAAATAAAGCGAGGGTATCGCTTTCTCTCATGTTGGGATCAATTCATTTTGTGATAATTGAGAAGTCAGTTGATGGTGTGTGTATGAATGTCAGGCAATCAGTGGGCATTGACCATAGGGGTCTCATCCTTCATCGTAGCATGAAAAAGGGATCATCTCCTTCAGCCTTCATGCATGATGCATGGGTGCGGATTCAAAAGGAAAGGTTCAAATCGGCATAGTGCAAAACTTAAGGGAGATCAAAGAGGTCATATACCAATCCAGCTCATTCTCTTGCAGAGCCAAGTACTCAAGTCTTCTAGTCAAGTGCGCTATAATGCATCAATGACAGCTGGAGGCATTCGGTCATTAATGATGGTTTACATCTTCCAGATATTGTAGGTAAGACTTTCAAAGAAGAGTTTAATGTTGAAGGCAGAATCAGCAATTCAAATCGGAAGCGTTTGGCTCAAGGTTTCAAATGGAGGGATGATATTCAAAGAAAGTCTTCAGGTGCATCAAATCCTGCTCTAAAGAAATCCCATGCAATCGGGTATTTCTCATATCTTGCCCCCAAGGTTCATATAAAAAAGAGAAAGAAGCTAGGGGCAAGAAGGGATTTTCCATCCGTATCATTTCTTTCGGAGCGCTCCTGGGAAGCACTTTGCAAATGCTTTTGTACTTTGAGTTTTCTGAAGATAGCTCGGTTTTCACGGATGCTATATTTGAAGGAATGTCCTCAACAAGTTTAACAAATTAGATATAATTAGGATGAATTCTGGAGATGATGAAATTCGGTTATTTTAGATGATTATAATGTTTTACTAGAAACCAACTATAATATGTATACTAATTAGATTAGTATACTACTAACTGTAACTGAGTCCTATGAGGTCACACAAATAAGCAGTGATTGGATAAATCTCAAATACTTATGTGAGATTTGTAAGTTGATCAAATTAGGTAATTGAGTCACTTCGAGTTACTTGATTATCATATATATATATATATATATATATATATATATATATATATATATATATATATATGGGGTTGAAATATTTGATCTATTATTCTTGAATACTAGCTTTGGCTTTATCTCTCACATAACTAAAAAACCCTAAAAAGCAATCAAGAACGGTTCTTGATTCCGTACTAGTATACGTGGGTAATCCAATCCTGCTTGTGGACCGATACTAGAGGACGACATTTGAAGTTCTAGATTCTCCGAGAAACGTGCCCTTTTGCTTCGAGGAATTCACGCATCAAGGGTATGTTATACTGTTATGATAATTAGTATTATTATATACATGAGATCTTGTTTTAGATGCTAAGAAATCGTTTCTTGAAATTCCGCTAATCGCATCTAAATTCCTACAGTGGTATCAATTAGCCTCTTGCATATTTTAATATAATTATGTATAAAATTATGTTATTTTGATTCAATTAGGGGAGGTATAATAAGTGGATTAAAATTGCATGATTATAATTGGATTTTAATCAGTTGGAATTGATTAATATTAATGCATTTGATGCTGGAATTAATCATAATTAGCACATATTTAATTGAAATAGCTTCGATTTTATTTTGTGTTATTTGCAAGGCCTAAACTTTGAAGCTATCATGAACAAAATTGTGAATTTTGGCATGATCTTGATGCGAATTCTAAATGATTATTGTTTGAATAACATGTAATTACAATTTGATTGTATTTTTACATTTAAATTAGCTCAATAATTACCTAAGAATCACACGAAATGAAGAACCCTAAAAAATGGCCCAATTTGATTGAATTGCTTATATTTTGAGATTTTTTGCAATTAATCTACCCAAATCTATAGTTATAGGATATTCATAGGTTTCCCCCTTAATTTTGGTATGAAATTCAAGCAAAAGTTGCTTGATTTTCACTCCAAAATGGCGATTTTTTCCGACCCTTTACGGCCACCGTGGTGAAGCTCTGGTGAGTGAACATCGGTGGAGTTTACTCTAGTAAACTCGTCGTAAAGTGGGGGTCACAGGGGTGGGGCGTTCATGTTTTGGGTCACCGGCAAGTGTTGTCGGCGGCAGCTTCTTTGTGCGTGGGTAAGGGCTTGCGTGCGTGGAGCTGGCTGCTGTCCAGCGTGGGCCACGACGGGCCTGTTGGGTCTGGAGCTCGCTTCTCCCAAGCTATGTTTTTTTTTAAAATTTTTTTTTCAATTTGAATCAATTAATTAATTTGTAATTAATTACCACTTTAAATTTAATTGAATCAAAATAATCAATTTAAGCAAAAACTGTTATTGATGGATAATTAGTTAATTTTATTAATTTGATTAATAGAATTAATATATTTATGTTTTATTTTTATTAATTTGATTAGTAGAATTAAAATTTTGTCATAACTATACTTTGTTTATTATTTAAATTTATTAATATGATTAATAGATTTGAATAGTAAATACTTTATGTTATGTATCATGTTTTAATGCTTTAAACATTATTTAATTTTATTAATATGATTGATAAAATTAAATAATGGATGCCTTTTAATGCATGTTTTTTTAATTTTAATACGTTGATATTATTATTTTATACAATTTATAATATTTGATATTGTAATTACATGAGGTGACTGGTATGACCCAAATTAGGATAGAAAATACGATCGGCGTATCGTTTGTATTTTTGTATCCTAAATACGAACTGCGTATCGTTTGTATTTTGTAATTTATTTCAAGTTATTATTTTAAATTTTTTAAAAAAATACTATGTATTCACTATGGATAGAGATCCAAGGAGTAAAGGTCCGAGATAATCAAGGATGGTGATCCATGATAATTTAAGGACGAAACCCATGAAAAGTAGTATTTAGGGTTTAGGGGTCATACTAGGATCACAAATTTTACTGCATTTTATTATGCTTATTTAAATTTACACATGTTGCTCTTATTTATTGTATATGTTCACTAATAAATAAACCAACATAGTAAATTAGGTCCATAAAAGAAATATTGAGATTTTTTTCCCAAACAGACACCTATTAAGCCCTAGATCATAAGCATTAGTTTCTGCCAAAGCAGGGTATTACATATAATCTTGGGAAAATAGGGTAATATTTATGAAATTTACATGTCACTGTTTGGTTTTTTTCTCAACAAGATTATTAAAAGACAAAGTTTTGGGTCTTGAAACATAGAGATGGAAACAAAAGTTGTTATTTGTCGATCAAGAATTATATGAGATATAATTAGTAAAGGTTGTTTACTTACCGATAAAACATCAGATTTTATACATAGGGCCAAAGTCCGCTTATAATTTCTTGTTTAAAGGATCTTGGAATTCACGTTTAATAGTTCGGGACAAACTTTAAAATGTGATAAGTAGCCTTGAATTGTTCATATATTATATGCTACTAATGATAAACATATTATTTAACTTTGATATATTTCTGTTGTAGATATCATGTCTAGCAACAACAACAGTCCTAATTTACGTTCATACCTTGAGAAGGATAAATTGAACAACACTAACTTCCTAGATTGGGAAAGGAACCTAAGAATTGTTCTTAGGGCCGAAGGAAGAGAGGATGTCCTTGACACCCCTATCCCAGTTCTGACAGCCACATCATCAGATGCTGAAAAGGCTAGGCAAAAGGTTGTTAAAGATAAATCAGTGTTTGTCACATGTGTCATGCTAGCTTCCATGGAACCAAACCTTCAAAAGAAGTTTAATGGTATGGATGCTCATAGCATTATCCAGCAACTGAAAAAGATGTTTCAAAAACAAGTAAGGGTAGAGAGATATGAGACTCATAGAGAGTTGCTTCGATGTGTGCAAAAGGTCGATAAACCAGTGGGAGACCATATTTTCAAAATGATGGAATTGTTCCAGAAAATGTCTAAACTGGGAATGACCTAAACTACTAACATGGCCAATGACATAATCATGATGTCATTGCATGATGGATTTCAGCAATTTAGGCAAAACTTTAACATGCACAATAAAGCGCAAACCTTTGAAGAACTGCATGGAATGCTTGTCACTGCTGAGATGGACATTCCAAAACCAAAGAAAGAAATTCTTATGGTACAAAAAGGTAAGGGGTTCAAAAAGAAAGGGAAGGGCTAAAAGATTGTCAAAGGAAAAGGCGAGCAAGTTGCTCGAACTGAGACATCTATTAAGCCTAAGGGCGATTCAAAAGCGATTGCCAAGTGTTTCTATTGTGATGGAATAGGCCATTAGAAGAGAAATTGCCCTAAGTATTTGGAAGATAAGAAGACAGTCTCTTCAGGTATCTTTGTTATAGAAGTTAATTTAACAACTTCTACTTCTTAGGTATTGGATACCGGTTGTGGTACTCACATTGTTTCAGATGTGCAGGGACTAAAAAGAAGTAGAAAGGTGGCTAAAGGAGAGGTAGAACTGCGTGTTGGAAATGGAGCAAGAGTTGCTGCCTTAGCAGTTGGAATATACAATCTACCTTTACCTTCTGGATTAGTTTTAGAATTAAATAATTGTTATTTTGTTCCTTCTATTACTAAAAACATCATTTCAGTTTCCGTTTAGACACCGAAGGCTTTAGTTTTGAAATAAAGAACAACAGTTGTTCGATTTATTTTAAAGAGATGTTTTATGCTAGTGCTAAATTAATGAATGGCTTGTATATATTAGATTTTGAAAAACATATCTATAACGTAGACTGTAAGAAAAACAAATTAAGCGATTCGAACCCTACTTATTTATGGCACTGTCGTTTAGGGCACATCAACCCAAAGCGTATTCAGAAATTGCAAAATGATGGCATTCTGACATCGTTTGATTATGAATCATACGATATATGTGAAGGGTGTTTGATGGGTAAAATGACTAAATCACCTTTTAAAGGAAAAGGTGAAAAAGCAAGTGATATTTTGGGACTCATACATACAGATGTATGTGGACCGATGAGCACTATGGCCAGGGGAATGGTTTAGTTACTTTATAACTTTTACTGATGATCTAAGTAGATATTGATATATCTACTTAATGAAGCATAAGTCTGAATCATTTGAATTGTTCAAGCAATTTTAGAATGAAGTACAGAATCAACTTGGCAAAACAATAAAAGCACTACGATCAGATCGTGGTGGAGAATATTTAAGACAAAAATTTGATGAACATCTAAAGGGGTGTGGAATACTTTCTCAAATAACTCCACCAGGAACACCTCAATTAAATGGTGTATCCGAAAGGAGGAATCACACCTTACTTGAAATGGTTTGATCAATGATGAGTCTTGCAGATCTTCGAATATCCTTCTAGGGACATGCCCTAGAAACCGCTGTTTTTACACTAAACAAGACTCCGTCAAGGCAGTAGAAAGGACACCATATGAGTTATGGAAGGAAGAGTTCCAAAATTATTTTTTCTACGAATTTGGGGTTCTGAAGCTTATGTAAAACGATTACTCTCAGATAAGCTGTCTCCCAAATCTGACAAATATTTCTTCATAGGTTATCCTAAAGAAACAAAGGGCTACTACTTTTACAATTGAAATGAGAACAAAGTGTTCGTTGCTCAAGATGGTGTATTTCTGGAAAAGGATTTTATTTCTAGAAAGACAAGTGGGAGTAGTATCTATCTCGAAGAAATTTGAGAGGAGCAATAAATGGATGTGGATAAAACCACGTTAGAGACACAATCACATAGTTATTTCTTACCGATTAGGCTATTAGTAAATGAGGAAGAGCTAATTCTTTAAATGCATGATCCTCTCCTTACTTCTAACAATGTGATGGAGGAAATGAAGTCAATGCAAGAACCTCCTATCGACCCACTCGAATCAAATTCAAGTGAAAATTCTCAAATTGTTGAGAAGGAAATATCTCCTGTTGTTGCCCCTCGTAGATCTAGTGGACCAAGAAATCCACCAAAATGATTTGTGGACTTCTTGTTAACTGAAAGTTCTGAAATAATGATTTTAGAACATGAGGAACCTATTAGCTACAAAAGTGCCTTGGCGAGTCAAGACTCCATAAAATGGATGGAAGCCATGAAATCTGAAATGGAATCCATGTCTATAAATCAAGTATGGGACTTGGTTGATTTGCCTGATGGGAGTACACCTATTGGTTGTAAATGGATTTTCAAATTGAAAACAGACAAGGATGGAAACATTGATGTTTTCAAAGCTAGATTGGTTGCAAAAGGTTTCAGGCAGATTCATGGTATTGACTATCATGAGACCTTTTCACTAGTTGCAATGCTTAAATCCATTCGGATAATCCTAGCGATCGCTGCATTATTTGATTATGAAATTTGGCAAATGGATGTCAAAACTTCTTTCTTGAATGGGTTCTTGAAAAAGGATGTGTATATGACATAGCTTGAGGGTTTTGTGGATCCTGAGAATCCTAGGAAGGTGTGCAAGCTTAAAAAGTCTATTTATGGACTGAAGCAAGCATCTCAGAGTTGGAATCTTTGCTTTGATGATGAGGCAATCAAACAATTTGGTTTTCTCAAAAACGAAGAAGAATCTTGTGTATATAAGAAGTTTAGTGGGAGTAGCATTGTCTTCTTGGTTTTATATGTAGATGGCATATTACTCATAGGAAACGATATTCCCATACTTGACTCTGTCAAAGAATGTCTAAAGAATTGTTTCTCTATGAAAGACCTTGGAGAGGCTGAGTACATTTTGGGGATTAAGATCAATATAGATAGATCTAAACGATTTATTAGACTTAGTCAAAGAACTTATATTAATAAGGTTCTTACTAGGTTTAATACGGAAAATTCAAAAAGAGGTTTCCTCCCCATGCAACATGGTTTATCACTAACCAAGACTCAATGTCCTTCAAACATTGATGAGATTAGGCGAATGAGTAATGTACCTTATGCTTCGGCCATAGGGTCCATTATGTATGCCATGATTTGTACTCGACCGGATGTTTCATATGCTTTGAGTATGTGTAGCAGATACCAATCGAATCTAGGCGACGCGCACTAGAATGCAACTAAGAATATCCTTAAGTACTTGAGAAGAACTAAGGATCATTTCTTAGTGTATGGAGGTGAAAGTGAATTAGCTGTTGAAGGTTACACGGATGCGAGCTTCCAAATAGACAAGGATGATTTCCTATCTCAATCTGGGTTCATCTTTCATGTAAATGGAGGGGCGGTGAGCTGGAAGAGTTCAAGGCAAAGCACCATAGCTGATTCTACAACAAAGGCTGAGTACATTGCTGCAGGTGATGCAGCAAAGGAAGCAGTTTAGATGAAGAAATTCATTTCTGAACTAGGAGTAGTACCTAGTATTGGAAGTGGTATTGTCTTACATTGTGACAATAATGGTGCCATTGCTCAGAGCAAGGAACCGAGATCGCATCAGAAGTCCAAACATTTACTTAGAAAGTTTCACATCATTCGAGAGATAGTAGAAAGGAAGGATGTGGTTGTTTGCAAGATTCACACGGATGATAATATCACTGACCCGTTAACTAAACTGTTGCCTCAACCCAAGCATAAAAGTCATACTAGGGGTTTAGGGCTTAAGCATATTGGAGAGTGGCTTTAGTTGTGTACTATTTTATTTCAAAATTAGTCACAGACATAAAACAATTAGATATGTATGTTTATGTTTATCAATAAAGTTTTATTCTTATTTAAATATGGTTTGGATTTAGATAAAATGTCCAAAGTATTGTATAACTCTCGATAGGCTTGCCAAATGTGTGATTTGTTGAATGAAACCCTATTAAGTAAACCGAGATTATAAAATACTATTAGTCCCTGATCCGAATCATTAACTTGGACATAAATGATTCATTCAAGGACTAGTATGTAAGTTGATTGATAGCGCAGTTTCATGGGCTATGGGGACATGGAGATGTCTAGTCATTTATATGAATATATATATGGATATATATTGGATAGACCTACTTGATATTCTTTAAAATGTTTTAAGAATTTCATTTATTATATTTAGTGGATTCCTTTGACATGAGTATGACACTATTCTCATTTAGTGATTAGTAAGTCTTTGACATTCTCAAACACCGTGCCGTAAAAGGAGGTTATAAAGGGAATGTTCGGGATTGGTAAAAATTAAGTGGGAGTTTTGGTTGTATAAAATTGAACAAGTCCTCCTAATTGTTAGGATTGGTGTCTTGGGCCTCTTGAAGAGTAAGAACTGAAAATGCATGGCCGTGCTCAAATGGATTAAGAGTTAACCATTTTTTTTGGACAGGTCAAGCTCAGATTTCAAGAAATGATTTGAATATTAGTATGGATGACATGAGATGTGATCATACTATCAAATTCGACATTAAGAGACTTAAGGATCTTATGGTTACACACTTGTTTTCAGACAAGTGGGAGATTGAAGGAATGTCCTCAACAAGTGTAACAAATTAGATATAATTAAGATGAATTATGGAGATAATGAAATTCGGTTATTTTAGATAATTATAGTGTTTTACTAGAAACCAACTATAATATGTATACTAATTAGATTAGTATACTACTAACTGTAACTGAGTCCTATGAGTTCACACAAATAAGCAGTGATTGGATAAATCTCAGATACTTATGTGAGAGTTGTAAGTTGATCAAATTAGTTAATTGAGTCACTTCGAGTTACTTGATTATCATATATATATATATATATATATATATGGGGTTGAAATATTTGATCTATTATTCTTGAATACTAGCTTTGGCTTTATCTCTCACATAACTAAAAAACCCAAAAAAGCAATCAAGAACGGTTCTTGATTCCGTACTAGTATACATGGGTAATCCAATCCTGCTTGTGGACCAATACTAGAGGACGGCATTTGACGTTCTAGATTCTCCGAGAAACGTGCCCTTTTGCTTCGAGGAATTCACGCATCAAGGGTATGTTATATTGTTATGATAATTCGTATTATTATATGCATGAGATCTTGTTTTAGATGCTAAGAAATCGTTTCTTGAAATTCTGCTAATCGCATCTAAATTCCTACAATATCTACTGTACCTCTCCATTTCTCTTTAAATGGAATTATATTGGCCAGTGAAGTGGCCCCTACTTTCATAAATATTATCTCTCAGTTTGCATCCTTCTAGAGCGACTATAAAAGATCCCCCGCTGGTTTCCATTTCCTTCACCATCCTTTTCACCGTCCAATACCATTTTCTGATAATAACACGAAAAGGTATGTATCTCTTTCAAATGAATTTAAGCCTTTTGATGTTGAAAATGAATCTCTTTCTTCGTTGAGCTGGAATAAAGAAACCCAGCATTTTCTTGTCCTGGACCTTTCATCTGTTGACCCTCTTATTCCATCTCTTAGATTTGGCCTATCTTAGGGCCCAAACTCTTTTAACTCCCAAGACCATGATACCCATAAGGTTCACTAGTAAAAATTGATCAATATGCGACGGGTTTCTTAGTACTATATGCGACGTCAAAAGGCTAGAAACATTTAATATGATATCAAATTAATCAAATTAATTTGCGGTGTAAAAAATACGTCGCAGAACAATAGTTAAAATATGACAGGTACAACAAAATACGCTGCATATTAATGATTAATATGCGTTAGTTCTAGGATAAGTGATGCCGCATATTAATTATTAATTTGTGGTGGTTTTTATCTTAGTGACACCGCAAATTATTACTTTTCCAGAATGAAAAGTTGCTACTAACAGAGTAATAAGAGGCCGGTCTTGGTGACACACGCCACATATAAGAGTTTTTTTTTGTACGCTTTAATTTGATCCCTACTACGCCCAAATTTCTAAATTCAAACCTGCTATATTACATTTGCAATTACACCAACCAACGTATATATATACATATGATAGATGATCCATCTCTCATTTATATACTAATAGGGTCATAAAATCACCCATTAAGTGACATCAAAACTACGACCCAATAAATGAACTTGATGTATAAAAACTATAAATTACACAAAAAGGTAATGTACATAATCTAAAAAAAGTTATATGTCCAATACTTGGCCAGTTTGTTGCGGATGACATCGATTTCTTCGATGGAGAAGGGCTCCTCGTTGAATCTATACCTAAAATTGATTACAATATCATTAAAGTATATATAAAATTAATGTATTTGAAAAGTATAGTTCAAACATATAGTCCTAATTACAAATCCCATCTATATATATTGACTCATATCGATGTAATCAAGTTAAATACGTCATTTTCTACCCAAAATTACTTCCCTTACCTACTTACTAATTAGTTTAAAATTTCAATTTCAATCAACCTTAGCTTGCAATGTAAATCTAATGATAATACTTAGTAATTAATAATCTCTCTCAGGTTAGTATTGCGCATTGACCGAGCCGAGTTGAAGAAGTATATTTTTCCACTACCCACAAAAATGACTAAAAACATCTAGTGTGCACTACATTATAATAATTAAGTAATTAGCATTATATTTACATACTATATGCATTATCATACTCTAAATTAAATGCATAAGTAATAAGCGTTACGTTCACACATCAGATTCAAATGCACCGTTCAAAAATAGGGGCGAAAATGAACTTCAACTTAGCTTGTAGGGATTTTGTAATGAGAGTAAATCGCACTACACACAATCATCTTGGAGTGCCCTACATAATCATAAAATGCATTATATATAAAAATGGTTTAAAAATTATTAAAAGTACCACATAAGTTAACCTATATCCTAATTTGTATACCTCATGAAGCATTGAATAACTGAAATATTCAATTGAGCTCCCTGTAAGAATTGGGTGATGTCAGCTTTGTCAAGACATGCTGTTCTGTCTTTAGAGTAGTGGATTAAGGCTCGATCCAATGGCACAACAATGGTATTGTCTTCCTTCATCATGGTCACACATTAACGTAGCCATTTGCACTTAAGACTAAGAAAAGTCGTTGCATCTTTAGTGAGAAGAGGTCAGTTTTCTACCACTGACTTCTTCGAGGCCGACTCATTTCTCCCCATAACTTCATCAGCTAACATCCCCTTCATCTTCTTAGCTTATGGAGTCACCAAATTAAAAAATCATATATCGCACAACTTTAGTCATACAAAAATATAATTATAAAGGAAATTCGATTGAAACTTTTATTTCTACCTCACTTATGATCTTGATCAAATGTAGAGGCCATTGCACAATACCAATTGCGTCGTTCAATGTCTCCAAGTCATATTGCGTCGTTCATAGTGGCATCAAACTCCTGTCTAAGTTCTTGTCAGAGTTGAGCATTCAAAGTCTCTTAATCTTCTATTGAAACTCCGCTTTGACTTTGTTGGCTTGATCTCGATGGAGGAGGTCCAAATACTTATTGGTACCCAATATTAGTTCCTCTAAGTCCAACGCAGCGTCTGAGGTGATCTAACTTCCCAATGGCCATAGCTAATGCGTCTTGGGCCTTTGCGGGAACGAATTCCCCTTGAATTTGCTTATCTCGGAACTCCAACTGAAAATAAAAAGGAAATTATTAGAAATGAATGTCAGATCTTATAAGCAGTGGTAACTTTACTGATTTACAAATAGAATTCTTACGTATTTTTTAGCCATAGCCTGCATCTGTTCATTTGGAATGGTTCTCTCCCAAATTTTCTTGTCCTTCTTGTGCCTTAAACAAAACCAGTCTTCCCCACATCTTATCTGTGTAGTGCTTGATTCTATAGAAGAAGGTCTCGAGCAAGAGCGATAGAAACCTTCTAATATCCATTGTTGCCTTGCGTCGTTGTAGCTTGACTGTCCAAGATAATGAGGATGAATGTTCATTTTCACACTCTTGCTCACCTTCTTGCATTTAGCTTGTCAACAACATAAAGATATTTAACTTAACATTAAAGTAAAACAAAAAGAATTTTCCAAAACTGAATACAAATAAGTATTTAACTAACCACTACAGCTTCAGAAGTCTTGTTCTTAACAAAGGTTGCCCAGTAACCTTACTTAAAATGTTTCCATATTTCATAGGCAACCTGTTAGCTTATTTTTTGGATACCTTTCTTATCTTGGTAATCCAAACAGTCACCAACTTTGATTTAAAGTCCCGAAATCTATCTGCGACTATAGATAGAAAAAGTTTCTTCAATTGGGGGTTGTCTGGAATGTGAAACAAAGCCTGAAATATTTAAATTGGGTTAGTTTTATTTAGTAAGGTAGTTTACACAAATATTTAAATAATTTAGATTAAGTTAGTGTACCATTATGTACACCCATAAGGTCTACTAAAGTCCCTCATTTACTCCCGACCACTCCCAGTTGATGTTAAACTTTCGAAAAAGAAGTCCAATATGCTGACCATACTTTAGACACCATTAACAATGGGGCAATGCATATGATTGAACTCTAGATGCATAGGCTCAGCCACTCTTAGGCTTTTAGTCAGACCTCTAGGTCTATCTAACCCCCAAGCACCATCATCCCCCCTCCCTCTCTCGGAACCTGATATGATAGAGGATGCCAAATTCGAAGGATTGGTTGAAGCTTTAAAGAAGAATGCTACCATGGGAGAGTTGTTGGCTTATGGAGACACGAATCTTCTAGCCATCAAAGGGGAACATTTGCATGTGCATGATAACATGCAAATGTAAATGAGGATTGGTGGACATAGGGAATAAGTTGGTTTTGCCTATGAGTTTTCTCCCATTTCATTTGATAGGGTTTTTCTCATTTTAGGCATAGGTGTGTTTTGAACTTTCCATTTTCAGATTTTATGATTCTATAATGTGTGGAAGCCATGGAGGTGATGATTGATGGAAGGCCTTGATCAAAAGCTAAAATCTTGGAGTAATTTTCGAAGATTGAAAATTTTGACCAAGGAGGAAAATTTTAAGACAAGGGGAGGTGCTTGTTACAATGAGATGTGCTTATTACATCTTATCGGTGCTTTATTACGACTTAAGTGACATGGCAAGTGACATGGCATGGGTATGGACGTGGCTACACACATGGCATTGGATATTTAGTGTTTTACTTTAAATAAAATAGGATTAGAGTAGTTAAATTGTAATATTATCTTTTTAGGTAGGATAAGATTCTAATTAAGATAAGATAGTGTTAGAGTTTTAGTAGGATTATGTAATAAATAGGTGGCATTATCCTATTGGTTATTAGGAGTCCTTTTAGAAGTAGGAGGCCTAGTCATAATATGATTGAAACTCTCAAGCTATGGGTATAAATAGATGTGCACCCAAGCTTGGAAAAATCAGATTTGGAGATTCTTTTCTATATATTCTTCAATAAACTTAGAGAGTTTGTTGTTTTTCTTTGTGTGTAACAAAGAGTTGTGAATTGGTGCTTAAAGCTTTAGATTCACGTGAGGAAGTGTAGGAATTGAGGGTGCTTTGCTTTAATCAATTCTTAAACTTTCGCCCTAGATTTTAAACCTTTGGTGCGTAGCTTTAGAGGGTTTTCTATCTAGTTCTATCCCTTTTGTGTGGATTAAGGTTTCAATACCTAGATTCACATCAACTTTTGGTGCTTTCATTGAGAGGATTCGAAGAATACTCAAGCAATATGGATTCCAGTGGTGATGATGCACACGAGATGCCACCAGGCTTCAAAAAAGGTTTAACCTTACAAGAAGCCAAAGCCTTGTGCATGGAACGCGAGTTGAAGGAACTGAAGGAACGTATGAATGAGCTGTTGCAAATCGTGGGGAAGAAGGAAAAGTCCTCAAGCAAAGGTAAACTCTCTTCTCATGAATCTAACTCTAGCGAAAGTGATGGTGAATCCAGTGTTAGAAGCTCAAGGAGGCCTAGCAAGAGGGACCCATCCTCTTCAGGTGATGATGAGGAATCATATAAAGGGCGTAGGAGAAAGAGTTTAAGGGGGAAAGAGGATCAAAGCTTGAGACTTGAAATCCCTGAGTTCAATGGCAGTTTGGACCCAGACAAGTTCCTAGATTGGATCCGTAGAGTTGAACGAATTTTCAGATATAAGGACTATGATGATCATAGATCCTTTAAGGTTGCTGAACTCAAACTCACTTCTTATGCAAGTTTGTGGCTTGAAGGTTTGCAAAAGAAGAGGAGAAAGGAGGGGCGTTCCAAGATCTCATCTTGGACAAAACTAAAGAAGTACATGCAAAAACGGTTTGTTCCTCAAGACTTTGAACAAAACAATTTTATAAAAATGCATACTTTGAAGCAAGAAAGGAGGTCTGTGGAGGAATACTTGATGGAATTCGAAAATCTAGCCATGGTGTGTGGGCTAGAGGAGAAAGAAGACCACAAGGTGGCTCGTTTTGTGGCTGGGTTAAATGACCCAATCAAGGAAAAGGTGGAATTACAACCCTATTGGAGCTTTGATGAGGTGTGTACAATAGCAACTAGGGTTGAAAGGCAAACACGTAAACCTAGAGGGATCTTTCGATCATTTGAAGCTAAAGGGGTGCGTGAGATGTCTAATATGAAGCCTAATCTCGAGAATTCCATAAAGCCACAATCTTTTGGGAGAGATAAGGGAGGAAGTTCGAGGCCCCCTATGGGAGATCAGCGAACTTGCTTCAAATGTAAGGGACAAGGCCATATCCAACGGGATTGTCCCCATGCTAGGATTGCTACTACTCGGAATTGGGAGGAAGATGAAACCTTTGAAGAAGAGGAGCATGAGCTTGAAGAGGAAGAAGGTAACACATCTTTTGAAGTCCTAGAGGAGGATGTGGAGGAGGTGATGCCAGAAACTAGGGGATCTAGCCTAGTATTGCGAAGGGCATTGCAATCCAAGTCCTTACCATTAGAGGAGAGCCAAAGGGAGAAAATCTTCCTCACAAGATGCAATGTCCATGGAAGACTATGTGATGTGATTATAGATTCAGGGAGCTGCACTAACGTGGTTTCTACACTCTTGGTGGACAAGTTGGAGGTGCCTACTCAAATCCATCCTCAACCATATAAGCTCCATTGGCTTAGCAAGTCAAGTGACGTAAAGGTTAGTAAACAAGCATTGATTTCGTTCAAAATTGGCAATTATGAAGATCAAGTGCTTTGTGATGTTTGTCCCATGGATGCGTGTCATATTCTCTTGGGAAGACCTTGGCAATATGACAGATTTGTGAAGTTTGATGGAAGGACAAACATATATGTTGTGAGGAAGAATGCACAAGCCAAAGCATTTGTTTTGAAGCCTTTTATGGCTCTAAAAACTCGTTCTAACAAAGATAATGGCAAGGGAGTGTTATTGGTGGATGGAAGGGAATTAGAGAAGGATGCGAACGCCAAGGTTGACTATATGCAAAAGCTTCACACCCAAGTGAGAGCAAGAATTGAGAAGGTCAATGATATCTATAAGGCTAGAGCTAACAAACACAAGACTCAACATACTTACAAGGAGGGAGACTTGGTTTGGTTACACTTGAGGAAGAAAAGATTTCCTAATCGACGTAAGAATAAGCTTATGCCTAGGTGTGATGGTCCATTCAAAATCATCAGTAAGGTGGGTGATTATGCATATAAGCTTCAGTTGCCTGGAGACTATGGAGTTCATGCCACATTCAATATAGGCGACTTAGCACCTTATGTGCCTGATGATCAACTTCGAAGTTTGAGGACAAACTCTTTTGAAGAAGAGGAGGATGATATGATAGAGGATGCCAAATTCGAAGGATTGGTTGAAGCTTTAAAGAAGAATGCTACCATGGGAGAGTTGTTGGCTTATGGAGACACGAATCTTCTAGCCATCAAAGGGGAACATTTGCATGTGCATGATAACATGCAAATGTAAATGAGGATTGGTGGACATAGGGAATAAGTTGGTTTTGCCTATGAGTTTTCTCCCATTTCATTTGATAGGGTTTTTCTCATTTTAGGCATAGGTGTGTTTTGAACTTTCCATTTTCAGATTTTATGATTCTATAATGTGTGGAAGCCATGGAGGTGATGATTGATGGAAGGCCTTGATCAAAAGCTAAAATCTTGGAGTAATTTTCGAAGATTGAAAATTTTGACCAAGGAGGAAAATTTTAAGACAAGGGGAGGTGCTTGTTACAATGAGATGTGCTTATTACATCTTATCGGTGCTTTATTACGACTTAAGTGACATGGAAAGTGACATGGCATGGGTATGGACGTGGCTACACACATGGCATTGGATATTTAGTGTTTTACTTTAAATAAAATAGGATTAGAGTAGTTAAATTGTAATATTATCTTTTTAGGTAGGATAAGATTCTAATTAAGATAAGATAGTGTTAGAGTTTTAGTAGGATTATGTAATAAATAGGTGGCATTATCCTATTGGTTATTAGGAGTCCTTTTAGAAGTAGGAGGCCTAGTCATAATATGATTGAAACTCTCAAGCTATGGGTATAAATAGATGTGCACCCAAGCTTGGAAAAATCAGATTTGGAGATTCTTTTCTATATATTCTTCAATAAACTTAGAGAGTTTGTTGTTTTTCTTTGTGTGTAACAAAGAGTTGTGAATTGGTGCTTAAAGCTTTAGATTCACGTGAGGAAGTGTAGGAATTGAGGGTGCTTTGCTTTAATCAATTCTTAAACATTCGCCCTAGATTTTAAACCTTTGGTGCGTAGCTTTAGAGGGTTTTCTATCTAGTTCTATCCCTTTTGTGTGGATTAAGGTTTCAATACCTAGATTCACATCAGAACCCAAACACGAGAGGATGACAATATTCATGTGTACATCATCCCCTAAAGTTGCTACCGCTTCAGCAATCCTTTTATGTTCGTCAAACATTCTATTCATTCTCTAAGCTTATAACTCAGCAACTATCTCTTCTGGATCACCCTGATCAGTTTCGAGGTAAACACTGTACTCAACGTCCTCATCAGAGACTAAAATCTTCGTCAGTAGCCATGATGAAAGACAATAACTGTATATAAGAACAATAGTACAATGCAAATTGAGTTAGTGAATCGTCTAACATTAGGGGAAAACAGGAAATAAAGCAAACATTAACATAAATAAGAAATAATGTAATACCTAGATAATGAATACTAATCATATATAGTAACTCCTTCATGGTGATCCATTCTCATACAATTTATTTCCATTTTTGGTCCAACATCCATGTCATAATTACATGGAATCGAGAGTGGTGGGAGATCATCAAAGTCATCATAGTCTTCCTCATCAGTGACATCACCAATTCCAATGATCTATCGTTTACCAGGGATAATAACAACCCATCAGGGGTCATTTATGTCTTTAATGTAGAATACTTATTTAGCTTGTGATGCAAGTATAAAAGGTTCCTCCGTATCACGCATTCGACTCATGTCCACTACAATCTAATTCGATTCATCTTTCTTCACTGAACCACGTCGGCTGATATTTGCCTGCTTGCATTAAAAAAGGGGAACCTTAAAGCTATAGTATTCAAATTCCCATATCTCTTTAATTTTCCCATAGTAAGATAAGGTCGCATCAACTTGTGCTTTATCTTTTGAGCTAGCATATTCTTAAGAAGAAGACACTATTCAAACACCATTATTTTTGAAAGAACATTGATTACTTATCACGACGTTTAGTGTAGAAGGTATATCCATTGATATCATACCCCTCAAAAGATCAAATAATTGTTCGAGGGCCATAAGCTAACCACTTGATTGTATCAAAAATTCTATGGCCCGTTTTAGACACTTCATGCATAACTTTTTCATGAAACCAATTAATGAAGTTGTTTTTATGTTCTCGCATTAATACTTGTTCACCTTTAGAAGGGTACTTCACCTTTAATTCATTCATATGCCTTTCTAAGTAAGGATGAACCTTTGTGATATGGTGCAAAACAAATATATGAACCTCTATGATATGGAATTAAGACCTCTTTAGAACCCATGGTGTCGTGCCCTTCGAGCCTCCCTTCATGCCTCAATTTTGATAACCTAATGGCCTCCCCCTTACATAAGAAATCACTAAGAAACTCTCCTAGCTACCTCCTTTGTGGTTATACCTTGATTTATACTACCTTCTAGGTGTGTTGGGTTTCTCACCTTCTTCTTTAAAGTACCCATGTATCTCTCGAAAGGATAAGCCCATCTTAGGAACACTAAAACACACAATTTGATTTCTCGAACCAAATGCACAACTAGATGTACCATAATATCAAAGAATGAAGGTGGAAAATACATCTCTGGTAAACATAAGGTCGTAACAACACTGCCTGTAACTCATCCAAACATGATGGATCATGCTCCTTGCTGCATGTTGTATTAAAAAAGATCAAAGTCTAGTGATAAAATCCCTAACCTTCTTGGGCAAAATATGGTGGATGACAATTGGTAAAAACACTTGCATCATAACATGACAATCATGAGAGTTCATACCCACTAATTTCAGATCTTTCATGGACACGAAGTTCTTCAAAGTTGAGGAGTACCCACTAGGAACCTTGATCCCATATAGATACTCACAAAATATCCTCTTTTTCGCTCAAGACAAAGTGTAATACGTCGGAGGAAAATAAGTGGATTTACCTTTTCCATTCCTAGGCGCTCTGTCTTAAGGTCATAACTTGGATCGAATCTTCATTGTCTGCATATCTCTCCTAATACTAGGACCATCCTTAGTCTTACCAGGTATATTCAATAGTGCCCCTAAGATGGCATCACAAATATTCTTTTCTATATACATAACATCAAGATAATGTCTAATGGGTAAATACTTACAATACTGAAGTTTCCAAAATATTGACTATTTCTTCCACAAACCCTAAGCATATTTGTATTTCAAAGTTTTCCCAAACACATTATCTATTCCTTTCACAATGTCATAAACCTCAATGCCAGTCAACGATATAGGGGCTCTATGTTGCTCAACTTTACCATAAAATGAGGTCTTTCTCTTACTATAAGGATGAAACCTATTCAAGAACCTCCGATACATGAGATACACATGTTTCCCACAATGTTGCAAGTATATTGAGTCCAGATCATCCACACAAATCTCATAGGCTTTCTTTCCCATCACCTTATACCTCGACAAGTTCCCATAGGCTGGAAAGTCATTAATGGTACATAATAACATGGCACGGAGTGTAAAAGTCTCTTCAACATATGCATCATACACATATATACCTTCATCCCACAACAACTACAAATCTTCAATAAGAGGAGAAATATAAACATCAATGTCATTCCTAGGTTGCTTGGGCCCTGATATTAGAAGCAATAACATAACATACTTACGCTTCATGCATAACCAAGGAGGCAAATTATATATCACTAACAAAACTAGCCATGTGCTATGTTGACTGCTTAAGGTACCTAAAGGATTCATTCCATCCGTGCAGAGACCAAGTCTTAGGTTCTTATCTTCCCTGCTAAATGCTTTGAAAGATTCATTAATTGTTTTCCACTGGGGAGAATCAATAGAATGTCGAATCATCCCATCTTTGTTCCTTTTCTCTGTATTTCATCTCAAATTCCTTGCATCGCTCTTAATAAAAAACAAACGCTTGAACCTTGGTGTTATGGGAAGGTACCACAACACCTATACACTAGGACCTTTAATCCCCACTTCATGCTCTATCCATGTGGGAGTTTGTAACGTGACTACCCACATTTACGACATTAAATGAATTCTACATACTCATTTCGATACAATACGCAATCATTTGGATAGACATTAATCTTATTATACTCTAAACCAAGGGGACACATTAACTTCTTTGCATAGTACGTGGATATAGACAATTCATTTCCCTCTGGAAAAATATGTCCCCTAATACTTTCAATAAGGTTGTGAAACTTGTATTAGTCCAACCATATTTTGCTTTAAAGTTAAACAACGTTGATATGGTGGACAACTTAGTGTATTTAGTACATACATGATACAACAGTTTCTCAGTAGCCTCCCATAAACGATCAAAAGTACGAGATTGACTACCAAATTTATCCTTAACCCCTTCAAGTATTTCATCTATTTGATCTTCATCATCGGGGTCATTATCCTCCAATTCATCCTCCCCATCATCTTCCTTCTCGGCATCAACATCTTCACCATCATTAGATTTTAATTGGCCACGATGGTCTACTTCAACATGATAAATGACAATTTTGTTAGAGCATGACCCCATGTTATTAGAAGCAGGAACCTCACCATGCCATACCCATACGTGGTATTATTGCCTAAACCCACGTCGGATCACATGGTCCCTTAACTCTCTTATACTGCTAACTTTATTCACATTATCGCAATAAACACAAGGGCAAGACACCTCATCATATCCAATGTTATTTAGGTGTTTCAACGCTTGTCTACAAAACTCCTCAACTCCATTCATGAACTCCAATGAAGCACGATTACCATACATCCAATTTTAAACCATAATTTGTGTTATGCACTATTTGACATCTAAGATATTAAATAACAATTTAATCAAAACTCAGTTTACGCATAGTTACATATATATTTTTAGCTAAAGGATCCTTAAGTAGCTTACCGAAAATAAGGTTAAGCAAACTATATGATGACCCACAAACACTCGCTCTATAGTTTAAGTTACTAAATTCTGCAAGCGATATTATTTCTGTTCTATGCTTTTTAGATCACTAAAAATTCTACAAAAAAATTGGCAGAGTTTCCTTTATAAAACCAAAATTTTCCATTTTTGAAAATCAATATCCAAACCTGAGTATATGCATTTCAAAACAACCACAACTAACACACAATGCCATTTTACATCTAGTTTATCTAAGAATTGATTCAAAGGAATCCAAAATAAACCTATACATGCATAATGTAAGGAATACTTAACTTACAAATTCTAAAGACTTTGAAACATGAAAGAAAGCAAACTTAAGAGTTTCAAACCTAATACATTACTCAATTCATATAAGTTGACTCAATTCCAAATATTATACATACCCATTCATATACTAACATAATATAATTCATACTAATATACATACTAATTCAAAACCATACTAATTCATATACATATTTCAAAGTTTTGAACTACTTAAAATATTTACATTGACATTTAACAACACCAATCAAATACCCATGTATAAAACCCTATCACAAAACCCATGAATCTTTTCTTATATGTATATAGCAAAATAAATAGCAAGTATCCTTAGCAACCCCCCAAACCCATGAACCTCATGCACTAATGATAGGCTTATCGCGTACCTAATAAAAATAACCTAACTATTCCCTTTAACTATGTAGCAGGCCAAGTAAGGATCGAATCCCAAGAGACTATGGTTCACTCAATTAATCAAACTCAAGTAATTACTAAGCACGTGACCAATAAATAATGGATGATAATAATCAACTAAGATATTAAATAACGCAATTAAACTATCAAAGATGTAATCAATAGGCTAAGACATCCAAGATCAAGCATCACCACAATTATGATCGATAACTAATAAATCTATCCCCAATATATAAATCAATTGACAAGAAGAAAAGCAATCCCTAGATAATACCAAAGGTCTCTTCCGAGTTATCAATGGCTTCCTGAATTAGCAATGAAGCTTACTTCCATGGAATCAAGCGAATAGGGGACATTAAACACCATGCCTTGATTCCTAATTATTCAATCATCTACTTCCGTGATGATATACAAACCGTTAATTGAAATAATCTAATCCTGTTAATACCCAACTTCCGTTGATCTAAGAACAAAGGGATAATAACAATACTAATTATTCCTAATCTAGCATTAGCATGAACACAATCAATTAAGCATGTCAATTGGGATTATTATTGGGGAATTTAAAGATCTACTTTATACATCAATCATAATTAGGCTTAGCAAGATCCCGGATTGAGGAAACTACTCACACATGATAATGAAATCAAAATCAAATTCAAGAATAAGAAATAATAAAGAAAACATATTTAAAGAACAATGAATAATAAAAGAGGGTGAAATAAAATAAATACCAATTACTCCAATTAAAGATCTCAAAGTGTTGATGAACAATTGATTAATATAGGATTAAAGATTGAAATTTGCTTAAGGAATGTAAACTAGGGTTCTTGAGAGTTTCTAGGGTTTAAGGAGAAAGCTGATTTATAACTATAGTGTGATTAAATCGGGTATTTATACCAGCAAAAGATAGAGTTCCGGAATTAGCTTAAGTCGGCGAATTCCAGATGTTGCCCGGTCAGCTCGGGCGAAACATGCCCGATTAGGCGCGAGTAGCACCCTCCAAGAACTGAAATCTTCATGACTTTGATTTCTCCTTCGCCTGGTCTGCTAGGGTGAACCTCGCCCGGTCGGGCGCGAGAAGCACTCTTTAAGAACTGGACTTCTATTTCTTTGCTCTTCATTGCCCGGTCTGCCCGGGCGAACCTCGCCCGGTCGGGGAACCAAGGAATACTTCATTCCTTACTCAACAAGTCTTCCAAAATCGATCAAAACACGTCCAATCATCCAATAAAGCTCCGTGTTCCTGAAAAACTTATAAAAACAGATCGAACACACTAGAGAAGAGATTGTTAACGAGAAATGGCTCCGTAGAGCTCAAAACCGTATAAATTCTCTTAATAAAACCGGGGAAAACCATAGTATAAAACACGTATATCAAATTCCCCCAAGCTAACCTCTTGCTTGTCCTCAAGCAAGGCAATCAGAAACAATAAACAACCAAACAAACATACTTCACCCCAAGGTGCATTTGAAAACAATAGACTTGTAATCGAAATCAGACAAGCATGCATCTTATCCTATCAATCAAATCACTCAAACCATCAATCAACCTAAAAAGTTATCAAACAATGCCAACCATGCACAACTCAAAAGTCGATGACTAGAATACCTCACTTGGTGGTCACTCCGCACAATATTTTATGTGGCGAGCTGAAAATGAGCTCGATCTCTCTCCATCCCCACCAATAATAAAGAACCCTCCATCTCACAACACTCGCGTGTTTAAAGGGTTATATTATCGCTCAACCTAGTCAAACTTTGACTCAAAATGAGACATATATTCCAGCATTTTGACAAGAGACTCTTTTCACATATACATAATACCATGCACGAAGATCGGAAGTTCTTTTTTTTATGCTTGTAATGTAGGCCGGGTAAAAGTGGGTAGGAAGTAAATTTGGAAATGTAAGCAATCAAAATCTAACCAGGGAGCTATCAAGCACAACCAATAACATCCTCGATCCATCATTCTCACTAACGAGAACACATATCCCAATCACAAAATGGGAACACAACTTCTACCTTTACTTATTCTTTTTTTTTCATCATCTCTTCAAAGAGAGTTTTAATTCGAAAAAATTTGCTTTTTTTTCTCTTTTTTTTCCTTCTCTTTTTTTTTAGGATAAATCTCCAAGTTTTAATTCCTTCTTTTCTCAAAATAGTTCTCATAGTTCTCCACATCAAAAACCAAGGTTAATTCTTCATAGAATTTCATCATATCAACACCACAAAACAAAGCTCCCCCAAGCTAGACTTAGGAAAAGTAACCAAATTGGGGCCAAGGGGTTAATTTATGACTTTTATGAAGATTATGGTCAAGGCTACAACATGGGTGAGCAAGAAGGGAACAAACGTTTCTAAGTTCATCTGAAGGCTACCTAAAGAACATGGCCTTCGCCATTCTCAATGTGCACGTGCAATGTATCATGACACATTACTAGAAGTCTAGAGTCAAAACTAAGATCAATATCACACCAGGAACTAGACACACATGAAAAATAATTAAGGCTTAAGCCTCACAGTTAACACAATCAAGCTCCAGACTCATGCATGATTAACAAAGTTGACTTTCAATAGGGATCAAGATAGTTCAAGGTCAAATCATGATAAGTTAATTACAACGCAAGCCTTTCAATCAAAGTCAAGCCAAAAACGTTTTAAATCAAGGATAGGGGCATAGGGAAGTAGTTTACTAGTCATTCATTATCATGATTCTCGTCTTTTTAATATTTTTTTTGAATTTTTTTAACACATAAATAAATAAGAAAGCACAAAAAGGGTGTACCATATATATATATAAAGCCAACTCCCCCAAGCTAAACTCGGCAATGGCCTCATTGCAGCCTATAGGGAGTAGGAAAAACCCGGTAGTTCCTCAAAATGAAAAGGAAACATCAACACCATCATCAACAACATCCTCTTCGTCAACACCAGCATTGTCGCTGCCACCTGCAATACTTCCCGCATCGGGAAAGACCTGCAAAAAGGTCATAGACAGGATACATCGACATTGTCGCGCCCGATTGGACGGACCTTGCCCGGTCTAATCGGGCGGAATAGGGTACTCCATTCTGCCTTTTTTTCAATACTGATACTCGCGCCCGATCGAGCGGAGATGGGTTTAGCTTCATACTCTCTCCTTTTTTTTAAAGACTGTGTTGTGTTATTATATAGAGAGTACGAAGCTAGGCACGAAGTGGAATATAAATAGAAAATGAAAATAAGAAAGACTAAGAAAAAAAGGAAGAAACTGGTTGCCTCCCACAAGCACTTGTTTATAAGGTCTTTAGCTTGACCATATGAATCCTTATCGATTTTGTGGTGGGGAAGAGAGTGTGATCTCTAACTTCTCTTTGATAGGGTCTCCTACTTGATAGTGTTTCACCCTTTGTCCGTTGACCTTGAAAGTGCCTCTGGTCGTGTTCCATAGTTCAATGGTGCTGTAGGGATATGCTTTGTAGACTGTGAAAGGACCCAACCACCTTGACCTGAGTTTCCCTGGAAATAGTTTTAACCTTGAATTGAATAGAAGGACTTGATATCCTTCTTTGAATTCTCTTCTTATGAGGCCCTTGTCGTGCCACCTCTTTGTTTTCTCCGTATAAAGCTTTGAACTCTCATAGGCTTCGAGGCGGAGCTCATCTAGCTCATTCAACTGCAATAGCCTCTTCTCTCCCACAGCCTTAGCATCAAAGTTTAGGCTTTTGATGGCCCATAATGCTCAATGTTCTAGCTCAACGAGTAAGTGACAAGCTTTTTTGTATATGAGCCTGTATGGGGTTGTACCTATTGGAGTTTTATAAGCTGTTCGGTAGGCCTAAAGTGCATCATCAATTTTATCAGACTAATCCTTTCTCGTTCTTGCAACTGTTTTCTCTAGGATGGACTTTATCTCTCGATTTGATACCTCTACTTGGCCACGTGTTTGGGGGTGATAGCCAATTCCAAGTTTGTGCTGCACTCCATATTTCTTCAACATTGCCTCGAATCGGCTCTCCATGAAGTGTATTCCCCTATCACTAATAAACACACATGGGATACCAAATCTATTGAAAATATTTTTCTTGAAAAATTTACTTACCACACGGGCATCATTGCTTGGTGTAGCAATAGCCTCAACCCATTTTGACACGTAGTCAACGGCTACCAAAATGTATCGATTCCCCTTAGAGGAAGGAAACGGACTCATGAAGTCTATCCCCCACACATCGAACAGCTCGACCTCGAGTATGTTGTTGATTGGCATCTAGTTCCTCTTGGAAATATTTCCCGTACGTTGACAATGGTCACAAGCCTTGACATAGGAGTACACATCCTTAAACATGGTGGGCCAATAAAACTCGCATTGTAGAATCTTTGCACTTGTTTTCGAGGGACCTTCATGTCCACCACAAGGTAATTCATGACAATGAGAAATTATATTGCTTACCTCACTTTCGGGAATGCACCGTCTAATTACTATATTGGCACATAGTTTTTACAAGAAAGGGTCTTCCCAAAAGTGTCGACGTGCCTCATAAAGGAATTTCTTCCTTTATTGATAGGAGTAACCGGTTGTACCTATAGAAAGATAGTTAGCTAAATCAGCATACCAAGGAGATTCAACCTGTAAAAGAGCTAACAAACACTCAGTAGGAAAAGAGTCATCAAAAGGGAGGTTATCCTCATCCTGCTCATCAAGGAGGAGGCGAGAAAAATGGTCTGCGACAACATTTTCTGTTCCCTTCGTATCTCTGATCCTATATCATAGTCCTGCAATTAGAGGATCCATCTAATCAACTGTGGCTTGGCATTGCTCTTGCTCATCTGATATTTCAATGCCGTATGATCTGTATGGATAATCACTTTTGACCCAACTAAATAAGAATGAAACTTATCTATTGCATAAATAACAGCTAGCATCTCTTTTTCAGTAGTTGCATAATTCATTTGAGCAAGGTTAAGAGTTTTACTAGAGTAATATATAACATGCAATTTCTTATCCTTTTGCTGCCCCAAGGCGGCCCCTATCGCATAATCACTAGCATCGCACATAATTTCAAAGGGTAGGGTCCAATTTGAGGGTTGTATAACAGGAGCAGAGATTAAGGCCTCCTTCAACCAGTTAAAAGCTTCAAGACAAGCATCATTAAAATCAAATTTGGTGTCCTTAGCTAACAATTTAGTTAAGGGTCGAGCAATTTTTGAGAAATCATTGATAAACCTGCGATAAAAACCTGCATGGCTAAGGAAACATCATACTCCTTTCACAAAATTCGGAGGGGGAGGTTTCTCTATTACCTCTACTTTGACTTTATCCACCTTGATCCCCTTGTTTGAAACCACATGGCCTAAAACAATTCCCTATTGTACCATAAAATGGCACTTCTCCCAGTTCAATATTAGATTGACATCCTGGCATCTATGGAGCACCTTTGTTAGATTTTCAAGACAAATATCGAAAGATATACCATAAACAGAAAAATCATCCATAAAAACTTCCATAGAATTTTCTATGAGACTTGAGAAAATAGCCATCATACACCATTGGAACGTGGCTGGAGCATTGCACAGTCCAAATGGCATTCTGCAATATGCAAAGGTGCTATATGGACATGTGAATGTAGTCTTTTCCTGATCACAAGGGTGGATGGGGATTTAAAAGAACCGGAATATCCATCAAAGTAACAAAAAAAGGAATGGTTAGCCAATCGTTCAAGCATTTGATCAATGAAAGGCAAGGGGAAATTTTACGGGTGGCTTTATTTAATTTTCTGTAATCAATGCACATCCGCCACCCCGTAACAGTTCTAATGGCGATGGGCTCTCCTTTTTCATTCTTGACCACGGTCATACCCCCTTTCTTTGGTACTACTTGTACAGGACTGACCCACTTATTATATGAGATGGGGTAGATTATTCCTATAGCTAGTAATTTGAGAACCTCTTTCTTGACTACTTCCATCATAGCTGGATTAAGCCGTCTTTGAGGTTCTTGAGAAGGGGTATGATCATCCTCAAGAATGATCTTATGCATACAAAAACATGGGTTGGTACCCTTAATATCATCAATGGTGTACCCAATGACCTTGTATTTTCTCAAAACAGTGAGCAATTGCTCCAATTCGTTGTTATTGAGTTCAGTATTGACAATGACAGGGTATGTATTATTCGGACCAAGATATGCATACTTAAGATTAGATGGAAGGGGTTTCAACTCTACCTCGGGAGGCGTAATACTCTCCCCAACACTCAATGCACTGAGGACTTCCTTGACTGGAGCGGTGATTGGATTAGCTTTTGCGTCCTCTAGTAGCCTTGTGTACTCCCTTGTTTTCCAATCTTCATCATGGATACTTCCTATCAACACTGTTTCAAGAGCATCTTCCTTTTTGATCAAGGGGAGTTGTTGTTGTTGTAAATCATCGAGGACAACCACTTGACAAATAGTCTCACCCATGGACAGATTTCCCATGGCATTCAATAGTGAATACTCCATTTTCTCATCCCCTACTTCAAATGTTATTTTCCCATTCTTCATGACAATAATTGCACCTGTAGTAGCTAAGAATGGTCTACCAAGAATAATAGGGACATGTGCATTTTCTTCCATTTCCATAACAACAAAATCACATGGAATAAAGAATTTACCAACTCGCAATGGAACATCTTCAAGTATACCGAGGGGGAATTTAACTGACCTGTTTGCAAGTTGCAAAGATATTAGGCTTTAACTCACCCAATTGGAGCTTTTTGCATATGGAGAGCGGCATAAGGCTCACACTTGCACCAAGATCGCATAGCTCTCTATTGATCTCTATATCTCCGAGCTTTATTGGGATTGAATAGCTGCCTGGATCACCTAATTTCTTAGGAAGAGTGTTTTGCAGAATGGCACTACATTCTGCAGTTAGAGAAACAATAGCATTCTCTGTAAGCTTTTTCTTATTAGCATATCTTTCAAAAACTTTACATAAGAAGGCATTTCAGAAATTGCATCCAAGAACGGTATATTAATGTGAAGTTTTTTAAGGATGTCTAGAAATTTACCATACTTTTTCTCTAACTTAGCCTCGGCTAACCTCTGTGGGAAAGGGACTCTTGGCACGTATGGGGAGAGAGGTGGAGTCATTTCCCGTTGCTCTTCCCGAACTTCAGTCTGCTTTTCATTTTCTTTATTTAAGCTATTTTGAACACGTGCCCGGTCGGGCAAAGATTACCCGGTCTGACCGAGCGAAGAATAACTTCGCTGATTTCCCTGCTTTTCTGAAGTATCTTCTCGCGCCCGATCTGGCGGGCTTTGCCCGGTCTGACCGGGCGAAGAAGAACCTCGCTGATTCTCTCCTTTGCTTTGTCTCCCAACATCCCTTGTTGATGGTTCCCTTTTGGGAATACCTTCTAATTGTTTCCCACTCCTTAAGAACACAGCATTCATGTGCCCCTTTTTTGGTTGCTTAGTTTGGCCTAGAAAGGTTCCCAGCATTTTTGAAGATTGGCCAACTTGGTGGGAAAGTTGACTTATCTGGTTTTCCATGAGCTTATTTTGGGCTTGCAACTGTTGGATGGAATTGTTAGTTATGTTAATGAAGTCCTCCATCATTAGCTCGAGATTGGATTTTTGAGGAGGTTGGTGCATGGGTTGCATGGGTTGTTGAACTAGAGGTGGTCTTGGTTGAAAACCAGGTGGATTATTGTTGTTGTTTTGGGGTGGTGGCAGAGGTGGATTTTGTTGGACTTGGGTGTTTTTGTAAGAGAAATTTGGGTGGTGCTTCTAACCTTTATTATATGTGTTCGAATGGGGGTCATATGGTCTTTTCAGGTTGGAATTATTAAAGGTATTGGCTTCCTCAATAGATACTTCATTGGAGATTTGTGGGTAATTGGGAACGATGTGGCCTTGGGTGTTGCACATTTGACATGTTTCAAGCACATTAGCGGAGGATCCAGCCTGCACTTTATCGAACTTGCTTGATAGTGCCTGCACAGAACTAGCCAAAAGGGTTAGAGAATCCACATCTAATTTACGTCCTTTTTTCACAATGTTGCGGCCGCCTAGATGATAGTTGTCATTGGCTGACATCTTCTCAATTAGGTCCTTTGCTTCAGTTGGGTTCTTAGTCAAAAGGGAGCCTCCCGATGCGGCATCTATGTAAATTCGGAACTCATGGGTCAACCTATTGTAGAAAGTTTGGATCAACATCCATTCAGGAATACCTTGATAATTCATTCCTCAACCTCGCAGTCTTTTCTTGTCCCAAGAAGTTGACCAGAAAAGCCTTTACCAGTTTGTCCCAAGTATCAAAGGAACCAGAGCCTTCATCTCTTAACCATTCCTTCGCCCTATCCCGTAGTGAGAAAGGAAAAAGGCAAAGTCTAAGAGCATCATCTGTAACACCATTCAACTTCATAGTGTCACACTTTTCCAAGAAACCATCTATATGATTTACTGGGCAATCGTGAGGTGTCCTAGCAAATGAGTCATTGGATATGAATTGGATGAACTGAGGTTTCAACTCAAAATTCTGAGCAGTGATAGGTGGTCTAACAATGCTAGAAAGGAGCCCGATTGTTGTATCAGGGATACCGTACTCCAAAAGAGATTTTGTTGCTTGATCTTCCATATTTCTATTATTTGCTCTTCTTCTTCTTTCTCTTCGTCTTCTTACAGTCGCTTCAATTTCAGAATCTAGAGGCACTAAGTCGTCTGGCCCTGAACGTTGTGTTTGCATACAACAAAGAACTAGGGAAAGAGCATAAAAAACATAGGAGACAATAGCCGAAGCAACAAACAGGTAAAACTCAGTAAAAACGATTCATGAAAAATTAAAATGAAACCGTTAGTCCCAGGCAACGGCGCCAAAATTTGATAGGCTTATTGCGTACCTAACAAAAATAACCTAACTATTCCCTCTAACTATGTAGCAGGCTAAGTAAGGATCGAATCCCAAGAGACTATGGTTCAGTCAATTAATCAGACTCAAGTAATTACTAAGAACGTGACCAATCAATAATGGATGATAATAATCAACTAAGATATTAAATAACGCAATTAAACTATCAAAGATGTAATCAATAGGCTAAGACATCCAAGATCAAGCATCACCACAATTATGATCAATAACTAATAAATCTACCCCCAATATATAAATCAATTGACAAGAAGAAAAGCAATCCCTAGATAATCCCCCCCTCTTGAGTGCTCATTGAACCTTCAGGAACACAATTAAAAATATAAACAAAGTCCCTTAATTGTTGCTTTATCCATAACTTTTGGGAGCAACAAACTACTGCTGCTATATATTCCACTTTGGTTGTGCATAGTGCAACAATATTTTGCTTCTTGGAACTCTAGAAAACTAAACAAGGACCAAGGAATTGGGTCATACCTAAAGTGCTCTTATGATTTACCAAATCACCCGTATAATCAGCATTAGCATATCCTTTTAAGTCAAATGCTTCACTTCTAGGATAATATAAGCACAGATCATTTATTTCTTTAAGATACCTTAGTATTCATTTCACTACGGTCAGATGAGATTCTTTGGGATTTGACTGGAACCTAGCACAAAGACCAACACTAAAAGAAATGTCAGGTCTACTAGCATTTAGATGTAAAAGAAAAAAAATCAACCCTATGTACTTTATTTGATAACCACTTTTTCCTTTGGGATCTTCATCTAATCTTGTAGCAGTTCCCATGGGAGTATGATTCACCTTTGCTGTTTCTAATTCATGTTTCTTCAAGAGTTCCTTTATATGTTTTTATTGGTGGATCATAGTTCCTTTCTTAGTTTTCTTAATTAGCAAGCCAAGATAGAAATTTAAATCTCCCATCATGCTCATTTCAAACTTACTTCCCATAAAATCTTCAAAGTACTTGCACAAAAGTTCATTAGTAGCACCAAAAATAATATCATTAACATAAATTTGTACAACTAAAAGGTGAGTTTCTTTTTTATTTTAAAAATAAATCTTTGTCAATTTTACCTTGTTTAAAATCATTTTCCATAAGGAACTTTGACAACTTTTCATACCATGCTCTAGGTGCTTGTCTTATCCCATAAAGAGCTTTATCAAGCTTATAAACATGGTTTGAAAAGTTGTGATTTTCATAGCCAGGAGGTTGTTCCATAAAAATATCTTAATTCAAAAACCCATTTAAAAAGGCACACTTGACATCCATTTGATATAGCTTGAAATTCATAAAAGCAGTAAACGCAATCATTATTTTAATAGCTTCTAATCTAGCAACAAAAGAAAAAGTTTTTTCAACGTCTATAACTTCTTGTTGGTTATAACCCTTTACAACCAACCATACTTTGTTCTTGGTGATAGTTTTAAACTCGTCCAGCTTGTTCCTAAATACCCACTTAAGACCAATCACTTTTTGATGTAAAGATTTGAGCTCAAGATATCATACCTTGTTCCTTTCGAACTCATTGAGTTCCTGCTACATGGCTACAGTCCATTCTGCATCTTTTAATGCTTTAAAGTGATTGTGGCGTTCTAGTGTGGACAAGAATGCATTATCTGCACAGAAGTTTCGAAATAGTTACCTTGTTTGAGTTCCTTTGTCGAGGTCACTTATTATGAGTTCCAAAGGGTGTGAACTCTGGTGCTTGCAAGACTTAGGGTGAAAACTTCCAATTAGAACTTGTGGTGCACCTTCATTACTGGAACTTGCTTTAGTGACGGGAACTTCAGATTCTGAAGTTCCTTGTTCATCGTTGTGTACTGAACTTCATTGTTGTTTATTGGAACTTCGCCATTTTCTTATTGTTCTAGAACTTCTACTCCTTTATTTGCTAGGCGCTACTTGCATGGTGTTTCTTCTTCATCTAGGTAAATGGAACAAACCATCCCAATTTCAAAATCCTCTTATTCCTATACAAAGGTTAGTGTTAAAGATTCATCAAAAATAATATGTACTGATTCCTCGACACACATTGTTATTTTATTATACACTCCAAACATGCAAACCCATAGATTAAAATCGAAAAAAATTATTTGAATCAAGAAGGTAAAAAATAGAGGGAATATACTAGTAAGATGCTTCAAATCTAGTAGAAAGAGAGCAAAATCAAGCAAAGCTTCAATACAAATCCATAGTGTACGTAGTTGCGCGTCACAAGTGAGGAGAGATTAGGGGTTTCGTATTATTGAGATTAGGGTTTACGGGAAAGATAAGGAAATGTGAGATATTGAGATTATGGGTTTCAATGGGAGTCAAATGCTTGGAATTTCATGCGGGATATTGGGGGTTAGGATTTTTGGGTGATTCGAAGAGGGTTAGAGAAGGAGAATGTGTGGAAATTGCTTCAAATTTGCTGGTGTTTCTAGTGTTTTCATGAGAATGTGTGGGCTACAATACTTTCTTGCTGGGTGTTTTCGATTGAAGCTGGCATGAATTTAGTTCTTGCGTTTAACGCTTACTTCCAACGTTAGAGATTCAAGCAACTTTGGTTATGCATGGATTAGGGGGTTTGTTTATTGTTTGATGTTTGTGATTTAGGTTTTATGTTTGGGCAAAGGTAAGTATTTTGGGCTCGGCTTGCGTTTAGGGCTTTTTGAGGGTTTGGTTTTGAGGTAATTTCAGGTTTTCATATACTTAATCTCGACCCATGCTAGGTGGGGAGACCCGATTTCATGTCTACACCATGGAAGTCATTTACTCCACGAAGCTAGCAAGTATGTGATGATAAGCTTATTCACTGGTGAACAAAGTCATGAAGGAAGCTTACTAATGGATGTAACAAGAAGATTTTCAGATCAACTTGTATTTATTTCCACGTAAAGAATGAAGTCATGCAACATTACTTGATCAAGACAGAAGATGGACATGCTTTGTGAATTAGAACATGTGCCTTAGTGAGTTAAAATGTATGTTTTAGTGTGTTTGAATGTGTTTCAGTGTACTTACTTTAATTTGAAGAAATTCTAGTAAAAACAAACTATAAAACTTTCATTATTCTCTCTACAATAGCTGAATGTATTTTCCATTACTAATTTAATTTTACACATTGAATGGTGCAGTGGTTTAAGAAATGTAATCCTAAGTAGTGAATTTATATCTTAGTTTTGAATTAGAATCACCCTAAAAACTGATATTTGTATGATTATTTCCATATCATGAAAAAACACAACCCTAGTTTTATTCCTTTGTAAAATGATCCTAATACTTGCAAGCATTTAAACAACAAACTTAGGTTCATAAATATTTTTTCTTTCAATTAAATCCAATAAGATAGGTAGAATATAGATAAGGGGTAAGCATATAACGAACATGATACAAGTCCTTTTCAATGCACAAAATCACAAACTGACCACTCTTTTTGAGGTTTATCCAAAAATATTCGTCACCACACCCACACACTACCCCGGCCCACAGTTTACGTCTTCATTCACACAGGGATTTATTAATTTTTTTTTTAACTTAAATATAAATTTAAATTTTATGGAACCTTCCCCAAAATCTTTCATTCGCAGACTCTCTCACCTCTGCATATTTCCCCCCTCTCTCTGTTATTCAAGCTCACTCTCATTTCTTTTCTTGCTCATTTAATTCCGAAAAACCCAAATTAAAAAACAAACGAATACAATAATCAAGGAAAAAACAACTTCAAGACTAATCTTTTCCAAGAAGCAACCAAACCAAAGTATCGAATCGGTAAATTTACTGAACTTCTTCGTTTCTTTTCTTGTTTTCTAGCTATATTTAGTAACGCTGATCTCTTGATTCTGGACAACTTTTTATGTTTGTATCGATACAGAAGCATTAATATGTGGATTGGTGTTGTTAATTTTTATTTTTTTTATTTTTGGCTCTTTATATGCCGCTTTTAAGCCCAATGGAGGCACAAGGACGGTATATATCGTAACGCTTATATATTTGGTATACTTATGAATTAGTTTTTATTTTTCTGTGCTGTTGAATTTGTACTTCGTTTTTGCTGAACTGATCTGTTGCTTTATTTCTTTGAATTTGTGAAGATAAAATAACCAAAAAGTGAAATTGGAATAGCTTTTTTTTTAATGGGTTGAAGAAAACGTGTGCTTTCCATTTTCTTAGAATCAGTTACGCTTTTCTTCCCCGATTTGACCTGTTATACTTCTTAGCTTGAGTTATGGGATGAAGCCAAAACAAGAAACGAATCGGGCGTCGCTCCAAACACACACTAGTTAGTCATTCATATACTTCGTATAAGGGCCACCATTTTGAATTTTTGATGGGTTGAGCTTTATTTTTATATTGGTTATTTATTTATATACGACTCTTTTTTTTTTGGTAAGTAGGAACGAGAATTAGAATTACACATGAAAACCCTTCCTAATGTAAGTTTTATCTACTTTAACAAAGAAAAAAAACCGCAAGTTTTAACTACTTTAACTAAGAAAAAAAAACCGCAAATCTTTAATAACATTAAGAATATCTTGGACAAGTCCTTGAACCTCTGCATTTGGATATACGAATCTTATGAATTCGGATATGGATGGGGACGTACATCTGTCAATGTACATTAGAGTTTCGTCTTCTTTTGTGTTTAATGATTTGGGAAGGCGGAATTGTCGTACTCCGTATTTGGTAACGGAAACTAGGTTTTTCTATATTCATGTAATTTGCAGCTTTCTTGTCTATGTATGTAGTGGATGACAATTGTGGCTTTGTTGGCAGCTATATGATGCAAATTGCGGAACTACGTTCTTTACTTGCTAACCTTCTACATTTATAATCGTCCCAACTCCCACGTAGATGCTAGGCTATTTTCAGGTGGGAGTTGGGACTTTATTGATTTAATCGTTTTGTGATCGTTGTAACTTATAAGGAAGGGGTTACGGTGTCTGAACGTATGCGTAACCTGAAAATACTGAATTAAAACAAGGCTTGCTGTCGTATAAGCTGTTAATTCTGTTAAATTGGCCAGACCTTTAATGTAAGTGTATTATATGATTCTATAATAGATATCCATTAGTCGTTAGCTAATTTTTCCTCTTTGAAAATGTTGTCCGACTTTTCCAAAATCATTGCGGGGTATAACTTTAGATTAGGTAATTTTTTCGAATATTCTAACCATTTTCAACCATTAATAGAGACGGAGAGAGTATAATCTTATCGGTTTAGTAAGGGATAATTAATTGAGATATAAAGTAATAGTAGTTTTAGTTCTATTCGCCTGAATATCTTCTATATGAACTGGTCGAAACCTTTTGGCTTTCATTTGTGGTGACCTGAACTGGTCTTTACAGTTCATTTGGTAAATTGAATGTGTTTTCTCGACATATCCATATTAGTTTTTTGAATGAGCTTGATGCATTTCATCTGAATTTTGTGGTCCTCGTCTAAGCTAAGTCTTTCAGAATATGGTGAAATGGACCGAAGTGAGTAGAAGTGAAACTAGTGACAATAACTATAAAGACTACCATATAAAGGCATACAAAGCAACTAAATCATAGAAGGGGAGTATGAAAATGAGAGATATGCACGTATTATCTTGTTTAATGGCAGGTGTGTCCAATGATGTCTCTAAGTTAGGTTCTCTAAGCTACCTAAATCAAGATTTGGAGAATCTTAGGTTCGGATTCTACTAGGGAAGGTTGATCACATTAAGTGTGTGTGTTTGGAGTTTGCATCATACACTGCATTTTCCAATCTATTGCATATATACTCCGTAATGTCTAACCTAATTTGTTAACATTAAACACTGATTACTGTGGATTGTAATGTCAACCTAGGGAGTTGTAACATTAATTTTCATTTTCTCTTTTTTTTACAGGGTAACATTAATTTTATAATGTGATACTTCCTCTATCCCTAATTATTTATCCCATTTGATTTCAAAAAAAAATTTATTTGTCTCATTTAACTTTTTACGGTATTTAAGACACGATTTAAAACACTTTTATCTCCAAATTCGTCAGACAAAAAATTATGAAAATTTGATATTTTAAAATTTTACATTAGAATGAATCAAACATGATCTCCCATGAATATATTATTTGTTATAATATAATTAGAATTTGTGATCAAAATTTTTAAACTTTAATTCCAAATTAGAAATGTAGCAAATAATTAGGGATGGAGGAAATATACGTGAATTTGCATCAAAACTTTCTTCCAACCCTGTACATGTATTTATTCATCATATTACTGTCCTGTTTCGCTACCCCGTCCTTCCCCTCTTTTCCCTAGGGTATAGGAAAACCTGATCACCTTTATTTTGAGTAATGGGTAACCAATTTGTAATGCTTGAAATAGAATGTTTCGGCTTTGCTTTAGAAGAACAGACGAAAGTTGAGATTAAACTTATTTCAGTTTTTGAGGACTAAGTCAAGAATACAAGTTTTTGAGAGAAGAATGCTTGTTGCTTTTCGTCGTGTCAAAGCTTTACAGAGGTCTAAACTTTTAAAGTGTGAAAGATTCGTTGCCAAAAAAAAAAAAAAAAGTGTGAAAGATTTATGTGCGTAATGTTCTGAGTTTGTTATCTAACTCATCAAATTGTTAATTAACAGTTTTTGAGTGAAGAAAGCTTGTTGCTTTTAGTTGTGTCAAAGCTGTGAAGAGGTCTATAACTATTAGCGTGAAAGATTTATGTGCTTAATGTTCTGAATATGTTATCTAACTCATAAAATTGTTTAATTAACTATTTCCTGTGTCTCATTTTATTTGTTATATTGCCTGTTTTACAATCTTTTTAGATTAATACAAGGAATTACGTATATTTTAGTAAAGTAAATTTTTTTTTATTAAAGTATACTTTTATTAAAATGAAGATAAAAATAAGAGTATAATAATAAATATTTTAGTGCTAAAATAGAAGTGTATAATAACTAAATGTAGACGTGAAGATAAGAATATTGTAGTATTACCTTATCATATAATGTGTTGCTATTTGTCCAATGGTTGACGACACTAACGCTTTTGTGATTGCCGCCTCATTTTAATTTAATATACTAAGAAGTATTATCTATCTTTATTTATTATCCCTGTTGCGTTAAGAAGCAAAAAATGATTGATTGTTTCGAAGTTGGTTATCATATCTTATTTTCGGTCTTCGGATAAGATCTGGTTTCACATGCTTACAATTCTTTTTAGATTTTTTTCGGTGGACCCTGTCACTCTGTGTTGCTGCCTCAACTTATCATAGCAATCTTTTGTGCAATCTGTTTCTTGTTAATTTGACTGCTTTGTGAGTTGATGTAATTGAGTTTTGTGCAGCATTACGCTATAGTTAACATTAGCCTCTGCTACTTTATTGTGCAATGGTTTCAAATTTGCTTCTTTATATAATGTTCGTGTTTTAGTGTTTTCCCATAAATTTGATATCAAGTTATTCTCAGGGGGACCGAAGAAACTTAGTCCATGGAGCAGTACCGCCAGCAACATGCGACTCAAAGCTATTGCAGTGGAGAAGATATGAGTAAATGGAAATCTCCCTCATCTGGAGATGGGAGTATCGAAAATAACTCATCCGGTTGTTTTGATTGCAATATCTGTCTTGACCTTGTTCAAGATCCGGTAGTAACAGTTTGTGGTCATCTCTACTGCTGGCCTTGCATCTATAGGTGGATGCATTCTCGAAGAAGTTCCCTTGAAAACTCTGGGCAACAACCTGAGTGTCCTGTTTGCAAAGCAGAAGTTTCACAGAATACCTTGATACCTCTCTATGGCCGGGGACAACCTAGGAAACCTACCTATAGTAGGGGCACCATACTCGATAACGCTGTCCCTCAGAGGCCTGGCGGTCTTGGCTGTAGGGTCCACACCCTTATAACCACCACTTCATCCAGTACTTCACATCTTGGCGAACAACTTCATTATCGACGTCACCACCCACTTCATTACCAAGTACATCCATACAACTTTTTAGACTCCAACTTCCAGTCACCTGTGCATGGACTCGCGGGAACTACCACATATATTTCTATGATTGAGATGTTTAGTAAGATGATCCAAGCTGGGATTAATGGGAACTCACAAACTACAGATTATAATCATCCGAACACATACAGTGTTGTGACCACCAGCAGTGCGCGAGGCAGATTGCATATGATGCTTGCGGATAGATCCCTAAGCAGAGTCTTTTTTTTCCTCTGCTGCTGTGCTATACTGTGCTGGCTTCTGTTTTGAGTCGAATGTTCCCTGCCAGGCGCCATAACACACATGTATCCGTCCTATGCTTGTATATTAGAAATTGTATATATGCATGGGCCGGACTGTCAATCAGGATGTGCTGAGAAAATTTCTACTTGATTTCGTTACTGAACTTGGAATATCCGATGTATTACACAATTACGGTGTCTTGTCGTGGTTAATGTTATTAACATGTCATAAAGTGTACAGTTATTCAACTCTGCCATATAAGCTATATGAAAGAAAGTATATGGAATGCAAAATTTGTGGTCCTCTATGGTACGAAGTGAACCTACAAATTTTTTGTTTCCTGATCTGTTTGTTCTTGCTTTATCACCTAATTATCACCTTTTACTACTAAATCATACAAGGACTACCCCATATAATGAGCTAATTGATGAGGAGCCTGTAATAATATCTTACTGGAACATTTTGAACAATTGCAATAACTGGCATCGAAGGTGAAACATGCTCTACAAAATTACATCATCCTGTCAACGAACACATTCTGATTTTTAATTTGCTCTTCAACGGCTTACACGATTATTCCTATCTAACTTGGAGGTGAAAAAGTCAGCTATTGTCAATATAGATTATTCCTCCTTATTCTACAAGATTGTCCTAGGTTTCTTAATGTAGATTCACCAGCAAAATCTTCATAACTGCTCCCCCACAAAGACAGCAACGTTTGCTCTTCCAGTCTTTCTGGACCACTCCTTGTGTACTACTCTCATCCAGACTTCAATTAGCAAAATTTACAATATAACATCTTATCTGCCAGTCTCCTTTTTTACTGCTTCAGCTCTTACGAGTCTCCTTCACGGATTCCATCAGCTCGGTTAAGCCAACAGGTAGGAAGCAAGAGCAATTCGCTTATTCTCTAGCCCTCCTACTTTAGATAATTTTCCCTGGTTCCCTCGGATATGCCCATCAACTTTTAACAGAAAATGAAACCAAACACAAGTACATACTTCCTAGCTCCTCCAGCGATTTCCTAATGCTATATAGAAATATCCTTTGTGTTGACCTAATGACACCCTACCCTGGTTAGTTACAAAAGAAAAAGTAGAATATCTAATTTCAAAACGCAATAATCTTCGAACATATTCAAAACCGGAACCCACCTCAGTTATGAGAGAGTAGGGGAGGTGAGGTTGAGAAATAGCCCACACAAATTTCTCAATGACAAGAATGATCAGCCGTAGTACAGTTAGAATAAGCAGATCAAAGGATCTCCAAAAATGAAATTTGGGAAACCGTGTAGCTCATGAGTTTAATTGCCCAAAATGTTGTCTTCGTTGATGTTTGCTGCAACAGTTAACTGTTACACACAATGCCTGCATACACAAATTCCCTACACTCCAGAGTATACTAAGATTACCACTGTACTAGTATATACTAACATTGTCTGTGATTGATAGCTGAGAATTATTGTGTGATTGAGTATAACCTACCAATCTATCAACTGATCATTGATTTACAGAGATCCATAGCTATTTCTTAACACCCAACTAAGCTTCAACAGCTAACCTTTACATCCTACTCAAATGATCAATGTACAAGGTATGATACCATATCAAACCAAATCTACAGAAAAGCTGAGATTGAATTTTTCAAGGAAGCACACTATCATTGGTGCTATTGGAATTAGCAATAACATGCTGATCAGTAGCAAGGAAATTGTGAATTTCAGAAACTCTGACACCAGCTGTCTTCATCTGCCCTGTAAAAATGTAACAACTTCAACTTGGCCACCGAACCCTGACAATGAATAATTTCATACGGATAATCAATCTTCAGTATAATGTAAATAGTCAATATTACTAAAAGGTACCAATTATCCATACTGAATACCTCAGCGGCAGCAGCCTGAACAGGAAATGCAAATCCCGTTGAGCAGTTCTCCAATTTTTCTGGACACTTCATCCATGCTCTATGTGCCTCGCTCAATTGAATTTTATACTTGAACATCTGAAACAGTAAAGGGAGCTTAAAAATGGGAAAGAAAATCTGATAGGATTGATCTGTAATGAGAAACTATTTCACACTTCTCAATGGGGAAGATGGACCAACAGTGAATAGAAATCATGAGGAAAAAGAAAGAGAAGACAAAAAGCAATAAAGGTATCAATGTAGACAAAGAACCTCTGAAAGAGGAACCCTCGGTTTTTCCAGTTCATCTCCTTCAATTTGCAAGCCAGTGCCTTGGCAGTCTGGGCAGAATACTGAGTAGATTTGGTCACGTAAGATTCCTTCTTTACATTCCATCCTAGTTTGCATGCGTTTGACACTATTATCAGCTTTGCACTCTGTCCCCAGTTGATTGACCTTAGAATTCATCCTCCTCTTGGATCTGCGCCTCACTTTAGGAAGCACTGGTGGCTTCATGAACATCTCATGCTCACATAGAAGTATCCAGTGTAAGAGGCAGGAAGTGTGGAAAACATGAAACGCCTACAAAATTCACCATTGAAAAGTTTCAAGGTAAGTTTTTAACTCTTTATTACTATGTCTGATTATCATTAGGGTGGGGGAGGAGGGTTCTTAAATAGGATGAAGGAGTTCAGACATAGAACAACATCAGATGTTCTGTATTCTCAAAGTCTTTGGATAATAACTTACCCCCAAATTCTGTCACCAACAGTTATCAACTTCCGCAAATTTGATATCATAGTCAGTGAGTCAGAAAATATCAATGAACTACTATGAAGTTCAATGTAAGAAATATTCACACGTCAATTATTAATAAATGATGAGTTGATGACAGATCGAAAAATTACAAACAAAAGGTGAGCTTACCCCGTGCACATTTCTGCTAGAGCAAGCAAGCCTTCCAGTAGTCAGATTCAGCAGAGCAGCAACATCTTTTCCGGGTAACATCTTGTGTTGGCAGATATCACACGTTTTCTCAGATGCTGCACGTCGCTGCCTTCTCAACTTTCGTCGTAATGTCTTGTTAGAGATGATTCTAGATTGTAGAAGTTGGTCATCATATCGATGCAAAAGCAAAGCTGAACTTGTGGTAGATGAACTTTGGGAATCTTCCCCGGATGAATAAGACTGATTACTTATTGCTTCATGAGCATCTTCTGAATCAGAGAAAAATTTCTTCCTCCTCTTTGTGGAACCATTAACATCATTTCTATCTTCACCACCAGTAAGTAATAATGTTTTAATCTCGTCAAATAACCCCTGTTTTCCCAAGTCATAATAGTAACTAAAAGTAACAATAGCAAAGTCATGTGGCGGCAGGTTAGATTGAATCTGTTTATTTCCATCCCCACTCTTTCCCAACCATTCGCACCAAAGTCTCTGCATATCAGTAGATACCCCATCTTTTTCTAAGAACCTTGCAGTAATCTGCCCATATCCCATCAGTCTCACACGTAGGTCAGAAACTTCTTCTTTACCAATAACACCGGGAATCACCAACTCATTAGCAATGTCTTCACCATGCGAATTAAAATCACCTTTAAAAAAATTATTCACACTGTCCTGATTCCCATTTGCGTGACCATTACCAGTTGTTTTCAAGACACCACTATGAACAACAATAGCCAGATCGCCCACATGCTCATGATCATCCAACAAGCCAATTTTCTCATTACACTGAGACGCCACATCTTTCTCTTCTTCATCAGAACTATTAGGAAAGAAAAGTACTCCATCATCGAAAGGCCAAGGATTATCTCCAATTAACGTCGCCTTTGCAGCAGCATACCTTTCTTTGTGAAGGTTCCCTTTCAAATGCTGAAGCAGCACGTGATCACTATAACACGGTGCCAAACACAAGGTACAGAAAAAGATGTAACGCTTCCCATCTTCCCTAAGATCAACATATGTATGTCCCTGCAACCTAACATTCCTTAAAGTTTTCCTAGCAAGCTGCTCTTTCAAGTTCGGTGAACTCGGCTTTAAAAACCCTAATTCAACATCCGCCATCACAGAAAAAACCAATTCCTAGCAGAAATTGCAAATTACCAAATTTCTATACCACAAACCCTAGAAATTCACCGAACTATAAAACCTAATCTTTTAATATAAATCTTGAATTCACATTCCAATTAACACCTAAATGTTCATGAATAGCAGAAAAGCACAACGAAATTCAATAGAATCGGCTTCCACAGATGACGAAATAACGACTAGAAATCAAAAAATTGAAGCGAAACCTTAAAATCGTCGAAACTTACAGCTTCGAGGATTGGCGGAAATGGAGAATCTAGGAGACGGTAGAGGTAGTCGAGGATCGAAGAACGGTTCTACATGGGAAAGTGAAGAGACATAAGAGAGAGAAAGCTCCATCACCACCTCCATTGCTCTAAGAATACCCAAGATTCTAAAAGATTTTAGAAACTAGTACTTCAGATTCTTGAAGAAGAAGCGATGATCAGACAGAGAGAAAGGGGGGAAATTAGCGGGGTAGGAGAGAGAGGGGGGAAATGAGGAGACGAGTCTGTTTGATTTTATTTTTTTAGTTGATGAACTGAAAAAAGAAATGGAAATAAAAAAAAAAAAAAAAAAACTTTTTTAAAATATTGTTGGCTACTTGGCCAGGTTGGGTTTTGGTTTTATGAGAATCACGTTATCTTTTACTCTCATCCTGTTATCGGGATATACAAAAGAAATAGAATTATATAATATTTAAATATATCAAATGATATCTTGTCACACCAATTTAAATAAATTTAAATCTGCTGATAAAAACTTATAAATGATCCTATATATTGTATATATATTTTATATATAGATTAATATACCTAAGGGTTATTTTTGTAAATCTAATATTAAAATTTTTTTGCCTGATATTAAAATGTCTATATTTTATATTATAAATATATATCGAGATCTTTATTTGTATACATGACACCTTTATTTTTATACCTAAGATCTTTTATTTATATATACATGAGACCTTTATTTGTATATCTGAGTCCTTTATTTATATATATGAGGCCTTTATTTGTATATCTTAGACCTTTATTTGTATAAATGAGACATTTATTTGTATACCTGAAACCTTTACTTGTATACATGATATCTTTTATTTGTATATTTGAAACCTTTATTTGTATGAAGTAATAAATTCAATACCTTATACCTTTAATTCTATAGCTGAAATATTCATGTTGTAAGAAGTTTAACTTATACTTCAGTATCATATCAAACCAACAATTACAAACTTTACACTTGCAATTGTGACACTTTTTTTGTACTTATACACCTATTCAATACCCATCCTTTTGCAAATCTAGATACTACAACAAATCCCTTGTTTTCTCGAAACTTTATCCTAGACTTTTGGTGAAAGAGTTGGGGACAAAATTTTATCCCTTTTTTGACACTTTTTTGTGTAGATGTATATCTTGATAATTAAAAGTGTCTAGAATTGTGGACTTCTACCATGTGCAACTCACATGCTTTAGTAAGACAGTATGACAAAAAAAAAAAAACTCAGATCCCACTTTAATTTGTTCACCAACGGTTCTCTCGAATTCCAAACCCAAATTTCATCGGCCTCTAGCTTCCCCCGCCCTCAAATTTCATCCTTCTTTCCCCAAACCCAAATTTCGTCCTTATCTAACTTCCCCCGGCCCCGTGTTATCCGGCTTCATATCACCATGCACTAGGTAAATCTTCTCGATTTTATTTTAATTCTTCTTAATTTATGTTTTATTCCCCTCAATTTCCTGTTCTTTTTGCTTTAATTTTATAGGTTTGCACATGATTAATATTTCTGACTGGGTATTCCATACATAAATTTATAGTGAAGGATTTTGAGTAGATTATGGCGAGCTATTTGTCTATATCAAAAGCAGATGAATTTTCATTATGTTTGAACGTCCTTTGGGTTGTATATGAATCTAATTTGGGTTTTTCATGTTGTTGTCACTGCTTTTGTATTCTGATTAATGCATGATGTTCTTGCTGATGTTGTTGTATTCATCTTGTTTGAGCGTACATTGTTTTTTTTTTATTAATGTTGTTGCTATTGATGTTGTTGTTGATATTTATTAGTTAATTATCCTTGAAAAAAATATAGTTATGTGAAATATTGTTAGATTAGTTTCAATATAAAGTTTTAATATATTTTAATTTCTATAATTTTTACTTATGCATAGTTAGAGATATTACCTAGTTAGAAATGTGTATTGACAAGCGTATTTTGAGAAGTATTTCAAATTAAACTATTTTATCGGTAAATGCTCTCATGCACTTTTGTAAAAATTTGAAAGATATTCATTACTGGCTAGTTGTGAATCCTTACCTTTTTAGGCCTTATCTAACTATCAAATTAGTTGATAGTGAATGGTGACTATTGTGTAGAAAATGATTAATATACTAATTTACATTAGGTCTCTATCACCTTCTTAGAGGCCTTGACAATCTTTGGATGCCCTTTGTATTCAATTTTTTTAGTAAGTGTCACTAATTTTGTGAATGTCATTCAAAACCTTACATTATTTAGTAGTAGCAGGCTACTCAAATTATAAATCCTGGCCTTTTATGGAAAATTTGACGAGATGAATCCAAAGAAGCCTTTGCCCTTTTTAATCCTAAGTGAATTATATTTAAATAATTCAAGTTTGTAGCTTGCCTTCCCGTATTGGGAGTTAGCTCAAGTTAATTTCTTGCTAACCTCCTATACAGATCAGATAGATATGTGGCTCAATTAAATTGGTATGAAATTTTTGAGAAAGTCTGTATTGAGGAGAACATGATATATTGTCTTAAAATCCAATTGATATTATTAGAGGAACTTGGAGTATCTAGTTTTGGTCATATTTATCAATTTTTGTAGTGAGACATGTACGAATTTTAAGGCGTATTTTCTATTTATGTTTATATGATTAATAGATGCATTCAACTCTTATTTCAAATTTTTTTACGTAAATGATCCCATATTTTTTTTATTTGTTTTGAAGGTAAAAAATGACAAGTGTGCAACTGAGAAGCAAGAATAATAAGTTTCGACATTAAATGAGCTTTCACCATATATGTCGATCGCTCGATCTATAATTATCGTTGATGTTTTTTTAGGCTTATAGTTATTAATTGCACATATTTGATTTGGAAATATTATTTATGACTTTTTTAGATAGGCTTATATTGGTTGTGATCATATTTTTGACATATATATATATATATATATATATATATATATATATATATATATATATATATATATATATATATATATATAGGGGTGGGTTCATGTGAGAACCCCCCTAATATGAGAACCCTTTTGTGGGTGAGAACTTATCTAAAACCATACACTTTGCCAGATCTAACGGATGTGATTTAACATGAAAATAATAGCAAATACGTAATTACTACAATAACTGACAAAAAGCAGTTGGTTCCAAACAAATAACTAACAATTCTGTATATGATAACCCACTTCACTTTTCTAATTTGTCGAATCATTCCTTCACTTCTCCAAACACTTTTTTCTTCTTCTACTGCCCTTTCTTCTACCTTTTCGGTGTCTTTCTTCAACATTTTGGCTGAACATTTCGATTGTTGCTTGCTTTTTTCGTCTTCCCCATTGTTGCTTCAGTAGAACATTTCGCCCACATTGTTCCTTGCCTTTTTCACAGTACTTCACTCATGGAATCCTCCAACAAAGATTCACAATCGTCGAAGAAGACAATTGCGGGACTTCTATAAGTATTAACCTCTAACAATGGTGTTTTTTTTGTGGTTAATTCTCGTAATCTGACACAAATCGGTATCAAAAACTCAGGGAAAGGATTACCGAGGACACGGAATCATCTTCAGCCTCAGCCACACCCACAAACTCGACGGAAGGCTAATTCACTAAATATTGTTTAATTTCCGTAATTCATGATTAATGTTCTCAATTCAGTATATAATGTTCTTCTATTCACTTATATTGTTCTAAACAAGGCCTTAATGTTCTAAATAGTTCATAACCCATCATTCTACATAATGATTCCCTTGTTCTAAGTAGTTTGGTAGGTTGTTCTAAACTAATGAGCTGAATGTTCTAAAACGGTTAGTTGGTTGTTCTAAACGTTTGTTCATTAGCTCAAAATAGTTATTCCAAACTAATGAACATTATGTTCTAAACAATGAACAAAATGTTCTAAAATAACGAACATAGTGTTCTAAACCTCAATGGACTGACAATTTTCTAAATATTGTTCTAAACTAATCAAAATAATGTTTTAAAATAATGAACATATTGTTCTAAACTAATCAACATAATGTTCTAAACTAGTGAACATAGTGTTCTAAATCTCAATGGATTCACAATTTATTAAATATTGTTTAATTTCCATAATTCATGACTAATGTTCTAAACTCAGTATATTATGTTCTAAATTGTACTTATATTGTTCCAAACAAGGCCTATGTTATTTTTAGTTCAGAACCCGTCATTGTACATAATGATTCGCTTGTTCTATGTAGTTTGGTAGGTTGTTCTAAACTAATCAACATAATGTTCTAAACCGGTTGGTTGGTTGTTTTAAATGCTTATTCTAACTAATATTTCCTTCGTTGTACATAATATGTCTCTTATTCTAAATAGTTTAGTGGTATGTTCAAAACTAATGAGCATATTGTTCTAAACTTTTCTTACAATGTTCTAAGACTTATGAACATAATGTTCTAAGATTAGTGAACATAGTGTTCTAAACTAATAAACATAATGTTCTAAAATAATAAACATAATGTTCTAAACCTCATCGCACTACCAATTTACTAAATATGGTTGAATTTCCATAATTCGTGACTAATGTTCTAAATTGTACTTATATTATTCCAAACAGGGCCTTAATGTTCTAAATAATTAAGAACCCGTCATTCTACATAATGATTCGCTTGTTCTAAGTAGTTTGGTAGGTTATTGTAAACTAATTAACTTAATGTTCTAAAACAGTTGGTGGGTTGTCCTAAACGCTTGTTCATTAGTTCTAAATAGTTTGGTGGGTTGTTCTAAACTAATGAACATAATGTTATAAAATAATGAACATAATGTTCTAAACTAGTGAACATAATGTTCTAAACTCAACGGACAGACAATTTACTATATATTGTTTAATTTCCATAATTCTTGACTAATGTTCTAAATTCAGTATATAATGTTCTAAATTGTACTTATATTGTTCCAAACAAGGCCTATGCTATTTTTAGTTCAGAAGTCGTCATTGTACATAATGATTCGCTTGTTCTAAGTAGTTTGGTAGGTTGTTCTAAACTAATGAACGTAATGTTCTAAACCAGTTAGTTGGTTGTTCTAAACGTTTGTTCTAACTAATATTTCCTTTGTTGTACATAATATATCTCTTGTTCTAAATAGTTTAGTGGGTTATTCTAAACTAATGACCATAATGTTCTAAACTTTTCTTCCAGTGTTCTAGGACTAGTTAACATAATGTTCTAAACTATTGAACAAAATGTTCTAAACTAATGACCATAATGTTCTAAACTAATGAACATAATGTTTTAAACCTTATCGCACTGGCAATTTACAATATTGTTTAATTTCCATAATTCATGACTAATGTTCTTACTTTAGTATATAATATTCTAAATTAGTTTGGTAGGTTGTTCTAAATTAATGAAGTTAATGTTCTACATAATGTTCTAATTAGTTTGGTTGGTTGTTCTAAATGGTTGTTCTAAAAAGTTTGATTGGTTGTTCTAAACTAATGAACATAATGTTCTAAACAAATGAACCTACTATTCTAAATAAGTTGCTCTACATAGGTTAGTAGATAAGTTGGTAGATTCTCAGCAAAATCATATCTGATCTTGTTCTATATAGATTGGTAGATTGTTCTAAATGGTTGATATAATGTTTTAAATTAGCTGGTCAATTGTTTTTATTACTGTTATATTATTTTAATGTTTTATGTTTCGTTTCCAATGTACTAAACTCTTGTTGCAATGTTCTTACGTTCATGTAGGAGCGTTAAAAGACAACCAATTGTTCCTAGACAAAAATGATAAGCCACTGATGTTGCTTTGAACAAGTAACAGAAGAAGAAAAAGGAAATCCCCAACACTTCCAAAACCGTCAAAAAAAGGAATGTCCTTACCCAAAGAATTCCACCCAAGCAATTCATAACCAATGTCTTAATTAACCTTTCTGACCAACATAAAGAAGCCATTAAAAATATAGGCTTTGGGGGCTTCCTAGATCTAGACTTAGATAGTCATAAATCTAGCTTCTGTGCAGAATTGATCAATTGCTTTGATGAAAATAAATCTTCTTTGGTACTCTCCAATGGCCAAGAGATACCAATATCAGTTGATGATGTCCACCTAGTTTATGGTCTTCCTTTTAGAGGGACCCATATTGATGAAAAGGAACTTATTGGATAGGACAAAATGGTAAAAGCGTTTGTGCAACGCTGGAGAAGTATGTTTGGCATTACTACTGGGAGTCCTATAAACTCAGCCCTAATTTCTAAAATAGAGGAGCTAAAAGAAAAGGATGTGTGCGAGGAGTTCTTGTGGAACTTTGTCGTAGCTCCTATCAATTGTTGTGTTAAACCCACAACAAATCGTTCACTCAACATTAAGTTCTTGTCCTACTGCAAAGACATAAGCAGTATCAAAACACTTGATTTGTGTGAATTCACCTACAAGCACATGGTCCAATAACAGGTGATTGGAAAAATGGGTACGCATTTTTCACAGGTCCACTACCATTTTTACTTGCAAGTCTATTTTTATTTTCGTTTTATTATTGCTCTGACTATTGTTATAAAAACATAGTGGATTGTTCTAAAAAAATTCCCCTATTGTTCTACATATTTCTCACTTTGATCGCCTCAAAAGAAGCAATATTGTTCACCCAAGATAACTCCCTTTGATTGGAGTCTGGAAGAAAGAATTGATCCAATCAAGAATGAAGATTGAACTAACAAGAGGCTTTGGGAGGGATCATTCTTGAGAAAATGATCAAAGAGGAGAATGCTAACCCTGAATCTAGGGTATTACCTTCAACATCTTCTGCTCCTGCAGATGTACTTGTGAGTTCATTTTCAACATTTTAATCTTATGGCATGTGTTCTAAAATTAATGTGGTATTGTTCTAAAACAATCAACCTATTGTTCTAAGTCATACATTGATTACACTAATGTTCTAAACTAATGTTATATTCTCTTCTTATAAATATAAGTTATTATTCTTCTAAATTATATTATTTTAAATTATTACACTATTGAATCAGGTACTATTGTTCTAAATTATCACACTAATGTTCCAACATTTTGCCAAATTGTTCTAGTTTATCTTTCTCCATCCATATAGGCTTTCTTAAACAACTTTGCAAATTTGGAAAAGACTCTTGCTTCCAATGTCAATCACATGTACTCTATGAACATGTGTGGGCAAAGGGTCAATTAAAGGTGTGGGCAAAGGGTCAACTAATATGGATGAAGATTGAAATTTGCAATGTTGTAGTTATACAATCCTAATCAAGTTCGAAATGAAATAATTTCTAAATCAAAGGTGTGGGCAAATGGTCAATTAAAGCAACAAGATGAATCATGATGATGATTAGGGGGAACTACAACATTGATTGATTATTTTGATTTGAATGAACTCTATGAACAATAGTACTAACATTATATTACTATATTCACAATTAGTTTTTTATTGTTCAAATATTACTTTGGTGTGATTATTTATCAACATTACTATATTATGGTCATATTCGTAGAATGTTCTAAATTTCTGTTACATTTTTCTATATTTCTATTGTTACATTCTAAACGTCTTTACTGATTGTTATATACGTCTTTACTGACTGTTCTAAACATCTTTTCAGATTGTTCTAAACGTCTTTACAGATTATTCTATACTTCAAAACTGATTGTTCTATACTTCAAAACTATTATTCTATACTTCAAAACTATTAGTCAATATACCTAAACTATTAATCTAAATATATATTAAATTATTATATACGCTATTTGGCATAATTTTCAAACATGAATCCAACATACTATATACACTTCAATACTAGTATCAAAATATTCTATTTGGACAATTTCGGATATCATGATATCTAAGTTCCCCACACCCTCGACATAACCTTTTTCTCTTTTGACATTGCTCAATTGCTTTCTCCTTATCGCCCTTCAATCTTTTCGAAGTAGTTCCACTGCTATTTTCGCTCCCAATGTGTACTCCAGTCCCTTTATTTTTCGAAAGTTTAGGAGTTCTAACAACTATTTCAGAGGGAGTGCTAGACCCAGTCAGCTAGACCCAGTCAGCAACTCAAGAACTTGGGATTTATTATGCCCATTCTCACTCTCATCTGCAAATCATTTTTTCTCTTCCAAATTCACCCTATACTCTTGTAAATACTTAACAAAGTCACCTATATCTTCATTATTCACTTCAACCAAACTAACGCAACTATGAATCTCGGACCACAAATCATTCAACAAGCGCTTCCTATCGTCACCATTTGAACACCATTCCATCTCATTACCATACCCATCGAACATTAGTTGTTTCATAACCATTGTTGTCCGCCTGTTCAAAACATATTGATTTGGAATTCTATCCAACTTCTTTGCCTTCTAAATCCATATCATATGTCTACATGGAATTCCTTGCCTACAAAAAAACTTATAAGAACACCTTGTATCATAATTACTACTATCCATAACAACCTCATAAGTTCTTCCAGCGTTACATTCATTAGCTTTTGCAATCTCCAACCCATTTTCCTTCCTTAACTCCTCTACACCACATTCATAACAAGCAATGTAAACTTCTTCTTGAAACTCATAGAAAATATTAATGGTATATAACTCAGAACCATGTATTTCAATCTCAATTGGAGTCTTACATTCTGGATGCTTGTGTTGAGAATCGTAACCATTTTGTGCATCCATGACACTTTCAAACCTCATCAAAAGCAATACATGTGGATTAACAAAGGATGAGAAGAAATTATTTTCACTTTCAAAACTTGATGTAGTTCTCATAATACCGCCCATAAACAAATCTCTAAAATACGCAGGAATCCACTTTGCTCTCATTTCAAACATTAAATGAAGCCACTCATGATTTTCTAACTGAAACTCAACTAGCATCTTGTTCCATTTATCTTCAAATACCTTTGCTTCAATTTCTAAATTCCATACACAATCACTGATTTTCTTTAAAAAATCAGTTTCTTGGGTAATACTTCTCCCAATCTTATCAGGCATCTTTTTCATAATATGCCACATATAAAATCTATGCTGACACTTTTCAAACACATTACTTACCGCAATCTTCATTGCAGGATCTTGATCTGTAATTATACACGACGGTTCCTTATGACCCATTGCTTTTAAAAATGTTCTAAAAAGCCATTCAAAAGATATTACATCTTCTTTAGCTATAAACCCAACAGCAAAGGTAACACATCTCTTATGGTGATCAACCCCAGTGAAAGGCCTAAACACCATATTATACCAGATAATCACATTAAAATGCTAGAGTTAAACAAAAAAATTGGGGCTTAGAATAATAGAACATATATTTAAAACAATGGAGGAACTATTTAGAACATCATAAGAATCTTTTAGAACAATCGAATATAATCTGAAGTCATCCTCTTAACTATAGATCAATACTCTTACTATAAAACTACTCTTACTATAGATCAATAAAAATACATGTTAGTTTGATAAGTTGTATCAAATGAAACCATATCCCAAAAAAGACTATAATTTTTTCTATATATAGGATCGGCCCATAAAGCCATACATAGGCAATCATCATCATCAATATGATAATCGAAAAAAAAGCAGACCAAATCAACTTTTTCCTCTTGAAATTATCCACAAACATTTGTGCATCAGCCCCTTCAATGTACGCCTTCAAGTCCCTATGAAAAATTTTGAAGTCACATTTAGAGCCACCTACATTCTCATAACCACCAACGTATTCTTTCATCATTCTAAATGTTCTCATGGGTCCAACGTTAACCTATGTACACAATAGAATATAACTTTACAATAATTTACATAAACCAAATATACTGTAATTTTAGAATAATAGAATAACCTTTTAGAACAATTCATTGAATACTTTGGAATAATAGGATACAAACTTATAACATTTGTATATATATACTACCTTCGAATTATTTACAATTATATTCTTGTGTAAAATATTCAAATTTCTCCTGGCTTTTTGAAAATGTTCAGAATTTGATGAATAAAGGGAATGGCTATGCCTTTCTTCAATATTAAATACAACATAACCCCCATTAATGCAAAACTTCAACACCATACCTGCTTTGCATCCAACACGAGTGACCAAACTTCTCCTAACAACTCCACTTCTATCTTTGCCTTTATTTTCACTTCTCATATCTTGCAAATTACTCTTTTTCTTAGACTTATATCCAACTTTATTACACACAAAATATTGAAAACTAAAAATGCCATTCTTCCTTCTTTTTGTAGTAGATTTTCTAATGTTAAAACCAACCAAACTTGAATATGCCTCATAAAATGAAAACCCTTCATCAATACTTGAGAATTTCATGCCCACATACGGTTTTAACTCGATAGAGCAAATTGAGATCCATACTTTGGACCCTCCAGGCATACACATAGGTATCACTTCTGATGTATTACCCCTATTTTCACTATGATTACTACAGTTCTCTTCATTGCCCATTTCCTACAAAAACCATAATAGCTACTCCTTAGAACAATAAATGTCATATTTAGGACAACATAATAATTATCCTATTGTTCTAAACAAATGTTCTCATTATTCTAAACTGATCTCATATTGTTCCAACGTCATCTTCCAATGTTTTATATATTTAAAAAATATTTCATAAAATTTTCATAAAATTTTAAAATATCAAACGTTTGGAAATAAAAACATATTCAAACATCACCAAATAAATGTCAAGTATAACTTATGTCCAAATCTTTCAAGTATGTCAAATTACATATTTTATAACTTTGGTTCCAAGTATGGTTATTGTTCTAAACTTTTGTCTTATTGTTCTAAACCAAAGTTTGCGTTGTTCTAAATTGGTCTCTTGTTATTCTAACATCTTATTTTAATGTTCTATATTTTTTTCAATTGGACTAAGCTCCTATTATTCTAAACTTTTTGGGTATAGTTCTAAACGAATGGTTGCATTGTTCTAAACTTAGCTGCTATTGTTCTAAAATCTTCTTATATATTTTTTCAAATATACTAAATTGGTCTCTTGTTGTTCTAACGTCTTATTTTAATGTTCTATATATTGTTCTAGACTTTTCGGGTTGTTCTAAATGGATGTTCTCATTATTCGAAACTTACCTCTTATTGTTCTAACATCTTCTTCTATATTTTTTCAAATATACTAAGCTAGTGATTCATATAATTTCATAAATTCACACATTCCAAAACTTAAACATATTCAACCATCACCAAATTATAAATAACTAACTATGAATCTAAAACATTTTCCACTCAATTCTAATACAACAAAAATTTCTCACTTTCTCCAATAAAATTAATTAACAAGCATCAAAAAATTACAAGAGGTGAAAAAAAATTACCTGAAATGAGAGGAGAGCTCTTGCCGGAAAATCAATGAGATATTGATGTACAATAATGAAGAAAACGATGAAAATATAAAGGAAATCCACAATGATGAAGAAAAGTACAATAGCTTAGTAGAGTGAAATGTGCCAGCCAAACAAAAGTAACTGACATTTCGTCTGACTTCAACTCTGCCAGCCGAACAAAAAGCAACTTCACATCCCCATATTCAGATATTTACAGATTTGCAATTATTTTTTAATGCCATTACAACCATAGATCTTCACTTACCCAATGGTCTTAGATGGGTTCTCATACAAAAAGGGTTCTCACATAAGGGGAGGGTTCTCACATGATCCCTCCCCTATATATATATATATATATATATGTATATATATATATGTATATATATATATATGTATATATATATATATGTATATATATATATATATATGTATATATATATTGTATGTATGTATGTTCGTGGCTATGTACTAGCTTCTATTAAATTAATGTTGTACACGTACGTACATGTATGTGTATGATACGTTTAAATGTCAAGTATATATAGATTCTCATTTTTCATTTTTGAATCCTATTATCTAAAATACGCTTTCTAGGGACATCGAGAAATAAATTCTCAACGCTGTTTGGCGATGAAAATGTACCCAAATAGCATCAAGAAAACAAGGGATTTATTGTAGTGAGAAAGTTGTAGCAACTAGAAAGCACGTACTTATCAACCATAGAGATGATCATTAAAGTTTTTTCTATAATTACCAAAAAAAGTTTTTTCTAGGTACTAAAATAAAGTTAATATTCATCTATAAAAATTTTACAAAACTCATGGATAATTCGTCAAAAGTTGGGCAGTGGAAACAAAATGAACAAAACCTCTTTCAGTTCCTTAATAATTTGGACGACCAGTACGAATCTTAAAGAAGTCATCCATGTATTCCTAATAGTTGAGTAGTTATTTAAAATGTCTTTGCAGTACTTCTTCACCTCGAAGCTTATGGTTGAGATTTCTAGTAGTAGTCAACAATGAAGAAAAAGTTATTTGAAAATTCACGCTAGGTGTTTAGTTACACCATTTGATTGCTGGGACTGTCTCACCCATTATTTTCACTTTGGAGATTTTCTTTCATCGCTTTTTACTTTTTTCTCATACATACATATACACTATCATACTTTTTTCTATCACCAAATTTAATAATTATCTTTGATTTGATTATTGAAAGGTAAATATTATTTTTTTAATTAGTATAATTAATAAATTAGCGGGTTATTAGTTGTAAAAAATTCGATTATTTTCAAAAAAATTCATACTTTAATGTTTCAAAAAGGAAAAATTGAAATTAAAAATAGAACCATTGACCCATTTTATTGATAAAGGATAATGTTTGATTTATTTCATTAAAATAAAACCTTTCTAGGTCATTATATTTTAAAGAATTAAATGGGTTACATCAACATTCTTACCTATAGTTAGACGGTCAATTTTTTATTTAGCTCTTTAAATTACAATGACCCCCAAAGGTTGTAATTTTGTGAAATAAAGTAAAAGATGACCTTTATCAATAAGATGTATCAAAGGTTAGATTTAAATTTAAGTTTTTCCTTTTAAAAATAGTGTAATTCACTGTACATGAAACCTAAAAGAACCAAAGTACATAAATAATTAAAATACGAAAAAACATAGATTTAAAAGAGCAATAGCTACTAGTACAAATATCACGTTATTCCATTCAAAGATTAGTGCACATGAGCTTTCATACTTTTCCTACATGTGTTCAACCAAATCATTCTTCAAAGACATATGTACATGTCTATCATGAATCTCCTCTCGTAGCTAAGAGCATCGTAAAATTATGATCATCATATCGTTCTGTGTGACAGAAAATGTTGTATTAATATCCGCTTATTATTTTTTGGTGAACTCTTATGGATCTTTATAATTTGCATTAGTATTACACTCCTCTTCCACAACATTGGCGCACTCTATGCCAAAGCAGGTTTTCAAATAATTGCAAATAGTGCTAATAGTACACCAAAGGCACATTCAACATCCTTTTGCACAATCTCTTGGCATTGAGTGAAAAACCTTTGGTTATGGGTTTGTGGACCAGTTATGGCGTCGATAAAGGTTGCCTCATTTTGGATAAATCCCATCTTTAATATTATACCCTTTGTTGTTGGTAATTCCATTCACGTCGAACTAAACTTGTGGAGCTCGATTTTTTATGAATATCGTCAAAAAACTAGAAAACGCTAGAGTATAATTATGTCATTGCAAGACCCTGATGCCCCAAAAAAATTCCTTTAAGCAAAGGCTTCTAATATTATAGTCGTTGTTGTAGATTTTTCTTGATACATCATTTTCTAACTAGTGGGACAGTTTTTCCATTTCTAGTGCATGCAATTGATGCTCCCGATCATACTTGGAAAACTTTTGTCTTTCCTTTCTCTAAGGAAACATTGGAGATCTTCATTACTTGGATTTTGAAGGTATTGTAAAAAATTGCGTAATTTTACCATCAACAAAGTGTGAAAGACACTCATTCAACATTATAGCACCAAGTTTTAGAAACTCGTTGATTTTATCAGCTGCACATTTGTATGCTAACATCCTTATAGTCATCGTGCATTTTTAAAGAGCATAAAACCTTACTGCATACATGCATCTGGATTCCACTAATGATAATGTAAACTGAAGGTATCCACAAAGCAAATGAATACATGTTTTCACATATGAAACCTAAATAAAATTTGACGTTAATCATTAAGAGGTTGGTTACCAAAGTAGTTAGCAATCAAAATATCTTTGTTTATTCTCAATCTATAGGAACATAAGTTCTCTTTTATCTTTGTTGTGAACCCTCATTTCCAGCCCCGTTAATGGGGGAGTTCATAACATATCTTATTTCATCCTTCATCACTTGTGTTTCAAAAGTCTCTTTGACAAAATCCATCAACATATATTCATAGAAGTTTATCCTCACTTAAACTCAAAGAACTAGAATCAAAGTTTATTTAGTGATTTGTTAATAAATACAAGCTTATGATGAAATGATAATGCAAGATTGTGATGAGGATGATATGTGGATAAAAGTATACAATTTATAGACAAGATAATAATGCACTCAACTAATGTAATCTAGAAAATCTGATTTTGGAAGATAAGGTAGGTTAAGAGATAAGATTTTTTTAGGTCAATAATAATAATAATAATAATAATAATAGTATATTTATCAATGCATGAAGTGACAAGATCCTAGTAATATAATTTGGAACTGGAGAATAAGATAAGTAAGGAGATAGGATTTTTCTCTAGAAAAAAGATTTTTTTCGCTCCATAATATTGACTATAGATTTATCAATGCATAAAGTGATAAGACCATGGTGAAATAATTTGAAATCGGATGATAAGGTGGGTCTAAAGAGTTAAGATTTTTACATAAATAATATTGGCAAAAGATGTTTCAATGCATGAAGTTACTGAACAATGAAACTAAAATAAGAGTAAAATTATTGAAAATATAACCATAATATTAACAATCTACGTACAAATTGCAATCGTTACTAAATTAGTAAAGACAAATTACAATGACATTAAAAATAATGAAAAAGCATTCATAATTAAATAAAAAAATGACTTAAAAGAAGGGTTTAGCCATTGACATACCTAACAAAGTTAAAATTATAAATTCTAATATTAAACTTATTATTGAAGTTGATCCTGAGCTTTCGCTATATTTTCGCTTCAACTTTATCAAGGACGGGTTTACCATCAACATACTTAATATCCTAAACTTCACCGCCTCCTTCTTTTTCTTCTTTCTTCAACTTACTCCCTTTTCTAGGTCAAGCATGTGCTCCCCTAATTTATTTCTCTAGGCAGCGTGATCTTCAAAGATGATTCAAAAGAGTCGAGGTTTATAGATGACATTGAAGAGGTAGCAACTTCCTTTCCTTTCCGCTTTGTCTTCTTCATGCCATTCAATCTTGCTAGTAATAACACCTTTCTCTTCCTCAATTGATATATCCAAGCCTGATCTTTTGTTTCTACCTCCGCTTACAGAAGGTACTTACATTATTTCATGGATCCATTTATCAGACTTTTTCATAATATTGAAACAATGCATCAATTGAAATGGTTTATATTCAATTTTTGAAAAATTTCAAGGGCATGTTTCTCCATGGCTCTATCTAATTCTCCACTCTTTTATGGTGTAGCTCATAACTATAGACCTTCACCTTTTTTGGAATTATACTATTAATACGATCCCAATATTGTTGCACAAACTTTAGTGTCCATTTACATATCTCATTGGGGTTTTCAAACCGTGCCATCTCATCAAATTTAAAGATTTCCATCCATATGTTGTCCCTTGTTGTTTTGTGTTTCATTTTAAATCTCCTCCATTATTGATGTAGCCTGAAACAATTATGTTATCCTCAGCTATGCTCTAAGCCGATTTTTGTTTGGATTTCTATTTCTCAACAATAAAGAGTTATCGTGGAACCGCTTCAACATCAACCTCCTATACATCTTTAATATGTATTGTTTCCCTTTTTACCGAAGTTGGAATAGCATTGTAAGAACCTTCAACACCCAGAGAATGCTTCATTTGTTGAGTAAAATGTTAAAATCGGAAAAATGATGGACTATTTTCAAAAGATAGTTGAAGCAGTATGTAGCCTTAGTAATTTGGATTCATTGGTCTAGGTTGATGGCCAAACCATTGTAAATCACCTTGGAATTGAGAATTATTGAGGATATTTGGATAAAAAAGGGGAGTATTAGGCTATTTTGAGGGTTTTGGTAATATAGATAGTTGAAATTTCTTCCATAATTTGGATTCTTTAGGTCCATAAATAGGATATGACAATGTGAATGAAATTATCAAAAAGGAAATGAGCTATTATATGGGTTATTTATGACATGGAGATAATTATAAAAGAGAGGAAAAATACTAAAAAATTAAAGTTTGTAAAAAATAGGTAAAATTAAGTTCATTTTATAGAGAAAAAATAAAGCCAATAGTGAAATTGGTAAAATTATTTTTGAATTTTGCTTTGCCATTTTTATTAACATTTTAAATCAAACCTATAGAAAAATTTCTAAGAAAATAAATCCAATTATAAGATGACATATGTCCCACTCATATAATAATGGTGAGGCCCACTTCTTATTTTTCCATTTTTCTCTTTCCTTTTTCTCCACTCTTCACCGTACATTCCACACATTTCTTTCCTATTTTTCTTATGCTTTAGTTCCTCTTCCAGTTGTGCATCCCTTCCCTTTCTGTAGACACAAAATTGTGTCTCTATGTCTAGCAGTTCAATGACAAATCATCCCTTGTAGGTGGACTGTTGTACCACCAAATGTTTTAGTGATGACATTGCTAACAAATTTGATATAATTGTTATTCTAAGTTTTGTAAAAGCCTAAAAACAAGGTCCAAAGTAGGAGCAAGGGTGTCCATGAGGTGATCATGCTTAGCCATGAAGATATCAAGTGTATAATAATATGGAGCAAAGAAAAGTTCAAATCAAGTTGTCATTGGAACTTAGAATTTAAAGTTCTAGTTGCTACACTGCCATGTTCCAATTGCTGCGGTGCTGAGTTCCAGTTAATGCGTCTTAGAGTAGGAACAAACCTTAAAGCTTCTGAGTGAAAGTGTTTAAGCAAGCCTTAAAAGGAATATTCCTTAGGCTTTGTGTTAAGTATAAAGTGAGTCAGCTTATTTGATAAAACAAGGCTTAAATAATAAGTAAAAATCCAACTAGACTTTAAATAAGAGTTACTTGAGTGATTTTCTTAGGAAAATAAATCTTTTTGACAAAATCTTTTGGGTTTACTTTTATATAACTAAAAGTTGTTTTATAAGTAGGATAAATCACCTTTTAAAGATTTTATTTTCATTAAAACAAGTTTTCTTAAAAGATATCCTAAAGTTGCTTTATTTACTTACACGGTAAGTCTGATCGGGCATGCACAAAATGGAAGTAAAAAGCATTGGAAAATGCTAGTGTGCACCATGCTTTAGTAAAATACTCAAGTACATACTATGATTTTGTAGACTCCTCAAGTACACTAAGCCATGCAATACACTAGTATAGTAGAGTTTATTTCACTCCTAATTTTTTTACAACTGACCAAGCTTTCAAAAAGTTTTTGTAAGAAAAGTAAGTCTAAGTCAGTTGTTTTTTTTTACTTATTCTTAAGCCTTGTATCAATTTGTAAACCTCTTTATACACCATTTTGAGTTGTAATCCTTAATAGATTAGTACTAAGTTGTTTTAAGTGGAACGGTTTTGAGAGTTTATGTAGGACTTTGAGTTAAGTCTAGGGAGGGAAGAGAGAAAAGAGAGAGAAGGTAGTGAGTGCCAAAGGAAGTTTGGGTTCTAAGTGGAACTTGTGTAGAGAGAAGAGAAAGAAAGATCCTAATACGATGTATTAGAGATTGCCCTTATAGTGAAGAGTTGCAAAATTCTCGAGTAGGGATGTGGTTTTCCTTTGAGGTGGGCATAAAGGTTTCACACTAAAAAATCTTTGATTTCCTTTTTGCGTGTTCCTTTCGCTTTCTGAGTTCCAGTTTTAATTTTCGCAAAATAAGTTCCCAAATCCCATGCTTCCAACTAAACCCTTTCTTATAAGTGTTCATCCAAATAACATGGACTTAGCTTGGGTCAAGTTTGAGTGTATGTAAACCCAAAATCACCTCAAAGTCGAACCCTAAAAAGGCCTAGACACAAACCTAAGCCTAAAACACACATAAATAGACCAATTTTCTTTCACCCTTCAATTCCAATTAGAAAAATTGGCCCAAACACATAACCCAAAATCATCCAAAAATAAACCTCTAAACTGTGCTAAAGCAGGCTACTCGGAGTAGAAATGCCTGATGCTCGAAGTTGGCGTTGAGCGTAGAAATTGAATGTTCACTAACTTCAAGCGTCCAATGCCGCGATTGTGCATTGGGCACTGGCCAGGAGTTTTACGCTGTACCTTGGCATCAAGTGCATAGTCTTCTCCAAGCGTCAGAACTAAAACAAAAATCTGATCAGTTGTCAATTTGAGAGTCCAATCACCCACTTTGTGCATTTGACGCGCGCCTAACCTTGTGAGGCACCCTAAAAGCACTCCTATCTCTTTTCAAGACTCTATTTAACTGAACAAAAGATTTCTTTTTTGGGCGTCCAATGCCTAAGCCTAGCATTTGGCACCCTATGTTGGCATCCAACTCTTAGGAAACCAACTCGTTTGCTTATAAATACACCCTCATTTCAAGAGAAAAGGGTGGATATTTTACACAATTTTAAGTGCCGTCACTATGCCAAAATACACTTCTGAACACTCAAACATCCTTCATACTTACCAAGGATCATTCAAAGCATAAACATGTAAGGAAACCTTACCCCTTCAAGACACATTCAATTAAGACTTAAGCAAAAGGACACTTCTATATGATAAACACCAAGGACTCTTCTTAAAACTACTCATTTTCTTTTATTTTTGGTCTACTTATATTCCAATGACCTTTTAGTCTCTAGATCTAGTAGTTTTCAACTACTCAAGAGCCTTAGATTACACCTTTTTATGATGATTGTGGAGGATGTAAGCCTCTTCCACATGAAGACCTATTTTAATTTCTAAATAATTTTAGTGAGCCTTTATCAATCAAAGAGACATCACCCTTGATGTTCTCTTGTGATCGACTCCAAAACTCTTATTTTCTATGTCTCTTTTACCTATGATTTAAAGAGCTAGGAGCAACTACTACTTCACTAGGTTAAGTTTCAAAACCCTAACTTTGAGCACCTCATTCAAGGAACCATCTTCATAGATTGTTCTCCACTTAATCTCTAAAATGGCCCCTTCTCATTATATTTTTTTATTGTAATCTATTTACATTATGCAAGTTTATTTTTCTTTAATCTATGATAAAGAGATTTTGACATCTTTATTTTCTCTAGATTCAATCAATCTTTGACACTTTTTATGAGCAAACACTAGGTGTACATCATACTCAAATGTATATTTAGGAGTTATCCTTAAGGCTCATTTCTTGTGTTCAAGCATCATAAAGCATATTTTAATCTTGTTTTTGCCTCTTTACGTTAATTATGTTCTAAGACTAAAACATATAAGTCTTTATGAACTACACCCTTTTTGCTTAGTCGAAATATATCATGAGAAAAGGTCTATTAAGGCTTGAATCAGTAGTAGAAAATGGCTTATTTGCCTTGATTTCTAGAGCTATTTGCTTTGGTTATTTTTAAAAAACCAAAGCGAATAAGCCCATTTATTGCTTCGATTATTTAAAAACCAAAACAAATAAATTGTTTTTTTTTAATGAATTATCCTTTTCCAGTTTTTCCATAGTTGATTATTTGCTTTGGTTATTTAAAAAACTGAAACATTTAAGATATATGTGCTTCGATTTTATTAATAAAATTGAAGCTCATATGTCTTAAATGCTTCGGTTTTTTAAATAATTGAAGCACTTATGTAATTATCATTTCTTTTTATTTTTGGTGAAATTATATTGAAGAATCAATAGGAGATAGTTAGGATCAATATACTCTAGAGGGGGGTGAATAGAGTATGGTCGTTTTTCAAATTTAGGCTTTCAAAGGCTTTGAAACGGCTTTTAGATGTGGAAGTATAATAGTACTGGTTTCAAGGGCTTTGAAGCGGGTTTCAGGATTTTGACCTAAATAGGCTATTACGAGATGAATGAATTAGGTAAATGCAATTATAAAAGGAACGAGTATTTGTTATGAAGCTCGCCAATGTGCCTACGTCTCCACCTAGGATTTCCTACCCGTAGGATTTAACCGATCTTTATTTTCTCCTTTAGATACCTAAAGCCACCTTCGAAGATTATCACCCAATTTTCTATACCGTAGCTTTCCCTAGCTACACTCTAGCATCTCAATTCCTAGAAATAAAAATCTCCTTTCTTTTTCTAAACCTTTGAGTATTATAGTTACTACTCAAGGTATATCTCTCTTTTGATATTTGTTTTTCACTCACAAGATATACTTGATAATATTTTTTCTCAATTTTAAATTACAATAAAGAGTAAGCACTAGAGAGGAAAGTTATTTTGTTGTAGCTTGAATATGTATCACGTTTTTGGGCTTCTTCTTGCTACAATGCTTCAGCTTCAATCTATTTATATAGACACAACTGCAATGGATAGGCTTCATAACAATTTCATTCAAAATGTTGTTGCTTCAGGCTCTTGACTGACCACTTCAGGGTTGTTCCATATTTTTCGCTTTGAAGACCATTTCAAGGGCTTGAAATGTAATAGAATGTCCGTATGACTTGAATTTCGGTTGTTGACTGAAGTTCTTCTATATGAGCACATCCAACAAACTTTGTTCAACTCAGCATTTCTTCAATTCAACTCCATAAACTTAGGAAGACCAATTTGAAGATTGTTCAACCTTATCTTGATAGAGTTTGAAATAATTCAAATGCTTTAAAGACCATGACATAACAAACACCTTAGTTTAAGGAACCAATTTGAATTGCTATATCTGAAAACTATTTAACCATCATCCACTAACAACAAACTTATTAGATAAACGTTAGTATAAGATTGAAACAGCGTGAGTCGAGGAACGTATATAGCAACATCAACTACGCACGTATACATTGCATGGTATATACGAGTACATATGCATTAGACATGTTACGTATGTTTTTTAATAGGGTCTTTTGACTTCCATCATACATACATATATAATTAAGAATGATTAAGACTAGATACATCAAGGTGGAGTCTTCATATATGAATTTTGTTTTAAATTATTATTTATTTATTTTTGATGTACATATGTTTTCACTTCTCAATATAATACCAGATAAATATCTTATGGGAATATGTTAAATTAATTATATGTTATAAAAATCAAATAAAATTAATGTATATACAAATTATCATTCTTGTTCTTGATAGGAGTTATATATGAACACTACAAAATTATGTCACTAGCTAGTTGGTCTAGATTAATCATAGGGGCGATAGATAGCTAAAAGTACTTAGCCCAAGTTTCCTTGATCTCCTTTATCTCTTTAATAGAGTAAGGCATTATTCTAGAAAAGTATTGAAATTTTGATAGAATCATTAATTAGTACATGCAACATATGTTACATAATTTAAAAGTCTTAAAAAATATGATACATGAAATATAAACACACCAACAACACTTATGAGTGTAAATTTTGACAGAATTTCCCCTATTATGGGACTATCCCACATATTAGATCATTATTCCAAACCTATTTCCATCATAAACTCATACCAAAATATTAATAATCACCAAACACAATGCAATACATAAAATACTAATCATTATAAGATCAGAGTTTTCTAACCTTCAAATCTTTCCTTTGAAATTTCTTCAAAATGAACTTCAAAGCAAGGAAATGAATTGACTTGGATTGGATATGTCAAAAACACAAAAGATAGCATAAATTATGGTGGTGGAAATAGCTAATTACTCAAGAAGAAACCAATCAAATTAAAAAGTATTTCTATTGCATGGGACATATTAGCCCCATGCAATAGAAACACAATTGTTATAAAAGGATTTAATATAATTTTCAGATATTTAGAGCACAATTGAAACATTAAAAGTTGAGACAATGAAAGAGAATTTCAGGAGGTCAATACAGAAAAAAGAGGCCTAAGCAATTATCAATAATAATCATTAACCAGGAATCAATATGACATTTTAGCAAACTAAGTCAATACATAAATTCAACTTAGCTTAACGTAGCGATAATGTGCTATGACGTAGTCCTTTATTTTGTTTTTCCAAAAAAACCCTGGCTAACCAACAACTATGAAATGAACATCAATTTTGCAGGAAAAAGGCAATATAGATATTAGGGATTAGCAATAAGGAGTTCGAACATAAGACCTTTTGGTAGAAAATGATAACATTGTGACCATATGAGCTGTTTATTGTGATGTCTTGTAGCAAAAAAAAATTAATAGAATAAACAGCTCACAATGACAACATTATAATGAAAAAAATAATTAATGACATAACATGAAGCATTTAAATTCAATATGGTCAAATGACCACTTGATTTGTGATAACAAGATTTTAACAGTCGTTTATCCTAAACCTTGAACCAAACAATACTTATAACAACCTATGAACCACACAAGTATAGTAGGGTAGGGGGTCGAACCACGAGGACAAAGGATATCAATACACTCCGCTTCTTAACATAACTGGACTTTTTGGTTTGAAAGACAAGTAAAACTAATGACAAAAATATAAATCACGATGAACTAAAGAGGAAAATCAAAGGGAGAAAAACAGGGACGAGATTAGATTCACCCTAGGAAGGTGATTTTAAAAGAGAACATGATAGGTTAGAGGAAATCAAACAATAACTAGAATGGACACCCAAGTATGCGAGATGAAGTTGGTGATTCCACAAATCACATCGAACGACCTATAATCGCCCTATGTCTCTAAAGGAGTTGCAGGATAAGATTCGCATTGGGTTTCGAGGGCTACTTATTATCATCATTCCTGTAACCTTAGACAATGAAGAACATAGCTTTTCCTAGGGTTTCACTAATCAATCCCCAAAGAGAACTACTCACACATGTTTGAGATGTATAACATGATGATAATCAATAAAACAAACGCAACAAATAATAATCATAAAAAGAAACTAACGAGAGTAAAAATAAAGCAGAAACTATTCTAGATGAGCAATAAATATTAGGCTAAACATTGACTGCAATAAAACAAACTCAAAAGTAAAGAGGAGATTGATACTTACAATAAAGATTGAATGCAATATTCTTGATTAGAATCCAAACAATAAAGTCAAAATCTTGGAGTACATATATTTAGAAAACAGAAAATGGAAAAACTAGGGCTTAATGGACTAAGAGAGGCTTAGAGGCTAATTAGAGCTAAAACTAATGAAATAAGGGTTCCCCTTCTCTTCAAAAAGTGGGGTATTTATAACTTAAAACAAAAGAAGTTCGAATGCCCGAAAATGCCCTTGGGCTAGCCTAGAGAAGAAGTAAAATTTTCAGAGAAAAACATGTCCATTCGCCCGAATAGGGGACATATTCGTCCAAATGGGAACCATGCGCTCAAACGTTTCTTCATTAGCCTATTCCAGCAGCTCTGGTGATTTCTTCTCTGTGTGGAATTCGCCCGAATGGGACATCCATTCAGCCGAATGGAACCTCATTCGCCCGAATGTCTGCTATTCAGCCTTCCCAGTGACATAGCAAGCGCAGGCTTCTAGGTTGAACTACCATTCGACCGAATGGTTGTCCGATTCGGTCGAATCTGAGTCTGAATTTTTCTTTTTTAACTTCTTGAAGTGTCTAATGGCTTTCGAACTTTGTAGGATCTTCATGAATGACTTGGAATGTGTGCTCAAGCTACGATATGTTCTTTTAACCTTTTGATAATAGTGTCAAAGCCTCGAATACGTCGCACCTCGCCTTGAAATAACTGAAAACACCTAAAATGACATTAAAACAACTCGAAGACAAGATCAAGTGTAATGTGTAGAAAAATAAATCTAAAACTGTGAGATTTAACACTACAATGGGGTAGTAAACATGCTCTAAAGCGAGCACTTCATTTTGATACGCAAAATCGCGACCTACGAGCTAATATACTCAAAATGGACATACAATTAATTCTTCATAGAGTTTAAGTGCATTTCAAGGTTTAGGCAAATTTGGAGAGGCATTTTTTAAGGTAAAATTTTTTTGAAGCTTTAAAAAATCATTAAATTGTCTATGGGAGTCCAAATCAACGTCTGGACTATGCACCTGGGAGCACAATGAGGACTGTGCACCCAGATCGAAATGACATGTCGTAGTATGTAAAACTTGTGCGAATTTAATTTGTGGAAAAAGTAATGAACATCCTGTAGAATTGTAATGAACATTTACGGTTTAAACTTTCCCTCCAAAAACATTAATCATTACTGCGGGAACCGAACCATTATTTCAATTTGTCTGTTTTCCCACACACTCATTATTAGCACAATTCCCAGTGTGTGACTCTTCATTTTCCATTTTTACCAAATTTGAATGAGTATATTATTCCTTAGAAATATATAGAATATTCATTAGTACTAAGTATATTTGATTCCAATATAATGAGTATAGAATATATAAAGAATGTTCATTAGTACTGAGTATATTGTTCATTAAACATATTTGTGCACATGCTCAATGAGTATATTTGAGTACATTTGATTCCAATGTAATGAGTATTGAGTATATTTGTATTTCAATGTAATAATCATCGTAATTATGATATAATATATATTATTGTTAAGTGTTTTGTACATTAAACATCTTTATGCACATGCTCAATGAGAAATTACTATTGTTTATTTAACATGTACATTTGAATCGATTGTAATGAACATTAGAAATATATAGAATGTTCACTAGTACTGAGTATATTTGATTCCAATGTAATGAGTATTGAGTATATATAGAATATTCATTAGTACTGAGTATATTGTTCATTAGAAATATATAGAATGATCATTAGAAATATATAAAATGTCATTAGTACTGACTATCCCTTAATTAATGATGTTTACGTTTTATGATCATTGAAAGTACCTATAATGTACATTAAGTTCATAAGAAATGTACATTACAAATCTTTAAATGTTCAACAATATATCTTTGAGTAATGTACAATATATATGCACATTTAAATTATGAGTTTGCATATTGTAATTATAATAACACTGATGTACATCGTATAACTTTGTAATGAACAAGTTCTTTGTACGTGATGTACATTTACATATCAAGTAATGTACATGTTATTTTTGAAAGTGGTGTGCATGTATAAATTCATCAGATTTTAAAATGTGATACAAATTAAATAAATCAAGAAGAATCTCAATAGTTGTGTTATTATTATATTTTCAATGCTTCATCATTGCAAATTACAAGGCATTAATGATGGTTTTTTTTGGGAAATAATGAATTGCACGTGTCCATTGCATTTTTTCTTTATGTTCATTGTGTTTTTCCCTTATTTAATAAAGTCTACATTTTGTAGTGATTTTTATTGCGTTTTGCATTGAGTGGACAATGCTCATTGTGCACTCGCTTGCATAGTCTTATTTGCGACTTCGTATAGGGTGAATTGTTTTTGAAATTGTGTATTTTTTGAGATCTATGCACCACAAATACTTCGAAGGGGTATTTATCCATTAACTTTTTCCAATAAAAACCTCTAATAACAAATAATATATGAAATTCAATTTCTAAGGGTAATTCCTTCATGAACATAACATATAACATGCGAATTTAATGATAGAGCTTTACGTCACATATCAAATGAAACTAAAAGAAATTAAGCATATGTAGTAGAGCATGCACCAAAGTAGCACCCACTAATGTAAAAATAAAGAACAACAAAACCCTAGTTCAAATTTGAAAGGTTTCGTAATCAGATAAAGAAAGACAACCCATTTACCTTAAAAAGATCTCATCATGCAGTGTCTAGGTGATCTTCAATTTCTGGAAAAAGAGGACTAGAGAAGAAGACATTCAAAATTCTAGAAGAAAGGCGTTTCACGAATAGCTCAAGGAACTAAATCATTTCTTACACCAAAATAAGCTTGACAACACAAATTTCCAAATTTCCAACAAGAACTAAATGTACTTCGAAAAGATATCAACATTTAAAGATCAAAAGACCAAGGGGTAAACAATAGCTCAAGAAAAATAAAGGAGAAATGAAGGAGCAGTGAATTGAGAAAAAGAAGGTGTAAGGTGGAAGCTGATCGTTTATTTACCAAGTATACTTAAAATCACAGTCATAAGATGTTGAATTTTTTTATAAGCATTTTTTTAAAAAAAATTGTAAAAATAAGCTCCTAACCAAACTAATTTGAAAAATAAGCTCCTAACCAAACTAATTTGAAAAATAAGCCAATTTAGGCTTAGAAAAGAATCGGTGCCTGGGGCAATAATTTAGCTAAAGGAAAATCATTACATGGCCCAGCTTTAATCCCTGCCCACAACAAATCGGTGCCTCAAGCAATGATTTTCCCTTAGCTAAATCTTTTCCCGAGGCACCGATTCTCTTCCGAGCCTATATTGACTTATTTTTCAAAATAGTTTGGTTAGTAGCTTATTTTTGCAATTCTTTTTTTTTAAAAAAAAAGCTTATAAAAAAAATTTCTAAGATGTTTCCCCATCTTTATACCAGCAATCAAGAGACCATGACAACTAAAGCTACTCTTAATTAGATGAACGTCATTGGTAAAATTAGTTTTTCATTTATCTTCACTTAGTACTCTCTTCCAACCCTGTCTAGTGTTCACAATTTCCCTCCATGTAATTTCTATTTTTTATTATATCTGTCTATCATGAAATCTAGAAATCAGAACATGAATGCTCCAACACTCCGAAATTACAGCATTCTTAGTGCAGTCGGAAATAACCCAAGTAAAAATCCTTCAACATTTAAGGTTATTGTTCGTTATGCTGTCTATATGCCATACTAAACCCCAAAAATGACCTTGACTAAAAATATCAACCTTAAAAAGAAAGCATCTTAGCATATCAGACCACTTATAAATGATCAAAACATTTACCACAGTTACACTAAAATAAACACGGCAAGATAATGAACCAATATCTTTTATAAGATGAAACCCAGTCTGAAATTTGTTTTCTAATAATCTCTTAAAAGTCACATCGATTTAGTGAACGGCAATGGATCAAATACCAATAATGAATTCAAAACCTAATCTATCTGAAGATAGTATTGTACACCATTTTATCACAATTCAAACAACAAGGACCCATATCAGGCTAGTCAGCCTGATGACCTGAAATGTACCTAAACTAACCCCAAACAGTATAAAACATACATGTAACAACAATTCTATATTCGGGCCAATAAATTTGATCAACCAATTCATCAAAAAGTCAACATGCATAGGTTTAAAGACCAACTAGTGTACCTTGTTCGTGGGGAAATTTAGGTTGGTCTCCTTCAAGGATCAGGTTATCAAAAGTCAAGTTGGTTTCCTTTAAGCATATGTATACTTTATATCAAAGGCATTTCACGAATGCAATAGAGGCATTTCACTAGTAGAAACACTTCAATTGCTTCAAATGCTGCGGTTAAATATATTTCGAAGCACATAAATAGGGAGAACATACTTTTACATTAAATGTTGTGGTTATTTAAAATAACGCAGCACTTATAACCACAAGTATTGCAGTTAAATAAAAAACCACAACATTTATTACAAATGCTGCGGTTTTTAATTAACCGCAGCACTTGTGCTTATAAGTGCTGCGTTATTTTTAGAAAATCATAGCATTTATTCCCGTTATGAAATGGCCTTGAAAAGGCAAGTCTAAGGAAAATAACATTGAATAAGTGCTGTGGTTTTTTAAATAAGTGTAGCACTTGAAACCACAAATGCTGTGGTTATTTAAAAAACCGCAACATTAATACCAAATGATGCGGTTTTTTAAATAACCGCACCATTTGTGGTTTCTAGTGTTGCGGTTATTTAAAAAACCAAAGCACTTGTGAGTTATAAGTGTTGCGGTTATTTAAAAAATCGCAACACTTTAGACTCACTATATATACTCTTTTTCCAGTGCTTCCAGTATCATTTCAAACACGAAAAAATACGCATTTCCTCTTCCCTAACCCTCAACCTCCCTAACCCTAAATACACAAAACACTTAGATCTCCCACTCCTAATCCCTCATATTTCCTACCTATGACCCTAACTTCTTTCTAAAGTCCCCATTCATTATTCCTCACGCAATGTGAAACCTATTACTCTCTCCCACTCATGCCTCCATGGATATGGCGTAGTGAAGCGTGTTGAAGGTTACTCATCTCTCCCATTTTGAAGAAGTCTACATACTCTAAAGTTCAAAATATAAAGGTTTGTATATGCCTTGAACCTTAGTATATATGTTTTTTAATTTTTTTTCGTAATTTGTTAAAATATTAATATTAAGACAAAAAACTCTTATGTGTTCAGATCTGCACGGTATATGTTGTGTTTATGAAGGAATAACCCTTAAAAATCAAATTTCATAGATTATATGGTGTTAAAGGAATTTTTTGGAGAAAATAAGGACAAATCTCCCTTTGGTGTATTTGCGGTTTGTAGATCTTGAAAAAATACCTAGTTTAGACATATTGTAAGCCTCATTTGGAGTCTCTTAGCCAATTTTATGGCTTGTCAAAGCTTTTTTTCAATATTGCAAATAAGACGTCATCGAGGCCATTAAGGGGCAACATGGTTGTGTAGTACCTCCAAAAATAGAGGGTTTAAAAACATAAATTTATGCTGTTCGGACTACCAGGCTAAGAGATGTGCCTCTCCGAAGTTTCTAAAAGCTCGGAATGCACCCAAAATCTATGAAGAATGAATTGATTGTTTGTTTTGAGTGTAAAATTTGTATATCATAATTTTACGTGCCAAAATGAGTGGTCATACTATAATTTTGGATTTATATGCTTCACGATTGATCATTTCTTAACTTTTCTTATCTTTTGTGACATATTATTTAACACATTATGCATGATATTCTTAGCTTAGAGCAGATCATGTTCTTGATTAAATGTGTTGTGTTGTAATAGTATATAACAATTAGATTTGCAAATATAACTATTTTGAGAGATATTAGTTATTAATAATATACTTTTATATGTAATTGACACATAAAATGACCTATTAAATAATTTTTTGATCTGGAAACTATCAATTGCTGCAATTTTCTAATATACCGCAACATTTAATTTGTATGTGCTGCAGTTATATTAGAAAACCATAGCAAATATAAATTTCAGAATAAAAAAATAAAAAATAGATGCGGTTATTAGAAAAACCAAAACATATATATCTATTAATAGATGTAGTTTTTATAATGATAAAAAAATCATTTTTTTAATTTTTTTAAAATATATGCTGTGGATTTTTGGTAAAACTGCAGCGATTATTAGCTATATATGCTGCGATTTTTAAAAAAACCGTAGCATTTGGTTTTATTGCTACGTCTAAAAAACCGTACTATTTATTGTTTTTCCATGTGCTTTGCATATATGTGCTTCGTATCAATATCCACAGCATGGAAAGCTAGAAAATCATAGTATATAAACATTTCTCTACTATGTTTAAAGGAATTGCAATGAAGTAGGAGGCCGGAATAATGGGAGAGCAAATTTTGAAAGTTTGAGTTCGAATGGTAGAGTTGGGATATGAAGGAGTTTGACAATGGGAGGAGTTTGAATGGTGAGAATGAGTGCTAGGGCTCCAAGAATACGAAGATCAATGGAGTTTGGAGGAGTATGTGTCGTTGTCGAATTGAAGAGGAGTTGTTGTTGCTGTTGTCGAATTGAATGTGTTGAGCGCTGTGTTCCAAACTTCCAATTAAGCTCCTTATTACTATCAAATATTTTTTTAAAAAGACAAGTGCTTTGGTTTATTAATATATGTGCTTTGATTTCTAATAAACCGGAGCACTTATAGGAATGTATTAACTGTTTTCTATTATTGCTTTCTTTCAATTTCGCAGTTTCACTTTTGCCTTTTATCTCATGATCCTTACTATGTAACAAATATGTCTGACCACTTTTATCGTATGCATTAATCAAGACCTATTGATTGTAAATCAAGCCTAATAAGAAAAATTTGGATAACCGTCCATAACAACCCTTAATCTTGTGGACTCTTAACAAAGTGGTCACCTAATCTAGATTTATGTGCATGATTCTTAACTTGCCAAACCAACTAACTCTAGATGCTCTCTACTTGTTTTTGCATGTTTTCTTACAAACGAAAATTGATTTTTACTCCATCAATATTCTAATTGCCTTGCACGCATTCTTGAAATTAAATGAGTTACTCATTCTTGAACCTTCTCATGGTTCAAAGACCACTAACATGAGTCATTTTGGAATTCAAGCCCTAGGGTGTTCGAAAAACCATAAATGTTTTATGGTGACTCCTTGACCCGTACAATTTTGCAAAACAACGTAGCCAATCTCTATTAACGCAAATATTAAGCAGGGCACTAGGGGGAAGAGCCCCTTCTTTTCTCTTTATTGAAAAAGGCAAGTTAGGGTATAAAAATCCGGGCTCTCTAGTGGTGATTCACTCATTGAATCATCCACTAGTAACCCTAGATGGGATCACTAGCCCTTAAGACTTGTCAAGAGCTCCTACAAAATTGGCAACTTCACTAAGGGCATGTTTGCCTAAAGAATAGTTGGCTACGCGTACAAATGAGCAACCAAAAAAATTTGGTTTGTGTTCTTAGAATTGGCTTAGAATTGTGTTAGGTATACTCGCATTTATCCATGTAAGTTTACGGTTGTGGAAAGTTGAGACCGGGTTGTGGCTTCCCTATCAAAAATACATATTCACCAAAAATAATGTAGCTCGAGTAAGTAGGGTCAAAATCTCAAGAGACTATTGGGCTCTAATGCTGTCTATACAGGTTTTAACTTCTCTAAGGAATGTCACGAACTAAAGGAGGTCTATTCTAACTAATGATTAGGCTAAACTAAACTAGGACACGAATTATAGCTAAAATGAATACCAATGTATGAAAAACATCTAGGAAAATGAACCCCCACTAATATGACATAGATATAGATTTTTATCCCTATCTTCCAAATTCAATACATAAAGTAATTCCTAGGATGAATACACCTTCAACAATACTAAGGATCTCTCTTGAGTATTAATAGCTTCCTCCTAAAACATTCCTACTTATTTTCATGGATTCACGCAATAACAAGACATTAAACACAACATTCTAGAAGTCCTAATGGTCATGACGTTTACTTTTGTGATCATTAATCACACCTTAATCGATGATTCTAACGTAGATTATGAATTGACTCTTGCTGCAAACCTAATCCATGCCATTAATCAACTACGTTTAGCCTTTTAATGGAACTAAATCCAATCAAAGATTAAAGTAAGTATTTTATGAATTTATATTTGGGTCTCGAGATTTATCAATAACTAATCTATACTAGGTTTCATCGGGATCCTAGATTAATAGACTACTCACGCATATTGACCATTAAATCAACACAAGAAATGATAAAAACCATGATCTATACTAGAAACAATATTAAAGAAGTAAAGAAGAAATATTAAAGGAATTAGAGAGAATAGGAAACTAAAGTACTGAATATAAAATAAACCGGTTATTGTCCATAAGGCTATAGCTGTAATCCAAAAGCTTCAATGTAATATAAGAATAAAACAACAATCTATAGAGAATTTTAGAGAATTTTGTGATAACAAATGAAACCCTAATGAATACTACTGCCTATTGCTTTATTCTCTAATAATAAACCATGCTTATCAACCTAGAAAAGCCTAATATATATATATATATATATATATATATATATATATATATATATATATATATATATATATATACACAAAGAGTTTGGGCTTCAATAGAATATGCGTAAAAAATTGGCCCAAAACTAAGGCACTCGATCAAGTACCGGGGGCACTCAATCGAGTCCTTCACCAAAACATCAAAACCTAAGCTTCTTTCTCATAGTTAAAATTCGCAAAAATAGAATGGAATCGATCGAGTGCTCTGCATACTTGATCAAGTCTGCTGCGCTACAGACTAATTTTAGCTCATTTTAAAATAGTAATATCTTAAGATCTAGACCTTTGTTTAGGGAATGTAATATATTATTGGAAAGCTCATGAATCGTAGTTTCCAAACCAATTAGAATGACATTAATATCATTTTTATATTACTAGATATGATTAAAAAAGTGAGGAACTATCAAATTCTAATGATTAGTGGAGTGGATTTCTGATTGTTTCAACCAATCTAATGTATCCTTGCTTCCCACATGATCAAGTATTCACTAGTAGAAAAAAGTCTATTTGCTGCGGTTATTTAACCTTATTTGCTGCGGTTATTGTACCGAAGCACATATGGCCGAAGCACATATAAAACCAACAAATGCTGCGGTTTTTTTGACGCAGCACTTATAATATTATTTGCTGCGGTTATTTAAAATAACCGCAGCATTAATTACCCTTATTTGCCGCGGTTATTTATAAAAAACCGCAGCATTAATTATTAAAAACTAAAAAAAAAAATTGACATACTTATTTGCTGCGGTTTTTAGTAATAACCGCAGCAAATATACCTATTATTTGCTGCGGTTTTACCAAAAAACCGCAGCAAATATTTTTTAAAAATAATAAAAAAAAAATTTCAGCATTATTTGCTGCGGTTTTTCTAATAATCGCAGCAATTGATGGTTACCAGAACAAAAAAAAAATAAAAATGAATAGGTCATAAAAGATAAGAAAAGCTAAGAAATGATGAATCGTAAAGCATATAAATCGAAAATTCAATTATGACCACTCGTTTTCGCACGCAAAATTGCGATCTACAATATTTTGTACTCAAAATAAACAACCAATTCATTACTCATAGATTTCGGGTGCTATTCCAAAGTTTCGTAAAGTTCGAAGAGGCATATCTCTTAGCCCGGTGATCCAAATGGTGTAAATTTTTTTTTGAAACCACCTATTTTAAGAGGTACTACACAATTATGTTAGCTTTTAGCGGCTTTGGTGACGTATTATTTGAGATATTGAAAAAAAACTTTGAGAAGCCATAAAATTGACTATGGGACTCCGAATAGGCCTTATAATATGTCTAACTTGTGTATTTTTGAGAGATCTACAGGGGCAAATCACCCTCTGGGAGATTTGTTCACTCATTATCCCCAAAAAAGGCCTCTAACACCCTATAATCTATGAAATTCGATTTTTAAGGCTTATTCTTTCATAAACACAACATGTAATATACAGATCTGAACATATAAGAAGTTTTTATCTTCGCATTTATATATTAACAAATTATGGACAAAAGAATTTAAAAAAATATATATACTAGAGTTTAAGGCAAATACAAACCTTACATTTGGGATTCGGAGTATGTAGACTTCTTCAAAATAAGAGAGATGAGTAAGTTATAAGGTTAGGGTTAGAGACCAAATGGTCTCGGATGTTAGGTTATGGGGTTAAGGTTAGGGTTAGGTTTTTTTTTGTGCGCTGAAGTGTTGGGACGATTCTGGGAAAGTTTTTGTGTTTGAATGGCCTAGAACAGAAAAGGCTGGGTTTTTATATTAATGAACAAGTGCTGCGGTTATTTAAATAACCGCAGCACTTATGAGTCACAAGTGCTGCGGTTATTTGAAATAACCGCAGCATTTAATCTTCCCCCAGGAATATAATATATGACTGATTAAATGCTGCGGTTATTTCAAATAACCGCAGCACTTGTGACTCATAAGTGCTGCGGTTATTTAAATAACCGCAGCACTTGTAATAAATGCTGCGGTTATTTTTATAACCGCAGCACTTGTGTTATAAGTGCTGCGGTTTTTTGAATAACCGCAGCACTTATTGTTATGTGCTTCGAAATTTATTTAACCGCAACAATTGAGGCGAAGCAATTGAACTGTTATCTACTAGTGATTCATTCCTTTTGTTTCAAAGACTTGCGTTTCTTACTCTAAAAATTCACGTGGACTCTCCACGATAACTTAAGCTCATGTTAAAACTCTAGGATTGAGATAATATTACTGAAATCCATCAAAAACACTAAAAACACTTGTGAACGCATCAAATGAAGGAAAGTAAACTAAAATCATGTGAAACCACACCAAATGCATCTAATATACATTAAAATACCCCTAAAAACACACTACATATGACTTATCAAGTTACAACCTAGGACACCATCTTATATGAATGTGTGATAACTGTTCTTTTAGGTCGTTTAACTAAAAGAATAGTTATACAAACAATATTTGTAAACACCCTAATACTACTACAACTAGTGTAGTGGTAAGTCGGGGATCGAACCATAAGGACAAGGGGTGATAAGTTTTAGACTTGATGTAAAGGGCTTATTTGGGGATTTGATAGAATTATACTCATAACATAAAAATAAATCAAGAACAAAAATGATAATGTGCTATGGAAGGAAAACGGGGACAGATCAGTTCCACCCTAGGAAGGACAATCGAACTATCAATACGCTAAATTAGGAGAAATCAGCCAACAATAAATCATGACACTCAAGATGACAAGAGGAAGTTTGTGACCCTATAAATCACATGAACAATCTATAATCGCCCTATGTCTCGAAAGGAGGGGCATGACAAGATTCGCATCGAATATCAATCAATCAATCATCAACAATCTCAAACCCTAACTCTATGCATGAAGAACGAGCCAACCTAGGGTTTCACCAATCACACCCCTAAGAAAACTACTCACACATAGTAATAAAGTCTAGGGCATAAACAACAAAAAAGAACATGATTGAAAACATGAACGATTTTAATGTAATGAATAAGAGAACGAAAAACGAAGATCTATAACAAAACCGACAACTACTCTATCAAAATTGTAAATGAAACAACAATAATAGCAAGAGAAATGAAATTCACGAAAATAATACTTGAAAGCATTAAACGAAATAAAACAGAAAAGAATCGATACCTTGTATAAATGAAATTACGTGAACAAAAAAGAATCCGAATCCGAAATACAAAGCTTGAAAGCGAGAACAATGAAAATTGTAAATTTAGACTAATGAATGAATGAGATGAAAAGAATTAAATGTGATGTTCTATGTTGAGGCACAAAATCTCTCAAAGTAGGCATAAGGGTTATTTACAAAGCAAGAGGGTATTTATACCCTAGGGACATAAGGGGTAAAACCATAGAAAAAACCCTCGAGCGCCGGCTAAAGAAAGAACCAAAAACTGCGGGAAAGAATACCATTCGGCCGAATAAAGAGGGGATTCAGCCAAATGGGTGGCCATTCGCCTAAAACAGAAGCTTGACGTTTTTGCACCCTGTCCACCATTCGGCCGAATGAGTGCAACCATTCGGCCGAATGGGCCTTGATTCGGCCGAATGAGTGGTCATTTGGCTATTCCTGAGAGCTTGATTTATGTGCTTGAATCCCTGTTTTCCATTCGATTGAATGGATGTCAGATTCAGTCGAATCTGAACGTGAACCTTATTGAACAGCTCCTTTGAATTGTCTAATGGCTTATGGAGTTTATGGGAGATTCGAGAGTGACTTGGAACACATGCCCAAGCTATGATATGCACATCCAAACTCTTAATAAAAGTGTCAACGCCTCGAACACGTCTCATTTTACCTCAAAATCATCAAAAGTACCTGAAATAACCTAAAAATAGCTCGAGGACAAGATCAAGGTAAAACCGGATGTAATGTGCATAAAACCAATACAAAATAGCGAGACTCGACACTAAAATAGGGTTGTAAATGTGCTCTAAAATGAGCAAATCAATGTGTTCAACATTCAAGCCAAATTAGGAGTGGAAGATTAGCCAAAAACCAATTACGGCTCATGGCCCGACCTTTGTTTTTACTAAATCTTATCAAACTGTGGCACTTGGCACACACTTATGGCATTATGTTAGGGTGTTTTCCACTTACTTTGGCCTCTTTTAAGTAGTAGCTCTAAGTAAATGGATCTTTGTCTAAGACATGGATCCACTTGACTTATGTTCAACTAACCTTAGCTCATGCAAAACATATAACCTTGGCTAGGTGGAGACTTTTGCATATCACATTCATACAAGTATGCTAGTGCAATTATGTGGCATTGCAATGTTATTTTCACTAATGCTTGGAATCTAGCTTTGCAAAATCCTAAGAAAACCTAAACTCCTAAAAAATGAATTACATGCATCCTTGGTTTATGATCACCAACTAGGAGCATTCACATCACTTCATGCATTAAACTACATCCAAACCGCATTATGTCCATTGCTAGTCTTATTATATCATATTATGATCTTGTCATGCCCTACCATGCCGCTTGAAATCCTAGCCTTGCACCACAAAATGACCTAAGCACGATAAAATCCCGACCTAAACTCACATAATGATCCAAACATTGTAAAAATCCCGATATTGCCTCTTAAATTGCCTCAAACATGATGAAAACCTAACATTATCTATCAAATGACCCAAAGTTATCAAAATTTGAGGAAAATCATAACTTTCCTCTTAAAAATCCAAAACACAGTAAAAAGCCGACCTTTCCTCCAAAATTTCTTAAGCCACGGTAAAAAGTCTACCTTACATCTAGTCTTAAGCCATAGTAAAAAGAATACCTTACCATCAAAATTTCTCAAGCTACGATAAAATCCTACCTTACCTACAAAAAGTCCCAAGCCATGGTAAAAAGCCCACTTGTAGATACAAAATTGTGTCTCCTTGTGTAGCGGTCGGATGACGAACCAACCCTTGCAGGTTGACTTAGCTTGGGTCGAGTTTGAGTTTATGTAAGCCCTAAATTACCTCAAATCCGAACCCCAAAAAGGCCTAAACACAAACCCGAGCCCAAAATACATTGACCCTAAAACACATTAAAAATCTACCCAAAATCAATACCGTAACAAAACAGGTTGCTCAGAGCACAAATGCCCGACATTCGAAGTTGGCATTGTACGCTAAAATGCCTATCTTAAGTATAATTCCCTATGCAATCAAATTCAAATTCAAGGCCTCGAACAATGAAGTAGAGTAAACTGAATTAGAACATGATTAGTTGTCAGATTATGTGTCAAACACCCAACATAGGCATCTTACGCCTATCCTTGTGTGCACCCAAAAAAAGCTCTAGTCTCCTTTCAAGCCTCTTTTCATCCGAGCAAAATATTTTTTTCTTGAGTGTCCAATGCCCATGACTAGCATCCGACACCGTAAGCTAGTGACCAATTCCCTAACTTGGCGTCCAACGCTCAGGAAACTAAGTCTATTTTCCTATAAATACCCCTTCATTTTTTGAGCAAAGGGCCAACATTTCTCACTTTTGAAAGGGTTGTTGTTCTGCCAATAAACACTCGTAAACACTCTTAAACATCCTTCATACTTACCAAGGATCATACAAAGCACATTTTGCCACAACCAAACAAGGAAATCTTACCCCTTCAACAGATACTCAACCAAGACTCAATAAAATGGAATCTCCTCAACGGTAAACACTAAGGAACCCTCTCAAATCAACACTTTTTATTTTATTTTGTTTTACTTATTATCCATTCACCTTCCACTCTTTAGATCTAATGGTTTCCATCCACTCAAGATCCTTAGATTAGAATATTCTTTTGTAATGATTGTGGAAGATGCAAATCTCTTCTACATAAACACTTATTTCAAGTTTTATGTAATCTTTGGTGAGCTTTAATCATCTTAAGAGACATCACCCTTGATGTTCTCTTGTTATTAACTCTAGCACTTTTATTTTAATGACTTTTTTAATTATGATGTGAAGAGCTAGGAGAAACTCTTACTTCACTAGGTCAAGTCTCAAAACCCTAAATTTGAGCACATCTTTTAAGGAAACACCTTCCTAGATTGGTCTCTTTTTAATATCTCAAATGACCCCTTCCCCTTGTATTTCATTTATTATAATCTATTAACATTATGCAAGTTTCTTTTTCTATATTCTATGATGATGATAGTTGGACATCTCCAATTTCTCTAGAATCTATCAACCTTTTAAACTTTTTATGAGCAAGCCTAGGTGTACATCATACTTGAATGTAAATTTAGGAGTTATCCTTAAGATTCATTTCTTGTTCAAGCATCATAATGCATATTCTGATCTTATTTTTGCCTTTTTATGTCGATGATGTTCTTAGACTAAAATTCTTCATGAACTAGACCCTTTTTCCTTAGTTAAAATATCATGGAGAAAGGTCTCTTTAGGCTTAAATCTTCATTTTACTAGTAAATATTCAACTCATCATCATGCATAAACCACGCCTTATATTTTACTAACATTGACTCTTATTGCTTTCTTTTTATTTTGCATTTTCAAATATGCACTTTATTTCATTAAGCTTATTATTATAAATGTGTGTGACCACTTTTATTTTATGCATTAATCATGACCTATTGATTGCAAATAATGCCTAATAAGATAAATTTGGTCAACCAGCAATAGGAGCCCTTAATCTTGTGGACACTTAAGAAAGTGATCACCTAACTAGATTTATGTGCATTAATCTTAACTTGCCAAACTCACTTAATTTAGAGTATGTTTGCCACTTGTTTTTGCATGTTTACTTAAGTCTAAATATGACTTTTTCTTCATCATAATGTTATTTTCTTGCACACACTCACAAAATGAAATAAGTTGTTCATTCCTGAACCTTCTCATGGTTCGTAGACCACTAATGAGAAAATTTTGGGATTCAAACCCAAGGGTGTCCAACAACCCATAAATGTGTGTGGCGAATCGTTGAACCTTTTGATTTGGAAAATCCAGTTGATCCTTATTCACATACAAATATAGTAGGGCACTAGTGAAGGAGAGTCCTTTCCTTTCTCTTCACCGAAAAAAGGAATGTTGGGCAGTAAAAACCTAGGCTCTCTAGTGGTTCACCAACCTAAAAACTAGTTGGGTTAACCAACCCTTAGCATGTAAAAAGCCCCTAGAAAATTGCCAACTCCACTAGGGATAATCTATGTCTAAAGCATACATGGATACATATGCGAATGAGCAACCAAAAAAATTAGGTGTGTGCATGCTTGTAATTGGCTTTAGATTGTGTTAGTCATATTTGCATTTCATGAATGCAATTCTCTGCATTTCGAAATTACAAGCTAGGACACTGTCTCATACGAATGTTTTCTATATTTGAGACAAATTAGGAGTGGTAGATTAGCTAAAAATTGATTAAGGATCATGGCCAGACCTTTGCCTTTTCTGAAACTTACCAAACCATGGCACTTGGAACAGCCTCACGACGTTTTGTTGGTGGGGTTGTCCTTTTACATTGGCCTTTTTTAAGTATTGGTTCTAAGTAAATGGATCTTCCTCTATGACATGGATGGACTTTTGACTCATGTTCGACCAATCCTAGTTCATGTCAAACATTAAGTCCATGCATATCGAGTCCGTCTTATGCATATGGAGTCATTCTTGCAATGGAGGCCCTCAATTCACCAATGATGGACAATAATTTGACACAACCCCTGATAAACTAAAAGGGAAAGTCAGCCTCTTAGAGAAATTTTCCATTGAAGACATCCCAAAATTTTAATCAATAGATAATCCAAGATATCATCTTCACAACTTTAGGGTCACCATGGCCATTAAGGGGATAGATCTCGCATTTTTCCCATTGATTTTTCCTATGTTCTAGAGCGAATTTGTCAAAAATGGTTCTATACCTTAAAGGATAAGGAATCCAAAACACAAGAGGACATAACCAATGCTTTCATGAATCGGTATCACCCTAATGTGCAATTGCAAATAACTCTCAAAGAGTTAGAGGTTCTTTGGCAAGGCACCAATAAAATGGTCATGACCTATTTGAACTGTTAGAGGGAAATAACCTCTTAAATGGTCATGAGACCACTAGAAAAGGAACTTGTGAGGACTTACATTTGAATTATTCTATCTAAGTACAAGAACCATTTTGAGCATGCCTACATCATCGGCATGGATATTAAAGATGATATGGCCAAAAATCTATTGCTATCACTCCGGGTGATGAGCAATGGATGGGGAATGAAACTGAAACTAGCTTCCTTTTTGAACCTGGTGATGGTGAAATCAATACTCTTGAGGCTCTAGAATCTCAATATATCATCTTATACATCATCTTCTTTGACTTCAAAAGATGTATGACCTTCTTCTTCTTCAAGATCATGCTCCTCTTCCTAAAAGGCCCCATCTTCCTCCCATGTTAAAGTAGTAGCAACTCTAGCATGAGGACAATCCTTTTGGATGTGGCCTTGACCCTTGTATTTGAAGCAAGTTCGGTTATCTCCCATAGGAGGTCTCAAAGTTCCCTCCTTTCCCTTCTCAAAAGGTTATGGTTTCATGGCTTTATCAAGGCTTGGTAGAAAGGTAGTCACTTCATGCACACTCCTAGTTTCAAAACATCTAAAGATGTCTCTAGGTTTACGTGATTGTCTTTTAAGCCTATATGCTATTGTGCACACCTCATTAAAGCTTTAATAGGGTTGTACTTCCACCTTCTCTTTGATTGGGTCATTTAACCCAACCACAAAATGAGCCATCTTATGGTCTTCTTTCTAGTTTAACCTACACACCATGACTAGATTTTTGAATTCCACCAAGTATTATTCCTCCACATACTTCCTTTCTTACTTCAAAGTATGCATTTTTATAAAATTGTTTTGTACGAAGTCTTGTGGAACAAACCTTTTTCGAATGTACTTCTTAAGTTTTGTCCAAGATGAGATCTTGAAACGCCCCTCCTTTCTCCTCTTATTTTGCAAGCATTCAAGCCATAAACTTTCATAAGAAGTGAGTTTAAGTTCAGTAACCTTAAAGGATCTATGGTCATCATAGTCCTTATATCTAAAAATTTGTTCAACTCTGCGGATCCAATCTAGGAACTTGTCTTGGTCTATACTGCCATTGAACTCAGGGATTTCAAGACACAAGCTTTGATCCTCTTGCCCCCTTAAACTCTTTGTCCTATACCCTTCATATGATTCCTCATCATCAAAGAGGATGGGTCTCTCTTGCTAGGCCTCCTTGAGCTCCTAACACTGGATTCGCCATCACTTCTACTAGAGTTAGATTCAAGGGAAGAGTGTTTACCTTTTCTTGAGGACTTTTCCTTCTTTCCCATGATTTGCAACATCTCATCCAAACGTTCTTTCAGTTCATTCAACTCGCGTTCCATGCACAAGGCTTTGACCTCTTGTAAAGTTAAACCTTTTCTAAAGCCTGGGGCATCTCATGTGCACCATCACCATTGGAATCCATCTTGCTTGAGTATACTTTGAATTCTCTCAATGAAAGCACCAAAAGTTGATGTGAATCTTGGTATAAGAACCTTAATTCACATGAAGGATAGAAATTAGACTAAAAATCTTATAAAGCAACACAGTAAAGGATATAATCTAGGGCAAAAGTTTAGAGAATTGATTAAAGAAACACCCTTAATTCATCTCACTTCTTCACATGAACTTATAACAAAGCACCAGATCACAAATCTTTACTACGAACAAAGAATAATAAACTCTAAAAGTTTATTGCTTTAAATAAGAAAACAAGCTTAAAATCTGATTTTTCTAAGCTTAGATGCACATCTATTTACTCCCATTGCTTTAGAGTTTCAATCACATTAAGACTAAGACTCCTACTTCTAAAAGGACTCCTAATAACCATCTAATAACCAATAGGATAATGCCACATATTTATTACATAATCCTACCAAAACTATAACACTCTCTTATGTTAATTAGAATTCTATCCTACCTAATAAGATAAAATTACAAATTAACTACTCTTAACCTATTTTATTTAAAGTAAAACACTAATTTTCCAATCACATGTGTGTAGTCACATCCATGCCTATGCCATGTCACTTTCCATGTCACTAATATTGTAATAAAGCACCGACAAGATATAATAAGCACCATCCAATGTAATAAGCACCTCCCCTTGTCTTAAAATTTTCCTCCTTATTCAAAATTTTAAATCTTCAAGAAACTCTTCAAGATTGAATCTTTTAATCAAGAAAACTTCCCCAATGCTATTTTCCATGCTTCCACAACTTATAAAACCATAAAACCTAAAAAGGGAATGTTTTAAAAAACCTATGCCTAAACTGAGAAAAACCCTATCATATGAAATGGGAGAAAACTCATAGGTAAAGCCAACTTATTCCCCATGTCCACCAATCTTCCATATTTATGTGTGCTAAATATAGTTGCACATGACCATGCACACATAAATACTCCCTTTAATCAAATCATCAATGTTATCGCCTTAAATCATATCAAGTAATAACGGAAGAGGATAAGGTGAAAACCATCTCCATAACTTAATGAGGCACCTATTGGTACATGGTCATGTTATTTGGCATCAAGACCATAGGTGCCACATATTGAGGATACAATCGTAAAATAAAAAGATTGTCCAAGGCACTTTATCGCCCTTTGAAAACTTTTTGAACAACTCAGATGGGACTTAACAATCAAAAATTTACTTTTAGTGTAACATTAAGCAAGTTGTCATTAATGCTCGAGGAGTTGGATTTAATCGTAGAAAAGTTAAGGCCATATTGGCTATGAAATCCCCTTAAACATGAAGAAGAAATCTAAAGCTTTGTGAGTCATTTGACATACATTAAGCTAGTGTTTTGAAAATTGAAGAAGTATACATAAAGATTGGGATAAAGATTATTCGAAAGCTTTAAACCTAATAAAAAGCTATTTTCACTTGTGCTTTCCCCAACATTATCAAGAATTCCTATTTTCCTAAACAACTCAATAACCAACTTGTCGGTTAAAGCTATGCTATCTCAAGAGGTAGAAGAAAAGTAAAATGCTATCTATTATGTCAGTAAGAGATAGTTACTCCGAGAAATTGTGATGTTCCCACGAGGCAAATTCTGACTGAAAATCTGTTTTAGAGGTAAAACATAGCTTATAGACACGGACGATAATGAGTTTTGTTCACTTATGAATCTCAAGAAGATGAAAAAATCCCATAGTACACTTTGTCCATGTAGAGCGACGTTAGGGCCTAATTCCCTTAGTGGATGTGTAGTTAACCTTGCCTAAGGCCTAGTCATAATCATGTGTTTCTAAATTTGAAAAGAAGCCTCTGATATATTTCAAAATTTGAACGAAGCTTCAGAAATGCCATAGGCTCAGTCTCGTCGCTTTTAGAGTTATTGTGGGCCTGATTTCCTTGGCAAATACATAGACAACCTCGCCTAAGGCCCGACCACAATCATGAGTTTCGAATATGAAAAAAGAATCTTTTAAGTGCTCCACCCTGAGTTTGAAATCCGAAAGAAACTTTTGGAAAACAATATAAATCTTGCCAAAGTCATGGGTTTTTGAATTCGAAGAGAATCCGCTAAAGCATACAAAAAATAGTTTCGAACACCTAAGCGAGACTTTTGAAAATAGTATAGCAGCATTTTGACCTAAATTCTTAAAAAAAGATACATAGGTAACCTCATATAAGGCCTAGTCACATCAATAATAGTTAAGCTTTACAACAATAAGAGAAATGCCTAACGCCACCCACCGGCGTTAAACGTCTAGCTGTGTTTGGATGCACAACATCTAGCCCTTTCCATTTTAATATACAATTTTGGCCCCAAACCTAAACATGAATTCGTTAGCTTTTGGTGAGCCTTTCTTCGACCGAATTTACGCGTTCTAAATTCTAAGTTGTTCAGACTTTGTCTAATTTTGACAAAGATGAAGTCTACGAATAATTCATCTCACTTATAAAGCATATCAAGTCATCCCCATTTGTAAAAGTCTTCAAAGTTTCAAAAATCATCGTCTCCCTTTTAAATTTGAAAAGCAGTGCCTCTAACCCATGCTAGCTCCTAATACCCCTCTAACTCCTGTATATCACCACTGTCATACCTTGAAGACTCCTATATCCTCCTAGATAAAAAAATCTTTCCCAATTCCTCTTCACAAAATTTTCATAAAAGCCACCCTAAATTCTTCCTCTTTACCTTTCTTTCTAGTCAGGAGAGAGTTGGTACCGCGTCTGTGTCTGTGTCCATACAAAATCACACATGCATCATGTTAAGCCTTATTTGCATTAGACATATGCATTATAGGTTACGTTAAACCTTGTTCGCAGTAGACGCACGCATCATAAGTCAAAACTCTATCACAATCACATTTAGCAAAGTCACCCAGGTTTCTAAAGCTACATAAATTTGAGCTACGGTCAAATCTTCTAATCTTGAATCTGACCTTATAGGCAAATCATTCGTTAAATAGAAGAGCATAAGCAAGCATGACACTAAGGGATAAGATCTCCCCTTTAAAGGCCTCCAAGGAATCTTTTTTAGGTCCCCATACATGTTGTATTTTTGGGTATGAAAATAAAAAATACAAGCTTCAAAGTTAAATTCTTTCTCTAAGGAACAATCGCCAAAAATCGAGAAAGCCAACGTGATGTTTTGGTTGTGTTTTCTAGGCTTTATATGTGATTTTTAATGAAACAAAAGGGATAAAAGAGTTGGTTAAATTTTAATACTGATTGGATACAAATGAACCATCAATGAATCTAAAAGCTTCTTTAGAACACCACCTAATTCACCAACAACAAACTAGGCTAGCAAAGAACTAAATTAACTAAGTTTAAATCCAAAACTTAGAGAACTCAAGAACTTCGAAAGAGGACGTGTGTTTACGTTTCAAAAACTTATTAAATTCAATGCATTTAAACTCCTTTATATAGTAGGAGCTCTATAAGGTTTAAAGAAGTTTTTACAAATAAAATACTAGCTAACAAAGCCAAAATGAATTGCTAGAAATCCAAAATCCTAAGATACAATAACAAATCCGAAATGATCAGCTAGAAATTCTAAGATAAGCTTAATAGAATTAATTAATACCCAAACATCCTAAGATAATTAAACACAAAAATTTAAAACTCCTAAGATAGATTAGATATAGTTACATAATAATTTAAAAGACTTTAGGATAACAAAATATAAGACTAGCTAATAAGATGAAACTCTAATTACTCGATCCTTGAAGAAGCCCAATCGTGTTTGGCCTCTTATCCATGCCATCTATGAGTTATCTTCCCTTCAAGTCTTTTATTCACGTACAACTCTTAAGTATTCAGTTCACTTCTAACTCTCAAGACTTCCATTCATTTCAAACTCTTCAGTATTTTAATCCCATGAATCTATTTGCTTGTAAGAACAGTGACTAACTCCTTCTGTCAAACCTTGACTCCTCAATTTACCCATCTTGACTAATTTTGGGCCAACTTTGCCCTAATTTAAGCCCTACTCCTAAAGTTCAAACCTTTATAGGTTCAAAACGTTTTATTTTCACCCTATTTCCATTTTAAGGAATTTCCATATCTTCCATGCTACCACTTTCCTAAACTAGAATGTTTCCATAGTTAGAATTTTCTAAGAAAAGGTCAACACATTTTCAACTCATTAGAATACCATACCAAGGTAAGTATGCTTATCCTAATGACTCTCAACCATGTTTGCCACACATTCAGCCACTTTCTTGATCGTCAAAGGATCTCTCATGATCTTCAATTTTATAGCTTCTTGATTTCCAACATCCTCCCCTTCTTCAAAAAAGTTTTCCCTTAAACTTGGAAAATCTTCTCGAGATTTATAAAAGGGCTAATATTAGCAATATTAAATGTAGCAGATACTCCATAATCACTAAGAAGTTCCACCTTATAAGCATTGTTGTTGATCTTTTTTATGATTCTTAATGGGTTGTCAGATCTAGGGCTAAGTTTGGAATGTCTCTTTGTTGAAAACGTTATTTTCTTAGGTGAATGCATACATAATCTCCCACTTTGAATCTCAAATCCCTCTTCATTTTGTCTATTCGTGCCTTTACTTATTCATTCACTTTCTCAATCTCAGAACGAACTTGCTCATGTATCTTCTTGATCTCCTTAGCTCTCTCATGTGCCTCCTGGATAAAGTTAGCCTTTATTGCAAACAGTGCTAAGTCAATAGGCATACAAGGATTGAACCCATAGACTACTTCAAAGGGACTAAGGCTTGTTGTTTTGCTAGGAACCCTATTATATGCAAACTCTATATTGGGTAACACTTCCTCCCATTCTCTAAGATTCTTTATGATCAACGATCTCAATAGAGTTCCTAGAGTGTGATTAGTCACCTTAGTTTTCCCATCAGCTTGAGGATGACTTGAAGTACTGAATTTCATCTTGGTACTCATTTTCTTCCAAAGTGTTAGCTAGAAATGACTAAGGAACTTTGAATCACGATCACTCACCATAGAACTAGGGATCCCATGCAAATGAACCACCTCCTAAAGTATATATTAGCAACTTGGACTCCATCATGAGTAGTGTGACATGGAATAAAGTACACTATTTTATAAAACCTATCCATAACCTCCATGATTGAATATTTGTTGCATTGAGTTCGAGGCAAACGAGTGATAAAGTTGAGACTGATATCTTCCCAAGGAGCTAGAGGGACTAGTAAGGGCATATGGAGTCTTTGGGGAACATAATGGTGATATTGTTGATAACTCTACTATCCACACACATGGGCCATTCTACATTCATTTCTGTTACAAAGAAGGTTAGTACAACACATGTACTCAAAGGTTCCCTTATCATTCCTTTCTCCAACAATCCCTCTACTTACCTCCTTATCTCCTTAGTTTTTTTAGGGTTTGTTCTATAGGTAGGTTTGTTGGATAAAATAAATCTTAGGATAAGATTATTTTATGTTGAATGTCACATTTAGGAGGGAGCCTAGGTGGGATCTCCTTTGAGAGCACGTGATCATATGTTTCGAGCAAGGGAATGAGTAAAGGGTGGCTAGGTTTCTCCTTGATTGAATGCTCCTCTTCCTCCAAACTCTCTAATATAAGGGGTGGAATAAGCTAATTTTCATGTTGTTCAGCTTTTAGGATAGTGTTAAGGGTATATGTTTTAGTTTTGGGTAGGTTAGGGTTTTCTTTTCTGGTGTTAGGCTTATTTTGCATCATGGAAGTTAGGATAATGTCATGGTTATTTTTAATAAAAGCATAAGTATTCTTGTACCCATCATGCATCACCTCCCTGTTAAACATCCAAGGTCTTCCAAAAAATATATGACACACATCCATAAGTATAACATCACACTATAGTTCTTCCTTATATCTACCAATATCAAAATTGAGTAAAACACAAGAACTTACTTGTATACCCTTTCCATGTTTAAGCCATTAAATCACATAGGGAAGTGGATGTGGTAAAGTAGGAAAATTGAGCTTCTCTACTAATGTCTAAGATGCAACATTAGTACAACTTCCTCTATTTATAATCAAAGAGCAAACCTTCCCTTTTATGGTGCATTTCATAAGGAAGATGGCTTCTCTTTATAGTTGATCTTCTGCTTTTGGCATACTACTGAACGCCCTTCTTACTACTAAACATTCTCCTTTATCTGGCCCAAAAAAACCTGATTCATCTTCCTCATTCTCTCCTATAAAATCCCCATCTTCAAATACATCTTCCTCCTCAAAATAGGGATTGATATATATGGAATACACATCCAGTGGTATAATCTTCTTATTAGGGCAATCATATGGAATATGACATTGGCCTTGGCATCTAAAATAAAACCCAAGATCGCCTTGAGTTTGGGTAGGGTTGTTTTATGGGGTAGAGTTTGTTTTTGGGGGATTGGGGAAATTTGGACATGTTTAAGTAGGGTAGGCTCATTTGTTTTGATTAGATTTAGAATAGGTTCTTGTGTTTTCAGGATTAGGCTTGGTTTTCTGTTGGTTTCCCACCTTATGTACCAAAAAGATTAATTCCTCTAGAGTTGAATATGGATGAAACTCCACCACCCTATAAATTCAATCCTCCAAACCTCCTAGAAAACACACCAACGTCTGTGGCTCATCCTCATCAACAACACACTTCACTAAATACCCTTCAAACTCATGTACTCCTCTACAGTTTTCCCACCTTGTTCAAGATCATGAAATCTTGTGAAATTCTCTTAAACATAGTATGAAGGTAGAAACTTCTCTTTTAATAGCTTTTTCCTTTTCTCCCATGTTCTCACCTTTTCTTTCCCCATTCTCTCCCTCTTGTTACACACATTTTTCCACCAAGTGGAGGCATATTTACGTGACTTCAAAGCTACCACCTTTACCTTCTTATCATCTAGTGTTTGCTTATAATCAAACACTCTTTCCACTAACCCTTAACCATTCTACAAACTCATCAGCATCTAATCTTCCATCATACTTAGGTATATCAACTTTAATGTCAAAGAAAGATTAGTTAGACTTTGAATTACCAAATCGATTATACATTGGGAACTCTTTGATTTCCTCTTCCGAATGGTGTGAAGTTGGACCATATCCTCTTTACCTAATGACCCTTGATGATAGGTCTTTAAGATGCACCCTCAACAATTCCACTTGCCTTCTAAACGCGCATTCCACCACCTAATGACATGTAATCCTTGTTCTCACTTTGGTGATGATGACTACTTGAAGATGCCATGATATTAAGTGAGTTTAAAGCCCCAAAAACCTCCATTTAGCTTTGATACCAGATGTTGTATTTTTGGATATGCAAATCAAAAAATACGAGCTTCAAAATTCAATTGTTTCTCCAAGGAACAATCGCCAAAAACCGAGAAAGCCAACGTGATGTTTTGGTTGTGTTTCTTGGATTTATGCGTGATTTTAATGAAATAAAAGGGACAAAAGAGTTTATTAACTTTTAAGATTGATTGGATGTCGATGCACCATCAATAAATCTAAAAAGATTCCTTAAAACACCTCCTTATTCACCAACAATAAACTAGGCTAGTAAAGTACTAAATTAAGTAAGTTTAAATCCAAAACTTAGAGTATTCAAGAACTCCAAAAGAAGACATGTGTTTAAGCTTCAAGAACTATGTTAAAAAGAGGATGTGTGTTTAGGCTTCAAGAACTAAGTTAAAAGGAGGATGTGTGTTTATGCTTAAAGAACTAAGTTCAATTCAATAAATTTTGACTCCTTTATATAGTAGGAGCTCCCTAGGATTTACAAGAAGTTTTAAGAAATGGAATATTAGCTAACAAAGCTGAAATAATTAGCTCGAAATCTGAAACCCTAAGAAAAGCTAACAAATCCCAAATGATCAACTAGAAACCCTAAGATAAGCTTAACTAGGATTAATTAAAATCCAATCATCCTAAGATAATTAAGCACAAAAATCCTAAACTTCCAAGATTGACTAACTATAGTTACATAACAACTGAAAAGACTCTAGGATAATAAGATGAAACTCTAATTCCTCGATCCTTGAAGATGCTTAGTCGTGTTTGGCCTCTTATTCCCACCATCCATGCATTATTTTCCTTCCAAGTCTTTCATTCATGTAAAATTCTCAAGTCTTTAGTTCACTTCCAATTCTCAAGTCTTCAGTACACAAATCCCACAAATCTCTTATCTTGTAAGAACATTAACTAACTCCTTTTGTCAAACGTTAACTCTTTAATTGGCCAATCATCACCAATTTTGGGCCAACTTTGAATAAGCCGTCAGTCAAAATTTTGAAGCTTTATGAGTTCAAAATATTTTATTTTCACCCTTCTTCCATTTTAAGTAATTTCCATATCTCTCAGTGCTACCACTTTCCCAAAGTAGAAAGTTTCCACAATTAGCAACTTTCCAAGAAAAGGTCAACGCGTTTTCAACTTATAAGAATACCATACTAAGATAAGTATGCTTATCTTGATGACTCTCCACCATTTTTTCCACACATTCAACCATATTCTTGATGGTTAAAGGATCTCTTATGATCTTCAGTTGCATACCTTCTTGATCCCCAACAATACATCTCCCTGAAGTATCATCACATCAAAGCCAGAAGTTCGTGCAAGGAAGCTTAAGGCTCTGATTAGCCATATGGAAACACGCAAAGAAAACTCAGGGTTTTCAAAATCATATTTCCTTTTACCCTAACAAACACAAACAAAACCTAAAAACTTTGAAATACCAAATATGCATAACCACAAAATCTTCGAAATAACCAAATCTTCAGTAAGGTGGTACCTCCAAAATAACCTAAATGGAAATCCTCATGATCCATTGTACCAAAAAAAGTCCACAGACTCTAACACCTTTAAAATCAGTGGCTTACCACTCAAACCCATTATATTAATTACAAAATCGAGGGGCTTACCACTCATACGGATCCTCTTCAAAATGAAAGGAAAGACAATATTGCCCCTATATTGCAAAATGATATTTTAGATGTTGATTTCTAAAATTCAAAATGCCAGATCGACCATACATGACCCTTGAGAACCTTAAGTGACTCCTAAGAAATTGACACCCTAGACTCTAAGACGTCCCTATAATACACTTAGCGGGTCAAGGCAGCCTTATATTCAACAAAATCCCTAGCAAAGGGTACAATCCTCAGAGGAGTCAATTAAAAGTTTTCTTCCCACATTCAACAAACAAAAATCTCCATCTGATAAAAATCCCTAGCGGTAAAATATCCCTAGTGAGTAAACTTCCTAAGGAGTAAAACAAGAGAAATCCTTAGAAATAGTTTAAAGCCCTCTAAAGAAGTCTCCATAGTGAAAGAAAGAACTAGAAAATTCCCCAATGGATCATGTCTATCTCTAATGAGGAAAAAGGTAGTAAACACTCTAGAATCAACAATCTCTTTAGCCAAGTCAACCTAAAATTGAACTACATCATCAAAAGCTGTGAAATCAGCCCGAGATAAGGGGCTAGTACAAAGAATACTCCCTAGTGGAGTAGGGTAGCACCCTCTTAAAGTGCTAAATCTTCTTGAGTAAATTGCATGGGTGTAAAGAACAATAGACTTTGCCACTCCTCAAATTTATCTTGCATCATCTTGATATTGGCTCCTATCTAGCATAATAGGCCATGTCTCTAGAAGAACAAGCCATGTCTCTAGCATAGTAGGGCATATCTCTCTAGCACAACTAGCCATGTTTTTGGCATAGTAGGGCATATCTCTCTAGCACAACTAGCCATATCTCTAGCGTAATAAGCCATGTCTTTAGTGTAGCAGGATATAACTTTAAGCTTAGCCACCCTAATAGCGACTCTCCTTTGGCACAACATACCATATCCTAAGCTGCACTACCCTAATAATGCCTCTCCATTAGCACAATAGGCCTTGTCACTAAACTGCACCACCTTAACTATGGCTTCCCTATTGGTGTATTTGGCTAACTTATGACCTCCACCACACTAGTAGCAGCTTCCTATTGACACATTTGGTCGATCTATAAGCTACGCCATCTTGATAATAACTTTCAGTCAGCACTAGTCTCCCCCACCAAAGTATCTCAAGGCGTCAACCTTAGGTATTTAGGCCAATTGATGCAAGTTCCTATCCCTAGCATAACTAGCTCAGCGACACCTAATGTACATGTTTTCTTGTGGACTAATCCCTATTTCTTTTGTAGGTATCGGAGTTTAAAGGGAGATTTGAGATTATAGAGCATCTTAGGTGTTCCTCCATCCTGAGTCATAATTTGACCTTTGTCTCATCCAAGACTCTTTCAAAGTGGGGGATTTTATAGATACAAAATCGTTTCTCCCAATGTAGCGAACTGATGACGAACCAACTCTTACTGGTGGACTTAGCTAGGTTAAAGTTTGAGTGTATGTAAACCTAAATCACCTCAAAGATGAATAAAAAAAAGGTCGAAACATAAACCCGAGCCCAAAACACGTTCGCTGAAACACATTGACCCAAAAACACCTTAATAATCAGCCCGTCCCCATTTTTGTCGCATTTCAAAAACATCCCCAATTGTTTCCAAATAGGATAATTCCATTTTAAAGACATACTCCTTCAAATTATCCTAATCTATCTAAACAACCCAAAAATGTCCCTAACCCTTTCAAATAAAATCAATTTCTAAAACGTTGTAAACCACCTCAAAACCCTAATTTGTGCATTTCTAAACCTATCTCATATTTCTATATAGTTCTATCCCTAAAAAGCCTAAGCTTATTTGTAGGGCTTTTAACGACAAAAATTTAAAGCTCGTGAAGCCAACTAGGTTTTGAGTGGATAATTCGATGAGTAAATCACCACTAGAGAGCTTAGTTTTTACAATCTAACCTTTCTATTTTGGTGAAAAATAAGGAAGGGACTCTCCCCCAGTAGTTCTCTATTACATTTAAGAGTCAATAAGGATCAGCTACACGACTTTGTGACATTAAAAGGGTCAAGGAGTTGCCACCAAATAATTATTAGATGTTTAGAAACCCTTTGGTTTTAATCCCTATATGACTCACGTAAGTGGTCTTTGAACCATAAGAAGGTTATAAGAAATTTATTTCTATTCATAAATGTGTACAAGAAATTAGCATCGAGATGGAGAATAAATCAGATTTTGTCTGAGGTAAACATGTAAAAAAATAGTAAACACACTCTAGATTAAGCCGGTTTGGCAAGTTAAATCTAGATTAAGTAACCATTTTGTTAGTTGTCCTCAAGATTAATGGGTGCCTATGTCCGGTTGTCCATTTTTTATTTTATTAGGCATGGTTTGCAATCAATAGGTCTTGATTTAAGCAAAAAATAAAGGTGTTCATGCAATCTCAATAAAAGTTAATAATTATGTAGCAAAATTACAACAATCGCAACAAGCAACAAGAGATAAGAGAAAATAGGTTATTCTAGTCAAAATGTAATGTAAGTATAATACATGACGAGTTAAAGAATTTGATTACTCAAATGAAGAAGGAAGCCTAAAGAGGATTTTCCCTATGATGAACTCTATCTTAAAGATGAGTCTAGTTAAATTGGCACTTATGATTTTGCCTTAGAATATCATAGACATGAATATGCAAAATAGAAATCAAAGTATAACTTATGAAATCTAAAGAAAGAAATAAGCCATAGAAAAACTCCTTAATATTTATTAAAATATAATACATACTTAGGGATAACCCAAGAAAATGGGTCAACTATTTAGTCTAGTAAGATTAGAGATGTCCAAATCTTTATATCACAGACTAAATGAATATGAGAATAAATAATGTACAATAAATAAAACACAAGGGGAAGAGATTGATAATGAGTTAAGATGAGACCAATCCATTAGGATGGTTCCTTGATCATGATGCTCAAAGTTAGGGTTTAAGACCTAACCTAGTGAAGTAGGAGTTGCTCCTAGTTATTTACATCATAGGCAAAAGAGACAATAAAAATAAAGTTATTAGACTATATCATAAGAGATCCCAAAGAGTGATGACTCTTTGGTTGAACAATACTCATAGAAAATTACATAAATATCTAAAATAAATGTTCATGTGAAAGGGGTTCGCACTTCACATAATCATTACAAAAAAAATCCAAGACCCTAGATGGATATAAAACCACCAAGATCAATACGGACTAGCAAGTAAACCGGGTAGAAGTAGATGAAGAAATAGAAACAATTGAAATAGAGAAGGGTCTTCAGTGTTAACCATTAAGGATAGTTCCTTTGCTTGAGTGTATGATGAAGGAGTAATGGTTTCTTGATGTTGTAAGGAAAAAGGTATGCCTCGAATGCAAGGATTTGTGTTTGATTTGTGCTTGAGAGTGTTTGAGGATGTATTTTGGCAGTGTAACCATGCTCTAAAATTCTCAAAATGCTAACCCTTGGCTCTAAAATATATGTAAAATAGAGTCAGATTCTTGAACATTAGATGCTAAGTCAGGTATTGGACGCTAGCTTTAGGAGGAAGACACATGACTTGGGCATTGGGCACTAAAAAAAAAAGGTCCTTTTCTTGGAGATAAGAGGCTTGAAACAAGATAGGAGTGCTTTCAGGGTGGCACAAAAGGAAGGGCATCAGACACTAGTGTTGGGCGTCAAAAGCTGGAACTCACAACTAATCATATCTTTATTCAGTTCATGTATTGGAAGCAAGCAAGATGTTAAGCACTTGGTTTTTGCATCAAACGCTAGGAGGGCGTTTAATGCTTAATGCCAGCATTGGACGCCTGAAGTTGGCTAAGATTTAGTTTCAGCGGTCAATGCCAACTTTAAGCGCTAAGCATTTATGCTCCGAGAAATAAGCTTTCACATGGTTTTAGGGTTGATTTTGGGTTGATTTTTTAGGTGTGTTTGAGTCAATGTGTCAAGTCCTTTTAGGGATTTTTCTTTAAGGTGATTTTCGAAACTTGACCCAAGCTAATTTTACCAGCAAGGGTTTATTTGTCATTGGATCGCTACAATACGAGACATGATTTCGTGTCTATAAAATCACCCCACTTTGACTGAGTCTTGGATAAAAAGAAGGTTAAAGTATGACTAGAGATGGAGGAAGACCGAAGATGCCCTGTAATCTTAAATCTCCCTTCTTATGATGGTACCTGCAAAACAAATAAGGGTTAGTCGACAAGAAATCCTGTCTCTCGGGTGTCGTTAAGCCAGTTACGTTGAGGATGGGAACTTGTGTCAATCGGCTTGAACTCTTGAGGTAAGTATCTTAAGATACTCCATTCAGGAGATTGGTGTTTATTGAGAGCCTCTATCGAGATGGCACGACTTATAGATCAACTTGACGTGCTAATGGGGAGCCGCTACTAAAGTGAGGCGGTTTATGAATTAACTTGAAGCACCAATGAGGAAGCCACATTTAAGGAGGCACGACTAAGAGAATGGCTTACTACACTAGAGACATGGCATGATATTCTATAGAAATAGGCTAATATACTAGATTGACATGACTAGCTATGCTAGTTAGACAAGGCCTTTTGTGCTAGAGAGACATGGCCTGCACTACCAGATGGGAGGCGTTGTCAGGATAAGACGACATAAATTTGAGGAGGGACTAAGTCTATTGTTCCATACACCCATGCTATTTATAATGAAAGCTTTAGCACTTTAGGAGGGTGATACCTTTCCTCACTTGGGAGTTTTCATTATATTAGTCCCTTACCTCGAGCTGATTTTTCAGCTTCTAAAATTCTAGCTCAGATTTTGGTTAATTTAGCTAAAGAGATTGTTGTGAAAATTTTACTACTTTCTGTCTCACTGGGGATAGACAAACTTTATTGGAGAATTTTACTAGTTGTGCTTTTATTAAGGAGATTTTTCTTGAGGTCTATAAATGTTTTCCTAGGGTATTTTCCTTTTTATCCCTTGTGGTATTTCACTCATTGGGGATATTTATTTACTGGGGATTTTTGTCAACTCGAAACTTTTATTCATTGATGAATAATTTTCTTGTTTGGTAGCTTTGTGGGGAGAAAAGTCTTAGCTGGCTCCACTGGGGATCGCACCCTTAAGTGTACCCGTTCTACTCAAATGAGGACATTGGTTGGATCTATGGTTTCTTTAATTAGCTTAGCGTATTTTTGGGACTCTTCCCAAGCCTTAGTGTATTATAGGGACACACTCGAGCCTTCGCATATTATAGGGATGCCTTCCAAGCCTTAGCGTATTATAGGGACGCCTCCTGAGCCTTCACATTATAGACATAAAATCGTGTCTCCCGGTGTAGCGATCCTATGGCTAACCAACCCTTGCAGGTAGATTTTTTCTTGGGTCGAGTTGAGTGTGTGTAACACCAAAAACACCTCAAAGCCAAACCCTAAAAAGATCCAAACATAAACCCAAGCCCAAACACATATTGACCTAAGCACAACACTCAAAATCCATCCGAAAACCAAATGTAAAATCGTGCAAGCATTAATATAAGGCGTCAAGCGCACAAGCAGAATCTTCCTCACCTTTAAGCATTAAGTGCATGCTTCTAAGACTTAGTGCATAGTAGACACTAGACTACCTAAGCTAGCCTTAACACCTGAAGCAAGCACCTAGCATATTTTCATCTTCTAGTACCCGAAATATAACAAAACTTGAGTAGCTTCTAGTCCTAGCATTTGACGCACAACCTAATGCTAGACCTTGTGCACTACCCAAAAGATGCTCCTGGATGGCATCATGTTTTTATGCATCAGAGCAAAAGATTCCTTTTCAAGAACGTGACGCACAAGCTATGCGCCAGACGCTTAGTCTTGGCGTCTAATAGGGGTGTGCATAAACGGTTAACCGTACCATTAAGCCTTAACGATATGCTTAACCATTATAACGATTATTGGAAAAGGCTAATCGTAACCGTACCATGAAGGAACGGTAACCTATAAATGGTAATTTATAGTTAACAGTACTGTTAACGGTTAACCGTTAACCGTTTTATTTAATTTTTATGTACTTGTATACGTAATATTATGAAATTATTTGTATGATTTCTTAGATCATTTGGGTCTTCTACAAGAGTAATAACACATATTTATATAAGGTATGATCATGCATAAAAAAATTGTGATAATTATTCATGGTTAAGCCTTTAAAGTTTAGTTTTTTTTAAAAAATAATAATGGTTAACTGACGATTAACCGTTATAAAAATTTCATAACCATAACCATAGCCGTTAATTCTTAACGGTTTGGTAAAATAACCATTAATATGAACCGATTATACATGGTTAATGATTACAGATAACAGCTATGGTTATTTTGCACACCATTAGCGTCCAATGCCCAAGAATTTGGCTTTTTTGCCTATAAATACCCCCTCATTTCCTTGGCCCAAGAGGTTGACAAATCTAAAGTCATAAAGCACTTTTACTCGGCTAGAATACACTCTCAAATCCACATAATCACAAAGCAAACACCATTACTAATCTTTAAAACAACCTTCAAGCATCAATTGAAGAAGCAACCATATCCTTCTTCAAGCACTTAATCAAGATTAAAGAAAAGGAACTATCCTTAACGGTAAATATCAAGGACCCTTCTCAGTCTACACTTTTACTTCATTTCTTTGTCTACTTCTACTCCCTTTACTCTCTGATATTTGGATCTAGTGGGGTCCATCCACTTAAGATCTTTGATTAAACCTATTTTGTGATGATTATGTAAGGTGCATCCCCTTTAACATGAACACCTATTTCAATACTCTTGCAATCTTTGACGAGCTTTGATTTATCAAAGAGACCTCACCCTTAATGCACTCTTTTGATCAACTCCTATACTCTTATTTTAATGTCCTATTCCACGTATAATGTGAAGATAAAGGAGAAACTCCTTCTATACTAGGTCAAGCCTTAAGATTCTAACTTTGATTATCTTAATCATGGAACCATTTTCATAGATTAGACTTTATGTTTGATGCTAAGATTTGGACATCTCTTATCTAGTTAGACTCCTCTCATTTGAACCATTTCTTAGGGCATACCCTAAATGTGTATCATCCTTTAATAAATTTTTGGGAGTTATAACCTTAAAGCTCATTTCTTGCTTTAGATTTCATTATTCTTGCTTTGATTTCTCTTTGCAATTTCAATGTCAACAATGTTCCATGATTCAAAGTTGGGGAATTATCATGAGGAATAGTCTCTCTAGACTCACTTCTTCATTTGATCAAACAATCTTCTCCAATTCATCATGCATTACTCTTACATTGCATTGCCTTTATCCATAACATTTGTTTGTCTCTTTTGAATTATGTACTCTTTATTACATAGTTCTTATCTTATAATTACATGTTCACCTTTATTTTATATTTATAAACAAGACCTATTGTTTATAACCACTCCTAATAAGATAACCTTGGACAACCGACCATAGGAACCCTAAAACTTTGGACAATTAATGCAAATGGTCACCTAATTACAAATATATGCATAAAGCTTAAATTTCTCAACCAACCTAATTAGAGCGTGCTATCTCTTTTATGTGCATATTTGCTTAGGAACTAAAACTAATTTTGTTCTTCATCTCTAAACCAATTGTTTTGCATATGCCATCTGATTGAAATAAGCCGCCCATTCTTGAATATCCTCATGATTTCTAGACCACTTACGTGAGTCATATGGGAATTTAAACCACAGGGTTTCCAAATGTCCCATTTAATATTTGGTGGTGACTCCTTGACCCGTTCAATGTCTTAGTAGGCCGCATAGCCAATCCTTACTGATGAGCGAACCTATAAGGCACTAGTGGGGGAGAGCTCCTCCCTCTTCTCTTCACCAAAAATGAGAGGTTGGGTTGCAAAACCAAGATCTATAGTGGAAATTGAGTCATCAAATTTCCCACCCAAAACCTAGTTGGGTTCCATAACCTTAAAACATAAAAAAGCCCCCTACACGCGTATTATAGGGATGCCTCCCAGAGTCTTGGTGTTTATTTGCGTATTATAGGGACGCCTTGATAAGTCTTAATTATAATCATAATTATATGGTATTTTAGGTCTTTTTGCATGTAGTTTATTGCATTTTAGTTTAGTTTTAAGTGAATTTTGCTCATTTATTATCATTTAATGTGTTCATAGGTTTTTATAGTATTTGTGTTGCTTTTCAGGATTCCTATGGACTTAGTGTCGTGGGATGAATTCAAGGCCTTAGAAATAGAGCTCTAACCAAGTGAAGAACACAACTCTAGGAGAACCCATACATAAGATGAAGTAAAGGAGCAGAATTAGAGTCAAAAGCAAGAAGACTTGATCAAGTGGAAGCGCAAAATCAGGCAACTAGATGAAAAAGTGAAGAAAGTGAAGACACTCGATCGAGTCTCCTCTTTAGCAACCAATTCTTACTTGGTTAAAAGTTTTTAGAGAAAAGGACTCGATCTAGTGCCATTTGAACTCGATCGAGTGCCATGTCCTTAGCCCATTTTCAACGAGTGATTTGTCGAACCCATAACTCTTTGTATATATATTTTGGATTTATAGCATAGTTTTAAAAAGTATTAATTAGGGTTTTCATTAGGTTAAGCAGTAATACTCCTTTATTTTCATTAGATCTCTAAAATACTCTTAAACACTCTTTAGATTCTACTTATTATTAGTTTTGCATTAAAATTTTTAGATTGCTACTGTAGCATTATGGACAACATTTGATTTGTTTATTATTTAGTATTTTTGTACTCTAATCTTTATTATTTTTATGGAATTGTTTCTCTATTATTGCTTTAAAATTATTGTAGCATAGATCATGTCTTTTGTCATTTCTTGTGTTAATTTTAGAGTCAATATGCATGAGTAGTTTGTTAATCTAGAATCTCGATGAAACTTCATATGGAATAGGTATTGATAAATCTCGAGACTTGAATATAAATGTATAAAAATACATCTTTAATCTTTGATTGGCTTTAATTCCATTAAAAGGCTAAACGTAGTTAATTAATGGCATTGATAAGGTTTGCAGCAAGAGTTGGTTCATAATCTATATTAGAATCACTAATTAAGGTGTGATTGATAACCACAAAAGTAGACGTCATGGCCATTATGACTATAAAATGTTGTGCTTAATGTCTTGTAATCATATGTATCCACAAAATTAGGCAGTAATTCTTAGGGAGGAAGCTATTGATAGAATTACTTTATGTTTTGAATTTACAAGATTGGGATAGAAATCTTCCTATGATGGAAGTAGTCCGAAAAGTGGGTCTTAAATTGATTAATATAGGGATACTCTACTCTATCTCTAATAGTAAGTGTTATAGGGTCAAGGATTGGTCGTCATGACACCTACTATCAGCAAAATCTAGACTGAACCTATTATAAGTAATGGGCAAGTAAGGGTATATCCATAGGGAAAGGCTTCTAATAATTACCAAACTCTAGTAATTCAACTACTAGCTAGCTCAAACTAAGGCAAGAAAAGGGTTTAAATCTAACTGAGATCTAATGCGAGGTTCTAGGGAGTTTTTCAATGGGATAAAAGTGCTAGGGTTCAGGATTCAACACCAATTCCTAACACAAATTATATGAAACAAGAGATTGAACTCAAAATGAGATAATATAAGGCTCACAAACTTACTACCGATCTATGCATCAAACCTAAAATATGCTGCAAGGAAGTGGTTTTCATCCAAGAACTAACCTCTTAATGCTTTTCATGGAGAGAACATTACAATTGGGATTTCTCGCCTAATCATATCCTAAAGCATCCAAGCTACACAATAGATTCAAAACAACAACAAATAGCATGCAAGTCAACAATATTCAACATCGAGTCACTACCTAAATAAACATTTCTCAATATCTTTGACCTAGGAATGGAAAGGGAAGTAACCTATATGGCCAATGTAGGCTCCAACCGAAACCCGACATCAAATCACATATCATTCATTAAGAAACCAACTCTAAAATTTAAACATCATCCATGCTCGGGATCTGGTTTATCCCTTATCCCCTAATTAATCTAACTAGTTATATCTAGAATTTAAAAATATAGTAAAATAGAATAAACAAGACATACTACCAAATTCACAAATAAAGATTAACAATAATATGTGAAGAAACTGAAAATAATCAAGCATAAACTAACAAAACAGAAAAAAAAATAAAAACTATGAAATATAGAGCTAGAGAAAGTAATAGAAATACTGATATATTAATGTAGAATTGATGTCTGACAAGTGTTGATTGCAATCTAATAGAAAGTAGCCAAAACTAATAACAAATCTAACAATAATCAAAGAGTATTTTTGAAGGAAAAATAAGAAACCCTAAACTATGCTCTCTTAAACTAAACTAAATACTAAATAAATCTATCCCCCCTTCATGCCCTCCTTGCTGCTCTTTTCCATAAAAGAGTTTCAAAAGAATATGGAAGTCACCAAAATAGAACTAACTGCATAGTTCAAGAGTAAGTACCCCAATAGTGAAAAAATAACATATACTATAGCTTATATGCTCCGGTTATTCAAAAAACCGGAGTATATATAAATGGATTATTTTCTATATAATTTTTTTTGCGTGGAATATTAGGCTTTATGCTCCGGTTTATTAAGAATCGGAGTATAAAGTAACTTAAAGCTCCGGTTCTTAATAAACCAGAGCATATACGCTCCTTCTTGATATTCCTATTGCATAGAAAAACAAACCACAAATAATAGATTATTTTTTGGGAATCAGGGCAACGCAAATTCAAACCACATAATTTCAAGAGCATTAGCAAATTCGAACAATAAATGAACTAAAGGTAGGTTTAATTTTCCCTCTTTAATTTGATTTAGTATTCCCCTAATTGCCTTAAATTGTTCATAATGTAGTTGTTTGTTTTAGAATCGTTTATTTGCCATTAAACTGTTTAAGTGTTTGATTTGAAAGTATTACCATGCTTGTTTGTGGGCTCTTATTTTCCCACCACTCCTGTTGCTGTTAAGATTTATAGTTTATATTTTTATTAGTTTTCGTTTTACCGTAAATTTGAATTATAGTAACTCATGTATCCCATTGATGTATTCCTTTAAGCCTAGATGTTGAATAATAGATGAACAAAGCAAACAGAAAATATACAATGCAATGGTTGATATGAACTTACATTTCACAATCTTGCTTGATGCAGTGGTTGATATGAACTTGTATTTCACAAGTTCATTATTTACGGGGTTTATGAAATATGAATGCTTTGGTGAGTGATGATTCTAACAAGTTTTTAGCTCTATACTTGCGCTTTTTTTAATTATCTCAAAAGGGTTTTCAGTTGGACACTTTAACAACGTTTATGACATCCTCTTGAAGTATTTCTTAGCATTATTTGTATGCCTATGTGTAGCCTAAAGATTGAGTGTGTTCTTGATTTGGGCACTAAAGTACTTAGCATAGCATTTGTGTGCAACCTTACTGATAATTTAACTTATGAAGGCTAGTGCTGAAAGTTATCAGCATTCAGCTATAACCTTAAAACATTATTTGAATGTTTTAGAGACAAAAAAAGGTCACTTATGATAAAATACAAATGATATAAAGACTAATGACTAAGGGGTGCTTTAGGATTTAGATTAAGTCTAAAAAAAGTATAAATACTTTTATTTTTCAAATAATTCATCCTCAAGGTTCATTGCCTAGCATTTTCCCCAGCTATAATTCTTAATGAGTCATCTTTGTTGAAGTTTACCAGATTTTTGAAGTTTACCCGGTACAGAGGCCTCAACAGGGTAATCAAACTTCGGCCCTCTTCCATGTCTGCACTAGACCACCTTCATACAATATAATACTCAATATTTAGATGCTGTTATATTTCAAAGAGTCCTAGTGAATTATGCTATGGTGAAAGAAGGATTTGTTCTTGACGACTATCATAAAACTAGTCCCTTCTCACCTTTCTCCTATGTGGATGTTAAAACCCATCTTTTAATTATTCCTATTAACAAAAGTTTGGGGTTAAATAGTTATGGGAGCAAGTTTTAGAAGATGCTTATAGTGTAGTAGGGGAGGGAGTTCAACAAATTTCCTGTCTTGTTCTTTATAGTGCATTAGTAATGAAAAATAGCTGAAACCCTCTGGCATCACAAAAGTAGAAGGCTAGTAGCCTAGTCGCATCTACAATAGAAAATGCTATCAATTTCATGGTACGAATGAGTCAACGAACTTCAGGGATGCAGATTTACAGTGTTACTTAAATTCAGGCCTCACACACGTAGTAATCACACCACCATTGACAAATATTCCAAGCTCAAAACAAAAATGGGGAGGGAAGGGAAAAAAACCTCTTTAGAAATCAGAAAACCATGAAGTGTATATTATTTATATTGAGCTGCTAAACTATGAAGTTCATGACCAATGTGCTGATTTGAAAATTTTCTATGGAATTTTATGTGCTGAATCTTTGTTTCTTATTTTGTACCTGATGGTTGATGTTTGGTTTTTCCATGTTGTGTATGTGAGTTGATAATTTTAAATGTCCTTTGTATGGGCAGAGTTAAAGAATTTTGTATATTTTCTTATGGATTTAAGCCGATCTGCACATTTTAGGGGTATTCCTTTGAATTTTTTTTAATAAAATAACTATGGGAACATTCATTATGAATGATAATTGACTTTGTTGTTATATGTTACTGTAGGAGAGGCTGGGTGGACACCTAGTTTGTATGGACATTCAAGGTTTAAACCATCAATTACACCAGGAGATAGTTCCTCATACCCAAAATCTCTGGCTGTGTTCATGTGCTCACTCTTGAAGGTTAAAGCTCCTGCTTATCCATATCTTTACTATTTTTCTTGTTCAGCGCTTGAACTATAAAAGGCTCAAGATGCACGGTCGATAAAAGCAAATGACCCAATTGACAGTTTTGAAAAATAAGGATCCTCATAGATTTTATTTGATTAAATTCCCTGTTTGTGTATACATGTCATCTGGAAGAATGTGATGACTACATTTGTAGTTGTTTTGTCAAATTTAATTAATTTGTAACTCAATTCATGCACAATTATTTGAATTTATTTTCCGTATATATAATGAAACTTGGTTTTACATAAAGAGTATTGAAAGCCTTTGAGCTTGCTTTGATATTTACATTGAATAATATTTCCAATAACAATAATAAGCATTTGCAAATTTTTGTTATTCAAAAATAGACTTTATGCTTAGGGTCTTGGAAAACCGGAGCATAAAATGCCATTATATGGTCCGGTTTTCCAAGAACCCAAGCATAAAGTCTATTTTTTTAAAAAAAATAAGAGACTTTATGCTCCGGTTCTTAGAAAACCGGAGCATATAATAACATTATATGCTCCGGTTTTCTAAGAACCGGAGCATAAAGTCTCCTTTCTACTCTAGTTGGAACTGGAGCATTAAGTCATTTGCAATATGCTCCTATAAAATCTACTTCGGGTCAAAACTAGAGCATAAAGCCTTCAAAAAACCAGAGCATATGAGGTTTTTTGCACTATTGGCCCACTCATTAGGCAAATTCTGGTATTTCAGTGAACTGAGCAGCCGCTTAGTTCACCTTTGAGCACCTGCTCAAGCCTTAAAGTGCCTGGTTAGAAACCATTTAATGCACTCTTATGACTTCTTGCTTGTCAATTCCTTTGAATTGAGTGGCCACTTAGGATTCTTCTAAGTGATTGCTCAAGCCTTTTTTCTCTTGAGAGGCCTCTTAGTTTAATTCTTGAGCAACCTCTTGGCTTCTCTTCTCGGCTTTTATATTATGCATATTTATTCCTCGGTTCTCATGCTCAAGCTCACTAGATACCTGCATCAAGCCACGAAAACACGTATAAAGTAGAAAAGATATGGGAAATCAAGTAAAACAGGACAAAAACACAAAGAATGCTCCTAAGCCTAGACCATGCACAAAGTGATGTAAAATGGAACAAAATGAGACAACCTTGGGCCAAAAAGAATACAAAACTTCTTAAAAGCGTAAACTACAGCTAATAAGTCCTTTCTAATGATGGTGTAGTTCCCCTTTGCCTCATTTAATGTCTTGCTTGCAAAGTAGATGACATGAGTTAAAATAGTAAACTCTAATCTGGTGGCCATACTATTGGAGCATAAGTAAGCTTCTCTTTCACCTTGTTAAAAGCACTCAAGAAAGATTCATCAAATATGACAATAGAAGCAGTGTGGTGAGAGGCTTAACTATCATCGAGAATGATTCAATGAATTGATTATACAAACTTGCGTGGCCTAAAAAATACCCCATCCCCCTTTACCATAATGAGAAGGAGAAGCCCAAGGATGACTTCAACCTTGGCTACATCCACTTTAATACCCTGATGTGACACCTTATAGACAAGAAAAATACCTTCTTGCACCATAATGTGGCATTTCTCCCAGTTAAGAACTAGGTTGGCATCCTTAAACCTTTTCAGTCATCGATCTAAGTTCACAAGACATTCATCAAAAGTATTACCACCTATAAAAAAGTCATACATGAAAAACTCCATTTTCTTTTCAATTATATATGTAAAAATAGACATCATACAATGATTAAAAGTGGCTGGGGATTTACCTTACCCAAATAGCATGTTATGATAGACATAAGTACCATAGGGGCATACAAATGTTTTCTAGGATCTGAGAATTATTTATGCCTTGCAAACCTTTCTAGGATCTGTAAATATAGGTAGAGGGTAATGGTCCTTATTGGTGGAGGTGTTCAATTTCCTACAATCAATACACATCCCCCAATGCCTTTTTATGTATTCTCAATACATCAAGTAAGCTTGATGTTTCCTATTTTCCTAAGGAAGAACTCACTATAATTTGGTAGGTGAAAGAAGGACCAAGAAATTCATACCTGAGGTTTGATGGTAGAGGCTTCATCTCTACATTTGGGGTGCCTTGGTCTCATCTAGCTTTTTATTGAACTCAATATCTCTAATTATAAAGTGTATGTCTTCTTGCAATGACAGTGAAGGGATAGCATCAAAGTGTTTTCTCACCTTTTTCATCTCTTCTTTATCCTTACACATCTTGACTTTATTCAACAAAACACTCATAAGGATCATTAGTTACATGCAACTGTTCATGTAATGTGTCAAGCATGGAATTCTCAATAAGATTAATTCACATACAACTCCATGTTAGATAGGCATATCATTACATGTGCTAAGCTAAATTCAACTTTATTATTAGTAACCTTAAGAGTCAACTTATCGTTCTTCACATTAATCACAACTCCTATAGTTGCTAGGTAAGGACTTCCTAAGATAATAGGCATATTAGGATCTTCCTCCATATCTAGAACAACAAAGTCACCTAGGATATAGAATTTGCCTACTCTGATAGGACCTCTTCTACTTTCCCTAGAGGAAACTTCATTGAATGGTTTGCCAACTAAAGAGAGATGTTGGTGGGTCTTAATTCCCCTAAGTTTAGCTTCTTACATGAGGAATATGGCATGACACCTATGCTAACCCCTAAATCACATAATTCTTTGTTAATTAACATCTCACCTATTGCACAAGGGATGAAAAAACTACCAAGATCCTTTAACTTAGTATGCAACTTATTTTAGATGATGGCACTACAAGTCTTTAGCAAGCTAATAGCCTTTATAAAACCTACGTCATGCTTATTTCTTAGGACATCCTTAAGGAACTTGGAATAGGTTGGCGTTTACTTGATTTTATCGATGTTGATGTAAAACTTCCTAATGACCTCAAGGAATTTTGCTAACTGTTCATCTATTTTAGATTGCGCAAACCTAGTCGGATAAGGGAGATTCTCATAAGAGGGGGTAACACTCACTTTCTTGTTCTCTTCCTTACTCTCTTCTATCTCACCCTTACTTCCACTAGTCTCCTCCATATTTTTATCCATGGAACCATTGGGTTGACTTTCATTCATCTTCTCAACCACTCTCTTAGGTGATTCACTCAAAGCCTTTTTATTCCTAGTTATAATGGCATTGGCATGCTTAGTGAGATCTATTCCTTGGCTAGGGATTGAAGGTCTTAGGCAATCCTTAAGGGCATTGGTAAGTAAGGAATTCTATTCTCAAGCAATATATTATGGGTTTGTATTTTCCTCAAGCTTTCCTCAATGTCATTGTTTTTCTTAGTCTCGGTGGCCATAAAAATCTCCATGAAAGACTCTAAGTTAGACTTTTGAGGAGGATGTTGAGTTGAGAGGGCATTAGGCGTAGGTATTAAATTGAAACCAGGTGAGTTTTGTTGGTTAGGATTGTGGAATTAGCCTTTGTTTGGGTTTTAAAACCTATTTTAATTTCGATTTAGCCCATAGTTCCCATATCCTTGTCCTCTAAAACTACTTTAGCCTTAGTTCTCATAAAACATATTACCATGGAAATTTCCTTTATTTTAACCACTAAAATTATTATTCCCATGGTTTAGAAAGTTCCCCTGGTTATGCCCACTAAATTTCCTTGCCCCTAATTCTGTCCATTTCTCCAATCAAAGTTAGGGTGAGCTCTCCACCCTATATTATAGGTATTAGAGTAAGGATTGAATTTTGGGTTAGGAGCCATATTATTCATGGCATTTACCTATTCCATGCTAGATGATGCATTCCCTATAGAGGTTAAATGATGACATTGCAAAGGGTTATGATTATAATCACCACAAACATCACAAAATAACACTTGCATAGGAGTATTAGATCTATATGCCTATGGGGATTGCATGCCACACATTGGAAACTACTTGTATTGACCTATTTTGAATTTTTCCAAACCTTTCCTTTCTTAATACACCTTTGACCCCATAAATATTTCTCTTTCATACTCCAAATCCCTAACTTATATGACGATCTAGAGTGTCTGAACAATACATGGTCTACTCGAAGGCTTTATTCTCAAGTTCTTGCTGAGACTTTGAAGGCTGAACTCGCCTTAATGTCTAACTTAGCATGTACATCAAAATACACATACAAACATTTATTGAAAATATAGAACTAAAAGAGTAGAAAATCAATTGCTATATAGATATGATTGGGTTAAGAAATGCATAATTTGTGAAGTTTTGTGTAAGTTAAATAGATCAAAGGAGCATGTACTTCAATGCTTCTATTTAATGAAGATGCACCGTTACCTACTTTATCAGTAAATTATTAGGTCATCCTAGATCTATTTTGTATTATTGCAATTAGAAAAGAACACTATTCATAATTCTTACCAAAAATTCTTCAAAGTCTGTGCCAGGAAAGGGAGCTTTCGTCCTTTCCTATATGAGTTTTCCTCCTAAGTGTTAATAAACTTATTTTCTTACCGTGCACATTTTCTTGTGAGTAATGATGTAAGAATTTTAAAGATAATCTCGCTATATAGTTATTAAGGAGATGCTAAAAGTTGGAGAACATAGAAAAAACAACATGATTCTTACATAATCAGGGTGTTGGTTTATTAAGCTATTACCTACAGTTCTATGAAATTGTTTTTGGGAGGCTTGAGCTTCTTTTCCCTAAATTGATAGTTTTTGATTCAATAAGATTTGTTAAAAAAGCTACTAAAGGTTATAAAATAAAATTGAGCAAGATGGAAAAAATACATTTAATGTCACATCAATAAAGAAAAAAGATCCATGTACTTACTTTTCCTTTCCTAGAATCTTTATACCGTACTAACTTGCACCAAAAATTGCTAATAATTCCATATGAGACACCACTACACATCTCACCGATTGTCTTCTCATCAAGTTTGTAGTATGTCTGCTTTAAATCATATTTATATTGCCTTCAACATTTACTAGTATGCTTCAAGGCTTAATTAGCATATTCCACACCATCAGGAATCACAAATCGATCCTTAAGGAAAAAAGACACAAATATTCACGACAATAACTCACAAAACCTTATAAAATTAAAGGAAAAAACAGAAAATAATGACACCATGCACAATAAAACAATGTAAAAAACAAATATGCAAAGAAAACAATATTTTTAATAATCATAGCTTTCAAATACTTGTCAGCTTTATGCCAATCCACTTCTCCAACTAGACAAAAGTCCTCCACCTTTGTAATACTACCAATGAATCTGACCAATATATGCCCACCTTTCCCAAGAGGTTTGTAAAAGTCATTGACTTCAACGAAGTATTTATCGTCATTGTTACTCCAGACATCAATTGGTTGTATTGAACCGCTCAATAGCAAAATATTACTTATTTTCTGCATTAAAAATTTTAAACGGAAAAACATTAGCAATGGTCATAAAATGATAAAATGGAAAAATTATAATGATAAAATAAACTTACCAATGGTCATAACCTCCTCTTTGTCATCAAATTCAACATTTGAAGGCTAATCAAGAAGTGACTTTACCCATACAGACTTTGGTGCTTTAGATTTATCTTCTCGTTCTCTGACACTATTTTTCTCTATTTGGTTAGAAGTACCACCAATTCCTTCTAATCCACTTTTCACTGAGTTCTTCACAATCTCTTTGGAACATTGGGATAAGGTATATGTGGAGTGTTTTGGTCATGGGCATGAAGAAAGAGAGGAAGTAGAAGGGTGTGTAAGTGAATCTAATGTTGTTGGCAGTGGGAATTAAGGGAAATTATGGGTGAAAGCTTAGATGGAATTATACTTTTGACCTTAAGGAACTCTTAATTTTGTGGAAGGAGTCCACTTACCTTCTATTTTGTTAACAGTAGGTGTGGCGTATGTACTTTTTATAGAGTTTAAAGGTGGAGGTATAAAAGACCATTTTGAAAACTTGCCGTAGGAGCCACTTAATTAGATGAAATAGTGTACCTTTTTGTCAGCGGTTGTTCATCATTAGTGAATAGTGTCATACCTATATTAGCCATAACTCTTTTTCTCTTGCTTGGACAAGTCATTTTTCATTACATGAAAAATCATAATATTATATTAAATTAAGATGTGTAGAAAAAAAGCTGATAACATACAAAATGTAGGTCCATTGGATACATATACCAAACTGACATAATCTTTTTAGAAATTAAATTTTCATGTATGATAAAATTGATGCAAAAACCATAATAATTAAACGGTTAAGCATTAAGTCTAACAAAGATGTCATCCATACAAAGAATGCATGAAAAAACCTGCCCACCACAAGTTTACAACTCTAAAGTATATAACACTTCTCAAACACAAAACCTAATAATCTTTGAAGGTTACATAGTTTGAGGCTCATCATCAGGAATATTAAACAAGTCCCTAGGCTTAGTTTTAATTACATAAAGCCATCCTTGTTGCATCTGATCCTCAATATAGAATACTTATTTTGCTCGATATAAGAAAACAAATGGATCATCATACAAATTTCAACTTGTGTGCATCAACTTCGAAAAATTGACATGAACCACGATAGCTGAATTTTATGTATTCTTAGCCATCAACTTCCACCATAGTATTCTTCGCCATCGAGTTCCCCCATAAATCTAGAATTTTATGTCTTTTGAAATCCCTCATGGTCCATGATATCAAATTTATCGCCATTGATGACGAAACCATTTATCCTTTTATCGCGATCGCTTACACCAGTGGCTAAGGCTATTTGTAGCTTTCCTTCTTTAGTACTATCGTCGAGGTTATGAGTCTTTACATCCAAAAAAAGTTAAACTTAAAACAGTAAATAATAATAAAATAAACTAGATCCAAATTTCATAGAATTGATGTGCTCGTTTTAGAGCACATTTACTACCTCATTTTAGTGTCAAGTCTCCTAGTTTTATATTGATTTTATACAAATTACGATTGATTTCACCTTGATCTTGTCTTCGAGTTGTCTTTAGATCATTTCAGGTGTTTTTGATGATTTCGAGGTGAAATATAATGCATTCGAGACTTTGACACCCTTAGCACGTGTATCATAGCTTGGGAAAACATTTCGAGTCACTCATGAAGATCCCACTGAGTTTAGAAAGGATCAGAAGTGAAAAGAGGAGTGCATTGTCTCAGATTCGAACGAATCTGAGAGAGATTCGGTCGAATAGTACAAATTTGACTGAATCTGAGAGAGATTCGGACGAATGATGGACAGTCCTCAGAGCATATTTTCCATGATCACTGGGAAGGAAAAATGGAATTCATTCAACCGAATCAGAGCCTCCATTCGAGCGAATGATGGAAAGAGAGTAATTATTAGGAGCCTCTAGAATGGGAGAATGGAAGAGAATTCGGGCAAATGGAGCTATATTTGGCCGAATGGGCCTTGCATTCGGTCAAATAACAGTGTTTTCTCCGGAACAACTACTTCTTTTTTAGGCCCGCCCATAGGCATTTTAGGGTTTTCTTATTTCTTTTATGCTTTGTTATAAATACCCCTCCCTCTGATGAGAGAGAGGGCAGCTAGTTTTTAATATTTTATGCACTTTTAGTTTTGTTTAGGCATAAAATTCTTTTAGTTCTGGCTTTTGATTTTCGGTTTTCTCAACATTTGTACTTTGAGTTTTGGATTTTGTCATTCAAATTCTCATAGTGGATAATGCATTGAAGCTTTTGTGAGTATTAATCTACTCCTTAATTTTGAATTCATTCGCTTTATTTCATTCCATGTTTATTTCTATGTTTATCGTTTACTAGAATTGTTTCTGATTTGGTTTCATTCTCATTAATTTCTTTTCATGATCGTTTTGTTTGCCTTATTGAATATTTTCATGTCGTTTAGCATGAATATGTGTGGGTAGTTCTCTAAGGGGTTTTGATAGGTGAAACCCTAGGAAAAGCTATGTTCTTTATTATCTAAGGTTGTAGTAATGATGATAATAAATAGTATTGGAATCGGATGTGAACCTTGTCCAGCCACTCCTTTGGAGACATAGGGCAATTATAGGTCGTTCGTTGTGATTTGTGGAATCACCAACTTCCTCTCGCATTCTTGGTTGTCCATGCTAGTTATTATTATATTTTCTCTAACCTATCATGTTCGGTTTTGAATGCTTCATTCCTAGGGTGAATCTAATCTTGTCCCCAATTTTCTCTATTTGGTTTACCTCATAATTTATCGTGATCATATTCTCGTTAATTAGTTTAGTTGTTTCCAAATCCAAAAAGTCCGGTTGTGTTAAGAATTGAAGTCTTGATATCCTTTGTCCTCGTGGTTCGACCCCCTACTCCACTATACTTGTATAGTTCATGGGTTGGTATAAATATTGTTTGCGTAACTAGTCTTTTAGGTAATGACCTAAAAGCCGGTTATCAAAATGGCGCCGTTGCCGGGGACAAGGCGTAATATTTAGACTTTTTCTGTTCTTGATATAACTTTATTTCATTTCATTTTTGAGTGTTGTTTATGTTTTTCTTTTTGTTAGTGGTTGTCTTTGACTTTGCTGTTTGCATGCCCCATAGCACATGTAGGTCAAACCAACCAATAACACCTTATAATCCTAAAATACAACGCGTGAGTAGACAACGCCCATCAAAACACACCTCACACTCTGTCCAAAACCCATCCATATTCACAATGGCCGACGAACATTAGTTGTTTAGTCAGTTTGGGACTCCGGGCTCACAAGAGTTCCAAGGAGGTGTATTACTTCCTTCAGCTACTACACCATACCAAGTACACCCTCAGTTCACGAGAATGGTTAAGGAAACACCTTTTAGTGGCTTAAAAAATGAATGTCCTCTTTAACATCTAGAGGCATTTTCTGACATTTGTGGACTTATCCCTCCTTGCCCTAATAGCCTAGACTATGTGCGAATGCACCTATTTCATTCGAGTCTAGTGGGAGATGCCAAAGATTGGTATAAATGCTTAGAACCTAATTCAATTGTTAATTGGGCTCAACTGAAAACTGCTTTTCTAGAAAGGTTTTATCCTACAGTTCGAATGCAAGATTGACGTAAGAAAATTGCATCCTTTACTCAAGAGGATGATGAGAACCTTAGTGCTACTTGGAGTCGTTTTAAGAGAATGATTAGAGCATGCCCCCACCTTGAGTACGGGGAAAGCCATCTCAACACATTCTTCTACGGTGGTCTAAATAACTCAACCAAAGCACTCCTAGACTCAGCAGTAGGTGGTCAACTTTCTAAAATTCCATGCACCCAGGTAAAAGCCAAAAATTGAGGAAGTTGCTAAGAATAGTGCCTGGGGAGGAACTAGGAGTCAGGGTTTACATAGAGGGATGATAGACACAACTAACTTGGACACTATTAGTTCTAAAATAGAAGTAGTTATCGATAAAAAGTTGTCCAAATTAAGCCTAATCGGTAGTTCGAACACCCCTCAAGTGCGTGAAAAGCACTTTTCATGTGCCATATGTGGGGGTACCAACCATCATACATCTTATTGTGGTGGTTTGCACTCCAAGCATGTTACTGTAGTTGACTATGGAGGGTATAACCCAGAACCACAGGTGATGAATTATGACGGTTATGGGTATAATCCTGATCATATAGCAGCCCTTAACCATGGTGGACAAGGATACAACAACCTTTCTTGAATCAACCACACAAACCTCCCTTCAACTCAAACCAAAACCATGGAAACTTTAACCCAGGATACAACAAAAATGCTCAAAGTGGGTTTAACAACCAAGGTTTTCAAGGGAACCAATCTAACGGAAATGTACTAAGACCTAACGTGTATGTCTCAGGGTTCAACCAAGGACCTAGAAATGGTTCAAACCTACCTTTCCCTCCTAGTCAACCTCATCATGTGGCTTCTCAACCACAACAAGGTTATACCTCAACCGATGACCATTTAGCCTCCCAAGTAACATCCCTTGCTCAGCAGAACCAGAGTCTTACTCAGATTAATTAGACTCTCATCCAACAGATGCAACAACTTCAAGCTCAGCAAAAGTTATTTGAAACTCAACTTGCCCAAATGGCTAATCCTCCTGCACCATCGCTATTCCCATCTCACCCTTAATATAACTCCTCTACACAACCTCCGCCTTAGTACCCAAACCCAAACCAGTACACTGTGAAAGCTATCCACCTAAGATGAGGGACTCAGTATAACGGTCCTTCATATCCGGTGGATGCAACTTTGGTATGGGTGAGTAATGAGACGAGAGTGGATAAAAGAGGAAAAGAGGAGGAATAAGGTAAAGGGTCAGTAGTTAAAAGTGAAAGACGTAAGGAGGACGAAAATGATAAGGTAAGGAGGGAGAAGCTGGTAGAGAGTGAGTTAGAGAGGAGGAAGAGGATTGAGGAGAGAAAGAGGTTAAATCTTTTATATGCACCCCCACTTCCTTTTTTCTATAGGAAAATTGAGAAGCAGCTTGATGATAAGTTGAAGAAGTTTATCGAACATTTATAAAAGATGGAGATGAAAATTCCAATCCTTGATGCTATGGCAGAGATGCCAAAGTATGCTAAGTTCTTAAAGGACTTATTGTCCAATAAGAAAAAGCTTGAGAAAGAGGTAATCAGTCTCCCTTATCAGGTTAGCTCCATTTTACAAGGGAAAATGCGTATGAAGGAGTGAGATCTCGGTCCTCATAACCTCCCAATAAAGTTAGGAAATCATGATCCTAAAGGGGCGTTCGCCAATCTAGGGGCTTCGATTAGTCTTATGCCTCTATCTATTGCCAAGAAGCTACCCTTTAACTCCGACCTTCAAGGAAAACGATCTAACTGGCAGATAGGAGTATAAAAGTGCCATGTGGAGAACTTGACGATATACCTATTCAAGTAGGAGAACTAGTGGTCCCTTGCAATTTTATAGTGATGGAAATGGAAGAGGACCCTTATACTCCACTTATCTTGGGCAGAGCTATTCTGAAAACACTTCGGGCAGTTATTAATTGCCATGATGACACCATAACGGTAAAAGTAGCCCAAGTGAAGGTAGTCTTCAAAATCTCCCTATTTTTAAAGAAATCTATGGTTGAACAGGTCTGTCGCCTTAAAGTGGATGATAGGGAGAGTGCGAATTGTCATAGGGAAAGAGAAATAGAGGTCGGTATTCAACGAATGATGAGGATACATGTACAATAGATGAGTAGTTGGAAGGCCAATTAGATAAGGCCCAGGGTTATGAGAGAGACTTTGTGAGGTTGAGGAAGGTATTATTCATAAGGGGGAAAGTCCTAATCCTTCTCCCCAAGTAAGTTTGAAACCTTTACCTCCTAGCCTAAAATATGCCTATCTTGATGATGACAAAAGTAGTTCGGTCATAGTGAATTCTAAGCTCGATGACATTTCGTTGAAAAAACTACTTGTTTTATTAAGGAAATATCAAGATGTCATCGTGTACTCACTAGGTGATTTGAAAGGGATTAGTCCAACCCTTGTTATGTGCCAAATTCATCTTGATGATGAAAATTTCTCCTCCATTGAACCACAAAGAAGGCTGAACCCTAACATGATAGAGGTAGTTAAGGATGAAATCTTCAAACTCCTCAAGGCCGGCATCATCTACTCAATTTAAGATAGTACATGGGTTAGCCCTGTTCATGTTGTTCCGAAAAAGGGAGGAATGACCATTGTCGAGAATGACAAAGGTAAGATGATCCCTACTAGAGCCACCATAGGATGACGAGTTTGTATTGATTATTGCAAACTCAATAAGGATCACTTCCCTTTACCCTATCGACGAGATGCTTGAAACATTGGCAAGGCACAAGTACTATTGTTTTCTGGATGGTTACTTGGGTTTCTTTCAAACTCCAATCCACCCCGAGGATCAATAGAAAACAACGTTCACTTGTTCTTTTGGGACTTTTTCCTATAGGAGAATGCACTTCGGTTTATGCAATGCTCAATCCACTTTCCAGAGATGCATGTCTGCTATATTTGCGGATATGCTGGAGGACTTCATGGAAGTATTCATGGATGATTTTTCTGTTGGAGGGTCTTCTCACTAGTGGAAAAAAAGCTTATATACTCTAATTTTTCTAGGGCTTTATGCTCCGGTTTTGACCCAAAGTAGATATAACCGGAGCATATTCAAAATGATCTTATGCACCATTTTGAACCAGAGCAAAAAATATACTTTATGCGCTGGTCCACTGAAAACCAGAGCATCAATCATTATATGCTCCGGTCAAATGAGACTTACATTCAGGCGAATGACAGTGTTTTCCTCCAGATCAACTACTTCTATTTAGGGCCGGCTCTTATGCATTTTAGGGTTTTCGTAGGCTTTTCTTGTTTTGCTATAAATACCCCCTTCCTCTGGTGAGAGGGCGTGAGCTAGGTTTTACATACTTTTTAGCATTTTTAGTTTTCTTTAGCCTCCAAATTATTTTAGTTTTAGCTTTCGGTTTTCAGTTTCGCATCAATACTTTGTCGTTCGAATTCTGATCATGGATAATATATTAAAGCTTTTGTAAGTTTTAATCTATTCCTTTACTCTTAATTCATTCGTTAATTTTGTTGCATGCCTAGTTCTATATTTTTCGGTTCTTAGCATAATTTTTGAATTGTTTTCATTCTCGCGATTTCATTCCATGTTTGTTTCTGTTGCATCTTTGAATATCTTTATATCTTTAAGCATGAATATGTGTGAGTAATTCCTTTAGGGGTTTTAATTGGTGAAACCCTAGGAAAGCTATGATCTTTATTGCTTAAGGTTGTAGAAACGATGATAATAAATAGTTTTGGAATCCGATGCGAATCTTGTCCTGCCACTCCTTTGGAGACATAGGGCGATTATAGGTCGTTCGTTGTGATTTATGGAATCACCAACTTCCTCTCGTATTCTTGGATGTCCATGATAGTTATTATCAGATTTTCTCTAATCTATCATGTTTGGTTTTGAAAGCTTCATTCCTAGGGTGAATCCAATCTTGTCCCCGTTTTTCTCTATTTGACTTACCATTTAATTCGTCGTGATTTACATTCTCATTGTTAGCTTAGTTGATTTTCCAAATCCAAGTAGTCCAGTTGTGTTAAGAGTTAGAGTCTTAATATACTTTATCCCCGTGGTTCGACCCCCTACTCCACTATACTCGTATAGTTCGTAGGTTGGAATAAATTTGTTTGCATAACTTGTCTTTTAGTTAACGACCTAAAATATGGGTTATCAATGGTGCATTGGTTCTGTCACTTTAAGATTCTTTGTAGGACCTCTCCCTTTTCTCTTCTTTGACCTCTCTTTACTAGTGGTAGAAACTTGATGGGAAACTTGTGGTTGTTAAGGTGTCACCATAATATCACATTCCTTTGTGGTTATGTCAAGCATACAATCAATTGGTGGGGCTTGGTCTGCAATCAATTCATGTTGATCCCACCTAGAAGAAACCTCATCGTAAGCCCTATCTTCGGAGTCTCCTTTATCCTCCTCCATCTCTACATTATATTCTTCATCATCATGGCTATGCCCATCCTTAACATCTTCCTCCTCAGGAAGTATGCCATCTCTAAAGAGATTCATCGTACAATAGATCTCAGTGTGAGTGACAAAAAAGAAACTGTAACAAAAACTGACAATGGAATCCCAGTGTGAGTAACATCAAAAATTTAGCTTAATGTATCAATTAGTCTTAAAGGAAGATAATTTATGTTCATACTTCACCTTTTTCAACAAACTCTAGACCTTTGACACCAAATTCCAGTCCGTTCTCAAATTGACCCTTTCGTCGGCTTCAAAAGTTTAGGACTGCTAAACACCTGAAAGCAAAGCAACATCAAATTGTGTATATCCAAAAAAATAATGAAATAAAAAAACTATTATAGAATAAGTGGACACAACAAGTCTAAAGTCAAGTCAATTTTGACATGCACTAATTAAGTTTATCGTACCTAGTACATTACTTATCAAAATTTAAATGTATTCCTTTTGTGTGATCAACACGCATATAACCTATGTCACCATCTTCATCATCCTCCACACTGGATTTTGGATTAGTAAAAGGTGGGGAGTCTTCAAAAGCATCATAATCTTCCTCGTCATCGACATCACCTATACCGAGGATACTCCTTTTCCACGCTATAACAATAGACCAATTTTTATCATTAGGATTTACAATGTAGAATACTTCCTTAGCATGTGTGGCAAGTATAAATGGTTCTTCACTATCATGCAAATGACTCAATTCTATAAGAGTAAATCCACAAGGGTCATCATTTTTAATACATCGTCGATTGCTATTTACCCACTTGCATTTAAAAAGACCAACTGTGAAACTAGAGTAGTCAAGCTCCCATATTTCCTGTACTCTCCCATAGTATAACAACTTGGCATCTACTGGTGATTAATCCTTGGCATTCGCATAAAATGTAGATGACGCCAAAATGGAAACACCACTATTCTACAAGAAAGAGGACTTCTGAGACGTCTTCACGAGGACCAAAAGCTTACCACTTCACAGTTTCAGACATATCCTCGAGTTGTTCACATACCACTCGATTGTGAAACCAATCGATAAATTTCTTATTATGAAACTGCATCAAAGATCTATCCCCTTTAGAAGGATTTTCGATACACAATTCCTCGTAATTCTCATTCAAAAAGGGATGGACATCTGGAACATGATGTAAGACATACAAGTGTGCTTGTAGGCACTGGTATCTCGGAGGTGTGATCAATTTTGAGCCAATTGTTCTCTTTCCCTGAAGTCTCCCTTCATGTCTAGAGGAAGGAAGTCCAATAGGCTTTGCACTACTAATATACTCAGTTTTAAAATTACCAATCTCATCGCTCACAGTGCCTTGAATCATACTACCCTCGGGTTGTGCCGGGTTCCTCACTTTGTTTTGTAAAACCCCCTATATCTTTCAAAAGGATAACACCACCCAAATAAACAGGACCTAAAATCTTGATTTCATAAACGAGATGGATAATTAGGTGAACCATAATGTCAAAAAACAAAGGTGGGAAATACATCTCGAACTTGCATAAAGTTTCAATCACATCTGCTTGAAGGGCATTAAGTTTAAAGGGATCAAGTACTTTACTACATATTATGTTGAAGAACGAACATAGTTTGGTAATAGTATATCTCACAAGCTTTGGAAGTATCCCCCGGATTGCAATTAGTAAGAACACTTGCATCATGATATGACAATCGTGAGATTTCATGCTTTCCAACTTCAACTCCCTATTCAGGGACACAAATATTTTCATGTTAGATGAGTACCCCGATGGAACCTTAATGCCATACAATGACTCACAAAAAAACCTCTTCTCTCCTTTGGACAATGTGTAATAAGCCGGAGGTAAATAAATATTTTCAGCATTTTTACCCATCTTCTTTTCAACCTTTTGTTTCTTGTCACCTGTCACCTTTTCTTTACCCTTTCCTTTTTCCTTGGTCTTGTCACCTCCTTCTTTGGGTCTATTTCTTTTCTTTACCTCCTTAACTTATGGCCATAACTCTGGGCGAAGCCCCTTGCATTCTAAGTAATCTCGCACGGCCCTCACATCCTTCGTCTTACTTGGAATGTTCATGAGCGTCCCGAGTATTGCATCGCACACATTTTTCTCTATGTCCATAACATCGAGGCAATGTCTTACCTGTAGATCTCTCCAATATGGAAGCTTCCAAAAGATTTTAACTTTTCTTCCATAGCCCTTTACCCCCTTGTCCAGGTTTACCAAAAACCGTTTCAACCCTTATAACCTGTTTGTAAACCTCATACCCGATTAATAGTCGAGAAGCTATACGCTCTTCAACCTCTCCATCGAATGCCTTATTTTTCTTACGATAGGGGTGATCACGTGGGAGAAACTTTTGATGGGGCATGAAGACATGTTTGCACTTAGGAATCCACATAGCTTCCATGTCATTGATACAAATTGGGCAAGCTTTCTTCCCTTTAGTCTTATACCTGGATAAGTTACCATATGCCGGGAAGTCATTAACGGTGCATAAAAGCATTCCACGCAATGTGAACACTTCATTAGCAAGTGCATTGTACACAAAAACCCCTTCATCCTACATCTTTCTCAAATTCTCAACAAGGGGTGCAAGATATACATCAATATCATTTCGAGGTTGTTTACGACCAGAGATTAGAAGAGAAAGCATAATGTACTTACGTTTCATGCAGAACCAAGGAGGAAAATTATAGAAAACTAAGAGTAACGGCTATGTACTGTGTTAAGAACTAAGAGTCCCGAATGGGTTCATTCCATCAGTACACAGTCCGAGCCTCAAATTACAATCTTCATCCGCAAATGTCTTATGCAACTTATTAATAGTCTTCCACTCGGGAGAATCAACTGGATGTGTGAGGAGACGACCTTTCTTCACCCTATCTGCATGCCACCTCAAATTTATAGCATCTGTCTTTAGAGAAAACACGCGCTTGAATCTTGGAATTATTGGAAGATACCATAACACCTTAGCTAGAGGACCTTTAGCACCTCGAGCCCCTTTACGCTTATAACGCGATAACCCACAATGCAGACACTCTTCTAAGTTCTTAGGTTCCTTCCGATATAATACACAATCATTTAGACAAGCATGTATCTTCTGATACTCTAAGCCGAAAGGGCACATGAGCTTTTTGGCATAATATGTCGATTTTTGGAAGTTCATTTCCATCAAGAAACATCTCACCTAACACTTCCAATAAACTTGTGAAACTAGTATCACTCCAGTTGAACTTTGACTTAACATTGAAAAGTGTCAACACGACTGTCAGTTTGGTGAATTTTGTACATCTAGGGTGGAGAGGCTTCTCAGAAGCTTCTTTCAACAAATAAAAAACACGAGGACATTTTCCTATCTCTTCCTTGACCCCTTCCATTATCTCATCAACACAATTGATATCCTCATTCATATCCTCCTCTTCATTCTCAAACTCATTATTCTCCACCATATGAGCAATATATTCTTCTTCATAGACATTATAAGGAACATGTTTCCTTTGTAAACTCCCTCCTCACCATGCCAAACCCAAACATGATATTGAGGCCTAAATCCTTGCCAAAGTATATGCTCCCTAAGGATGTCAATGCCATCGACCTATGATACATTGCACACTAGACACATGGGAAATAAAATCAAATTTCCCCTATCCTAGTTTGATGCTCGAGAGCATTACTATAAAATTCCAAGACCATATCCACAAATTATGATGATTCAATGCTACCATACATCCACGAACGATCTTTTTCCATCCTCTGATTAATCTAGACTTATAAGTAATGTATAAGTCCTGAATGAGTTCCTTGAAAATAAAGAACATTTAGAAATGAGTATTGAAATTAATATTGCAATTTACTACTAGGAGCATTTTTATTATTAGTGAGAGTACTCCTAAAGTTTCCCTTTAAGTATTGGGACAGAGGTAGTATTGATGTATTATAATATAGTGGCTCCTAGAAACAAAGGAACTTTAGAGATTTTCTCGAACAAGCTTACGCAGATAGACATAAAAGGACATTGGAACTTCAAAGAAGATAAAATCCCAATGAGCCTACACTACACGGCCCACTCATTAATTTAGTATGTTATTAATATAAGGAAAAGTCAAGTAAAGAAACACATGATCTAGGCTACTTTGTAATGAAATCTAAAATCCTTTTACCCTTATTTTAATTTATTTAATTTATATTCGTTAAACAGATAAAATTATTGCATATTTTAAATTAAATCATGTATGTTTAAAGTACGACCCATCCATTCTAGAACATAACTAGATGAAACAATATATTAACCTTATGAAATCAATTATTTTATTGCCTTTAGTATCCTAAACTCCTCGTAATGGTTTGGTGTATTAACTAGCCAAACCCTCATTGATGCGTCGCTATAGTTCATGCCCATATACATGTAAACTAAGACCAAAAATAGTATAAAGCATCCCCATATAAATCTCGGTGATAGTACCTTAAAGCTCAATCATGCAAATCTTATTCGTGTGATTTTAAGGAATACGAAAATAGTACTTGTGATGTTGCACTTTCTTATAGTAAGATGGGTTACGCTTCACTCATTCAAATTGATATTGCTCTTTTTATTTAATGTTGTTCCAAATTTGATAAGGCTTCATTTGCGCACTTAATAATAAGATCGATAAGTTAAGTGCAATTGATGATCAAGTTTTGAAGTGCAACTAATTGGCATTGGCAAAGGATCATATTCACTTTGGGAAGCACAATTAGAGAATATGGACAATTCCCTTAAAGCTAAGACCAGACTATAAGGTTATAAACATGTGTTTTGAAGATGTTACTAGTTAGTAGAAAACTTTTCCAATTAGCATGATTTATGTCCCAAGAATGTGGTATAAGTTTCGGGCCATAAAGCAATGATACGATGGACGACTTGCATACATATATAGAGGGTATTCCTTGTTCCATACAAATAATTAAAGATAATCAATTATGTAGACATAGAGAGTTTAAGAACAATTATTCAAATTCAATAAAAATAATAATCACACAGCTTAACAAAAGTAACTTAATCTTAGCAAAATTTAATCAAAGTGAACAAGAAATTTATTACCGAAGAAAAGTATATACTTCAAACATACACAATAATATTTAAGTTACCAAAATGCATATATATATATATATATATATATATATATATATATATGAAAAGGTGAGTATTACCATAAAAACTAAAGAAAAAAACATAATACAAACAGATATAAGCTAACCTATGAGAAAGATGGATGTTGCCTATTTCATAGGGAGTCAAGAGAGGGGTATTCGCAATAAGATTTGAAGACATTTTTTTCTTCTTTTTGTTTTTTTTTTGAAATTTACTCTTGCATCAATTGAAAAATTATGCTAAATTGTGGAGTAGTGTAGTTATATTGAGTAATAGAACACCTAACCTTTAAATAGATAAGGCGATGTTAGGACAGTACACAAATGCATTTATTTTAAGTTTAACACGATTATACGATATGTCTACTAATTTTTCGAATCCAACACCAAATTTCAGTACTACATATTCTATTGGAGCAACTATTCAACACAAGCAATATAGTATATAATTTTCCATCAAATGCAAAACCAAAATAAACACACGTACCAAAATAAACACACGTACTGAAACATCCCAAAAATTTGTTAATACACAAATGTAAGTGGGTACATACCTTTCAATCGAAATTATTCACATAAATCTTCCATTTCACGCTTCAAATTGTTACCCCTCTTTGTCGAAATTACCGAAGATATTGGGAGAGAGTGATGAAGGGGAGATTTGGTTTCGTGTGTCAATACACAAATTAGGGCATAGTAGAAGTGGTTTAGGGGCATACGTTGGGTGAGTGCAATAGGGAGAATGAAAATTTGGCCCAAACCTTGAATATAAGCTGTTAGAGTCATGGGAGATGCACTTTGGTTTCGAAGAATGATTGTGGTTATTTGTTCAAATATGGTGATGGGGTTGAGAACGATGCACTTCTACTTTTGTGGGAGAAGGAAGGTGCATGCGCTCCTGGGTTTCATGGGAGAAGGAAGTGCGTTGTGCTCATTGCTGTTGGGTTTCGTTACGTAAGTTGAAGGAAGAGGCTACAAGTTTAATTAGGGTTATGCACGCATATGGCAGTTGCATTTTTAGTGGTAACTATATGCTCCGGTTCCTATTGAAATAGATCCTTAAAAATTTATATGCTCCGGTATTTCACTAACCGCAGCATAAACCCATAATTTACACACAAAAAAATGCATTAAAATAAGCCAGAAGCATATACTTTAGTTGTATATAGAACCGGAGCATATATTGAGTAGTATCTGGCGTTTTTTCCACTAGTGTCTTTTGACACTTGCTTGACACATCTCGAGAAAGTTTTAGTAAGGTGTCAAGAAAAAAATCTTGTGCTAAATTGGAAAAAGTATCACTTTTTAGTTCAAGAAGGCATTGTCCTAGGCCACAAAGTGTCTTTCAAAGGCATAGAGCTAGATCCTGCTAAGATTGATGTGATAAGGAACCTTCATGTGCCTACCTCAGTTACAGGAGTACAATCCTTTATAGGATATGTAGGATTCTATAGGCGTCTCATCTTAGGATTTTCGACTACAGAAAATCCCTTGAATGAACTACTTCAGAAGGATGTCGATTTTAACTTTTATGAGATATGCTTCAATGCCTTTAATAGGCTAAAGGAAGCTCTCATATCTGCACCTATTATGCAAGCTCCTGATTGGAGTTTGCCATTTCAATTAATGTGTGATGCCAGTGATATCTCTATAGGTGTTGTCCTTGGGCAGAAAAAGGAAGTAAAACACCACGTCATATGTTATATCAGTAAAAAATTGGATCTAGCATAGCATAATTACTCTACAACAGAAAAGGAAATGCTGGCGGTAGTCTATGCTTTTGAGAGACTGCGCTAGTATGTGATTTGTTCAAAGGTTGTAGTTTTCACTGATCACTCGGCTCTAAAATTTTTAATGAAGAAGAGAGATGCAAAGCCGAGGTTGATCCTTGGGTCCTCCTATTACAAGGGTTTGATTTTGAGTTGAAAGATAGGAAGGGTAGTGAAAATGTGGTAGCTGACCATTTGTCTAGGTTACCTGAGCTTAATAATGACTCCTTGCCTATCCAAGATGAAATGGTTGAAGAAACCTTGATGATAGCAATAGTAGTTGGGAAAGCCGCTTGGTTCGCAGATATTGTGAATTATTTAGCTTGTACAGAACTTCCTGAGTTCGAATCAAGGGGTATGAAAAAGGCTTTCTTTGGTAAAGTCGAGAATTTCTTTTGGGATGACCCCTATTTGTTTCATGCATGCACCGACGGCATAATCCACCATTGTGTCACTGAAGAGGTCCCTAAGATTCTAGCTCACTATCACTTATACGTGTATGGCGGCCACCATGGTATAATGAACACTGCTGCTAAGGTCGCCACCGCGGGTTTCTATTGGCCAACATTACATAAGGATATTAAAACTTTTGTGAAGAGCTGTGAGAGATGCTAGAAAGTTGGCAATATCTCAATGAGGAATGAAATGCCTCAAAATTACATCCTTGAATGTGAAGTTTTTGATTGTTGGGGAATCGACTTTATGGGCCCCTTCGTGTCATCTCACGGGAACCAATATATTTTGGTGGGGATTGATTATGTGTCTAAGTGGGTGGAGGCCATTGCCTTGCCTACAAATGATCATAAGGTAGTCATGAAGATTTTTAAAAGAATAATCTTCCCTCGATTTGGTGTTCCCAAAATAGTCACAAGTGATGGGGGTTCCCACTTTAGTAAGCACGAACTAAACAAATTGTTGAAGAAATATGGAGTCGTGCACAAAGTTGGTTCACCCTACCATCTCCAAACTCAAGGACAGATGGAAGTAGCCAACAGGAAAATTAAGAGAATTTTAGAAAAGGTGGTTAACCCAAACAGGAAAGATTGGTCTCTGAAGTTAGACGACGCTATTTGGGCCCACCGTACATGTTATAAAACCAAGATTGGCACCACCCTATTCCAGTTGTTGTATGGAAAATCTTGTCATTTACTAGTGGAATTGAAATGTAAGTCTTGGTGGGCAATCCAAACCCTTAATTTGGACCCTACTTTATTCTGCGAGAAGCAAGCCGCCCAATTAAGGGAATTGGAAGAACTCAGGCTTGACGCATTCCATAACATGCATATATACAAGGAATGCACTAAGCCTTGGCACGACCAACATATCATCCAACGAGAATTCCTTGTAGGAGATAAAGTGCTGCTCTTCAATTCAAGAGCAAAGTTATTCCCTGAGAAATTAAAATCGAGGTGGTTTGGACCATTCGAGATTTCACAAGTATTTCCTTATGGAACGGTAGAATTGAAAGACTATCATGGAGGTAGTTTCATTGTTAATGGACATTGGTTAAAATTCATCCATGAAAGTAGCCTTCACGAAGTCAACACCGTTGAGCGAATAAGATTAGATGATGTCGAAGTCGAATGATTGGTATAATCATTGGCACTCAATGAGTATCTTAACTTCGAATCATCGTTATTTTTAGTGTTGTTAAGTTTTTAGTAGTTAGTCTAACTTCTATTTTTGTTTCGTGTTATTTTTGATTACCCGAGCTACGTCGAGGTAAACGACGTTAAACAAAGCACTTACGGGAGGTTACCCGGTTTTATTTGGGTTTTCGTGCAAAAAAATAATAATATCATTTTTGATTTGGAAAAGCACAAGTGATTTGATTATTCCAAGCTTAGAAATTGTGAAATAGCCCTCCATTCGGCTAAATGACGGTTGATAACCGGTGTTTTAGGTCGTTAACTAAAAGACAGGTTATGCAAACAATATTTATTCCAACCTACAAACTATACGAGTATAGTGGAGTAAGGGGTCGAACCACGAAGACAAGGTATATCAAGACTCTAACTTTTAACACAAGGTGAGGAGAGTGAGGAGTCACATCAGTGTTTCCCTGAGATTGTGAGGAATCACTTGTATGTCCCCTTCCCTTGCCTCTTTTGGATGCGCTTGATTTTCTACCCATGTTGATTATGCAATTTTAGATCAAAGAGTGAAGAGGAGGTTGATGAACAGTAGTCGTTGTGAGCAGAGATTTCTGAATAGAGCACAAGAAAGAGAGAGAGTTTCGAATGATGATGAGAGTTGTGAGCTGCACAAGGGGTTAGAGATCATATATTTATAGCACAGAAAGAGGAGAAAAGAGAGGAAAAAAAATAAGTCGGTTAAGCCAAGAGGAGCAACGGCACAAAATTTAAAAATTGAAATCGATTTTGGCAATGATTTTTGCCTTGAATATCTCAACCAACCTAAAAATTAGGCATGTGATTTATTGCCTTGATCAATAAGTCAAATAACTGAAATAAGGTTATTTCCTTCCAGAAGGAAAAGATCTTATAGTAATCTTCCAAAAAATATAAAAATATTAATCGAATGACATATCTGAGCTGATCTGTTGTTTCCCTTTGCTGGTACCTATACAGAACCACGTCACCCTGTTTTTGGTGACTTAGCCTGATTTTATCTATTTCTTGCACCAATAATTCTCAACCCTTTTGGGATCTTAAACCATTTACACAAAACTTGAAGGATTTTGACATAGGTATATACACATACTATACAAAAGAATATCATTCTAGCCAATTATTTAGGGAAGTAATTGAAGCCGAAGACCTAAAATCTAACTAGACCTAATAAGACTCTTAACTTATAAAAAGACTCTCGACACAAAGGTTTTGTGAAGATATCAGTGATCTAATCTTCACTTTTACAAAACAACAACTCCACCAAACCTTTTTCCATATTGTCTCTTAAAAAGTGATGTCTTATCTCAATGTGTTTGGTTTTGGAATGTTGGACAGGATTCTTTGAAATATTGATAGCACTAGTGTTGTCACAATAGATAGGAATACTATCATAAACAACACCAAAATCCGTCAGATGGTTCCTTATCCACAGTAACTGGGAACAGCATGAAGCTGCAGCAATATACTCTGACTCTACTGTGGATAAAGCCACTGAATTTTGCTTTTTAGAACCCCAAGAAATTAGGCAAGAGCCAAGAAAGTGTGCCATACCTGAAGTGCTTTTCCTATCAGCAAGAAAGCCAGCATAATCAGCATCCGTGTACCCAATAAGATCAATTGAACTACCTTTGGGGTACCACAAGCACAGATCTATTGTTCCCACAAGATATCTAAGTATCCTTCTAACAGCCTTCAAATGAGATTCTTTTGGATTGCTTTGAAACCTGGCACATAATCCAACAAAAAACACAATGTTAGGCCTACTTGCTGTTAGATAAAGGAGGGAGCCAATCAACCCTATATATAGTGAGGCTTCAACATCTTTTCCCTTTAGATTAGAATCTAATTTAGTGGATGTGGGAATAGGTGTATCATAAGCCTTGCTGTTCTCCATGCCAAATTTCTTCAGCAACTCTTTTAAGTACTTTTGCTGATAAATCATGATTCCATTTTCCATTTGCTTAATCTGCAATCCTAGGAAGAATCCTAATTCTCCCATCATGCTCATCTCAAACTCACTCTGCATAAGATTAGCAAACTCATCACATAGTACCTGATTAGTAGCACCAAATAAAATGCCATCAACATAAATTTCTACTATAATCAAGTGGTTCCCTCTGGTTTTGATAAACAAAGTCTTATCCACTATTCCCCTCTTATATTCATTCTCCATAAAAAATGTAGACAACCTTTCATACCAAGCTCTTGGAGCTTGTTTCAATCCATATAACGCTTTGTCAAGCTTGTATACATGATGGGGGAACAGCTTGTCATCAAAACTAGGTGGCTGCTCTACATATACCTCTTCCTTCAAGTAGCCATTCAGGAAGGCAGTCTTTACATCCATCTGAAACAGTTTCATATTCATTTGAGTAGCATAAGCAATCAAAATTCTAATAGCCTCTAGTCTAGCTACAGGTGCAAAAGTTTCATCATAGTCAATTCCTTCTTGTTGATTGTAACCTTGCACCACTAGCCTTGCTTTATTTCTGACATTGTACCTAGGTCATCCAATTTGTTTCTGAAGACCCATTTTGTACCAATGACTGACCTATCCTTTGGTCTAGGTACCAGGTGCCAAACCTAATTCCTATGAAACTGATTTAATTCATCTTGCATAGCTAGAACCCAATCAGGATCAGTCAAAGCCATTTTTTAGTCAGTTGGCTCTACACTAGAGAGAAAAGAATGAAAAGCACAAAAGTTTTGAAAAGAATTTCTTCTCGTTTGAATTCCCTTATTAATGTTACTAATGATCTGATCTGGGGGATGAGAGGATAGGTATTTATAACTTTTAAAAGTGAAATCATTTTGTGCTTCTTCATTAGGTTGGGAACCAGCATGATCGTGAATCACTTCTTCTTCTATGGAACCAGAAGAATTCATGTTCACACTGTTTCCATTTACATCACTTACCTAAGGTTCAGAGGAGGCCTCTTCATTCATTCCCCCTGAACTTCTTACATGTCTATCACTTGGGAAGCCATTAGGTCTTGGTTCCCCTTCTGAGATCTCGTTGTTCACATTTTCTTCTCTAGGCTCTTCACCATTATCATCTGGTGAAGCATTAGGAGAGCTTAGATCTTCTTGTACTTCACTTAGAGAACCAGTGTCATGGTTCCCCGTAAACTCCATCAGTCTAATCATTTCATCAGGTTGTACCTGCGTAATCTCTAAAAAAAATGTTAAATTCATCAAAAATGACATGGACACTCTCCTCAATACACAAAGTCCTATTATTAAAGACTCTATATGCTTTGCTTTGAGTAGAATATCCAAGAAAGATTCCTTCATCACTCCTAGGATCAAATTTATCTAGCTGGTTCTTCCCATTGTTATGTACATAGCATTTGCATCCAAAGACACGAAAGTATGGAATATTAGGCTTTCGACCTTTAAGGAGTTCATATGGAGTCTTATTTAACTTTGGTCTAATGAGACCTCTATTTAGTATATAACACGCAGTGTCAATAGCTTCACCCTAGAAACTCTTGGGGAGACCACTCTCAATGAGCATCGTCCTCGCCATTTCCTTAAGAGTTCTATTCTTTCTTTCAACAACGCCATTTTTTCGTGGTGTTTTGGGGGCTGAGAAGTTATGACTAACTCCTTGTTCCCTGCAATAATCAACAAAGTTATCACCGAGATCGGCTTGTGAGAAAGCTGGTTCTCAATCTGCTTCACCAATGCTACCCACTCGTCAAATGTTTCATCTTTTGAATGTAGCATTATCACCCAAGTGTACCTGGAATAATCATCAACCATAACACAAACATATCTATGACCTCTTCGACTTTGTACTCTCATGGGACCACATAAATCAATGTGTACAAGTTCGAAGGGTCTTCCGGTACTCAAAAATGTTTTAGGCTTAAAGAAGATCTTGACCTGTTTCCCTTTGACACATTCTGAACACACTTTATCTGCCTCATACGTGATGTTAGGGAGTCCTACCACCAAGTCACGAGATTTTAGTTTATTCAAGAGTGTCAAGCTAGCATGTCCAAATCTCTTATGCCAAATCCATTGATTATTGTTAGACACAGCTCTCAAATAGACAGACTTGTCTTAAGGAATTTTATCTAGAAAGGTAATGTAAACATCATGTTTCCTGATTCCCTCACACACAAGCTCGCCTGTTAGAGAGTTAATTATGTGACAGAAATTGACTTGGAACTCAACTTTATTAACTTTGTAACATAATTGAGAAATACTCAAAAGATTATGTTGTAAGCCTTCAACATAATACACATCAACAATTGCATTTGAAAGTGTCTTACCTACTTTACCTAAACCACTGATGGTTCCCTTGTTGTTGTCTCCAAAGGTGACACTTCCACCATCAAAGGCTACTAGTGAAAGGAATTGCTTCTTATCCCCGGACATGTGTCTTGAGCACCCACAGCCAAATACCAATAGGTACTTCCCTTCACTTTAGCCTGCAAGAACAAATTAAACATTAGATTTAGGAACCCAACCATTCTTGGGTTCCTTTTCAACAACAATAAGCTCTTGTTGATCTTTTCTTTTCCAGACTAATTCCATATGTTTATTGTTCTTTTTCACAATGTTCCTCCTAGCTGGACATTCATGAATCTTATGTCCATTCATACCACAATGATAGTAGACAAACATCTCTCTAGTCATAACATACTTACCTCTTTTGAATTCTTTGATCCATGTGGTTTCTCTGGGGGACCAGTTAGTCTTGGTTCTCTGTCTGGTATATCCAAGACCAACCTTCCCCTTATTACCTTTCGATGAGGTTAAAAAACACAAAATTTCCTGTGCAGTCAATAACTTTTCAACATGTCTATGACTATCATGAAGTTCCTTTTCTCTGGTTTCAAGAGTCTTAGTCAACAACTCGTTTTTCTCTTTTAGAAAATCTAAATTACTTTTTAAGGTTTCAAGTTGTAAATTAAGCTTTGAAACCATGGAATCAATAGTCATGTCAACAACTACTGGCTGCTTGCCCTGTTTCAATTGATAGATATCAACATGCAATTCACAAATAGTATTTTCATATTTATCTATCACATCACTAATTTCTATGCTGGTACCTGAAGAGGAAACAGTGAACTGAGCAGCTTTAAGTGAAGTAATTTCCTTGTGAGAATCTTCCAAATTGCGAGCCAATATCTCAAAGGCTTTCAACAAGAAAGTTCTACTACAGGAATTTGCTTTACCCCTAGCTGCTGAAAAATCAAGAGATTCACTAGTGGTTGTTAAGTCTTTGGGGAACTAAGAGGTCAGATCTTCTTCACCATCACTAGGATAGTTAGGTTTAGAAGATCTTGTCTTTTCCAGTTCCACTTTACACTTGTCCAATTCAACTTCTAGCTCTGCCACTTGATTTTTCAGTTCATGGCAAACTTCTTCTAGGTAGTCACAACTAGCAATAGCAATTTCACATTCAACATGTTTTTCTTTAAGGTCTCTTTTGCTAGTGATGTAAGTTTCACCCAATTTATAGCATTCATCTAATAAAGAGTCAATACAAGCAATCATATTATCTCTATCATATTCATGCATATCTTCTATAACTTGTTCTAAGTTTACCTTGTGTTCATATAGTACATCCTTCTTTGCCATCAAGCATTCTTTGAATGTATTGGTTCCCCCTTTGGTTCCTAGATTAGTGTTGTTTCCCTTAGTGTTTGCAAAGGGGGTCAAGCAAACATCAGAGTTAGGTGATTCTTCATCCTCATCAGACCCTGAATCAGAATCACCCCACATGGATGCTATCATAGCATTCTTGAAGGCACGATTATCTCCAAATTGGGACTGTTTGTCCTTCCACCTAGGATAATCTTGAATAAGATGTCCCTTATCACCACACTTGAAGCATGCTGCAGAAGAGGAGTTCGACTTCTTAAAATTCTTACTTTTGAAGTTCTTCCTTTGGTCTCGAAGTGATCTCTCAAATCTTTTAGCAATCATGCTGATCTCATCTTCTTCTTCTTCTACTGTTCCCTTAAGAGCCATACCTCTGGCTGGTTCTTTCTCAGACTTAGAATCAATTAACATCTCATGAGTCATGAGGGAACCAATCAGCTATTCTAGAGACAGGGTGGATAGATCTTTTGCTTCATAGACTGCTGTTACTTTGGCTGTCCATGCATTTGTCAAGCTGTGCAAAACTTTTCTTACAAGATCCTCATCAGAAAAGTTCTTACCAAGAGATCTGAGATCATTGATAATTGTCATAAATCTACGAAAACAATCATTAATCTTTTCATTTTTATTCATAGTAAACATCTCATACTTAGACATAAGTAAATCAAGTTTGAACCTTTTTACCTCGCTGGTTCCCTCAAAAGCAAGTTCGAGGGTATCCCAAATCTCTTTTGCATTGGTGCAACCTGAGATCCGGTTTATTTCATTCTCACCTATAGCCTGTTATAGAATTGACATTGCTTTGGCATTCTTCTTCAGCAGTTTGTAATCAGCAGATACTAATTCACTGTTTTTCTTGGGAACCAGGTTACCCTCAGCATTTGTCTTAAGGATGATGTTGGGACCATTCTTGACAACTAGCCAACATTCATAATCAATTTCCGTGATTACGTTCTTGATCCTATTCTTCCACCAAGCATAGTTATTTCCGTTAAACTTTGGTGTCTTGTTGTCATAGCCCATAGCATTTAGATCTTGAGTACTCATGCTTGACTCCTCTAGATGTTACTCTTGTGAGAAGCCTAGGCCCTGATACCAATTGAAGGTTTTAGAGCACTCAAGGGGGGGGGGGGGGGGGGGGTAATTGAGTGTTAAGTAGCCTTAGCCTATTTTTCTTTCTTTTTGATCTATGAGAGGAAGCAGTTGGACTGGTTCCTGTAAGCAGCGGAATGTAAGAAAGGCAATAACAAAAACACAACATTTAACGAGGTTCAGCCAACTATGGCCTACGTCCTCCTACCCTATGCTCTTTTATTAATCTACTCCAAAAAATAAAGAACACAGATGCTCTACTATTTCCCTACTCCGGGAATCAGTATACCCCACACTCTACTCCGAATGTGCGCTCGACTTACACTAGTAAGCCCCTTGTGTTTGAACTCACAAACACTCACCCAGCCTTTCAACCCCTGTGTTGAAGGCTTTGACAAAATCAAATGTTCTCTTTTAATCTTACTTCTGAAAGCTAATTAAGAGAAAATATTTAAGCTCTAATAGTGCTCTTATATATGACTCGATGAATAGGCTTTTGTGCTTAAGTGTATATGTCTCTCAAATATCCTCCTTTTTAATTTCTGAGAGACTTACTTGAATATGAGAGACTAGATGGGTTTATATACTTGGATACAAAAACCCTAGTTTTCTTAAATCACGTAAACTTGATGAGAAAGTAATAGCGTGATTTTAGGAAAGTATTTATCTTATATGATTTAATTATAAAGATAGGATCAAATAAGACAGATACTCCTAGTTTTTAGGTAACCATAATATTATCATCTAATCTCCAGCTGCTTAGGATATTTTTAGAATAATTCTTTAAAAAAGTATTCTTATAAATCTTTTATTTTTCTGTACAGTGAACCTGGTTCCTCAACCTGGTTCCCTGAATTGAGTATGTTATGAATTCTGTTCCAGCTTTGTACCAGAATTCATAATATGACTCGATATACTTATAAGCACTTATTTTACCCAAACATGCAAGTCATACTACGGAGCACATTACATGATTTAAGCATTAAAGTACAGATCTTCTTTTCTTCATGTAATCTTCAAGACTTGTATCTTCCTTGAATACTTCTATTTTGAGCAATGTATCTTTCTTCGAATGTTTTCGAAAGGCCTCCATGCTCCAAGTCTTGGAATCAACTTCACTACTGCACATGTAACATGGTTAATGTATAATAGAGAGTATGTGAGTGCTTTTTAGCATAGCAGTCTAAGAAACAGTTCCTATTGGTTTCCCACCAGTACATGGATCAATTTACATCCAACCATTTCCTACATATAGACAAGTTAGTCAAATGAATAACATGAATAAGTAATAACTTGTCTAGGAAAACAGTGTTCAATTTCAGCTGGTTTCATGCCAACTATTCGCAATGCTTATTGTAACCTGTTTCTAGTAACCATTTGTCATCACTCAAAACCTAAGGGACTCAACAACAACTGGACTATTGGGAGTTGGAAATTCAATTAAAACCACAGCAAATAGAGAGAAATAAAGCAAGTAGAGAAAAATGGGGACAAGATTGGATTCACCCTAGGAATGAAGCTTTCAAAACCGAACGTGACAGATTAGAGAAAATCTGATAATAACTAGCATGGACATCCAAGAATACGAGAGGAAGTTGGTGATTCCACAAATCACAACAAACAACCTATAATCGCCCTATGTCTCCAAAGGAGTGGCAGGACAAGATTCACATCGAATTCCGAAACTATTTATTATCATCGTTTCTACAACCTTAAGCAATAAATATTATAGCTTTCCTAGGGTTTCACCAATCAAAACCCCTAAAGAAATTACTCACACATATTCATGCTTAAAGACGTAAAGATATTCAAAGATGCAACAGAAACAAACATGGAATGAAATCGCGAGAATGAAAACAATTCAGAAATTATGCTAATAAATGATAAACATGAAACTATGTATGCAACGAAGTAAAGAAATGAATTAAGAGCAAAGGAATAAATTAAAAATTACAAAAGCTTCAATATATAATCCATGATCAGAATTCGAATAACAAAGTATTGAAAAAAACTAAAAATCGAAAGCTAAAACTAAAAGAATTTGGAGGCTAAAGAAAACTAAAAGTGCTAAAAAGTATCTAACCGAGCTCCTCCCTCCTCTTATCAGAGGAAGGGGGTATTTATAACAAAATAAGAAAAACCTACGAAAACTCTAAAATGCATAGGAGCCGGCCCTAAAAAGAAGTAGTTGATCTGGAGGAAAACACTGTCATTCGCCCCGAATGTACGTCTCATTTGGCCGAACACAATCCCATTCGCCTGAATGGTCTTCCATTCGCCCATTACAGAGGCTTCGAGGAATCGATCTCTATCAAGCATTCGCCCGAATGTATAGGTTAATTCGGCCGAATGGAAGCTTATTTGCCCGAATGAGTTCCATTCGGATTTTCCAGTGACCAAGGGTCAAATGCTCTGAAGACTGCCTCTCATTCGACCGAATGAGTCTCAGATTCCGTCGAATCTGCATACATTCGGTCGAATGTCTCTCAGATTCAATCGAATCTGAGACCATTCTTTCTTCTTTTTCACTTCTCTCTTTTCTGAACTCCGTGGGATCTTCATGAGTGACTTCAAACACTTGCCCAAGCTATGATACGTGTGTTAAAGGCTCGAATGTATCGCATTTCACCTTGAAATCATCAAAAGTACCTGAAATGAACTTAAGACAACTCGAAAACGAGATCAAGGTAAAATCAAGCACAATATGCATAAAACCAATACAAAACTACGAGGCTTGACACTAAAACGAGGTATTAAACGTGCTCTAAAATGAGCACATCAACTTCCCCCAAGCTAAACCGTTGCTAGTCCCTAGCAAACGAAATAGGAAGATGAAGTGATAGCTTCGGGTAAAATGTATGAAGAAATGAATGAAAAGACAAATGAGGATCATGAGAAGTGGAAATCAAGACAATGCAAGCCATGCACGTGTAAAACTCTTCCCTAGCCATGGGTGTGCAAGTACAATGGGATTTAGAAAGCATAATAAACTTTTTACACCTACTCGGGATCACCAAGCAAGCTACATCATAGTTCATTCCGCCCACTACCTTACGAGGTCGCAAGTCTACGCTCCCAAGGTTATTTCCCAAGAGGTGTGGGAAATTTCCATTACGCTCATGTGTTTATAGGGTATGTGTTTCGCTCGAAATCATCCGACTGAAGATGAGTCGGGAATTTAACACCTAAACAGGGAGAAATCTCATAAATCGTGTCTTATCTGCTCTCCAGCACTAATCAGGTTAGGTCTAACATGTTTGGAAAGGGTTGTAATATAGGCTCGGATCGAGGTACGGTAGAATTTGGGAATGTGGAGTTGAAATAGAGGATAGTAAGTGATCTAAGGAAATAAAACCGAGGAAGACTACGCCTTCCGACAACCATGCCAATCCCAATTCTCAACAATAGACTCTAATACACTATATCAACTTTATTCTCAACCTTTTTCTCTAATATCTTTTTGTTTATTTTCTTTTCTTTTTCTCTTTTCTTTCTTTTTCTTTCTTTTTCTTTCTTTTTTTTCTTTTTTTCTTTTTTTTGTGCTTTTCAAGCTTTTTCTGAATTTCCTATGTGCATACTTCTTTGAAATGCACTAAGACTAGTGTATGCAGTCAAATCATCCAATGATCATTTCTCCAAACCGAAATCCTATATTAGAATGCTACAAGTATCAACTTCACTATGATCACATGACTATCCTCTAGGTAAAAAGAGGGAGTATTTGGTTCATGTGGAGTTAGATAGCATGGCTATAAAAGGAGGTAATCGCATAAATTTGGCTCAACCTAGAGTGAATTGATTTTCATGGTAGGCACTTTAGTTATGTAGATTTAACTATAAACGTGTTATCATCCCTAACCTTTAGAAAAGTAGACTATGCTGGAGGAGAACAGACACAATTCTTAAGATTCCCTGACTAACACTCAATAATACAGGACTAGTAATAAAGTCCTAAAAGGCTCAATCCTCACTAGGTTAGTCGAAATGCGCCTTAATAGGTAGTCATCCAAACCACATACCAAGCAAGCTCAAATCCCCCAAGCTAAGTGAAAAATAGTCGAGAAACTAAGACCCAAAACAAGCACAGGGCTAGGGGAATATGACTTTGCATAAAATCAACGCAAAGTGCACAACAGAAGCTTGCATGCTTATGATGGACATAAGAAGGGGGAACAAGATGCAAAGAAGGGTGAAAACAAATATAACAATAACTAAATACATAAATTTGGATTTTTGAGTAAGAAATCATACCAGTACGTGGATGCAGCGACATGTGGAACTTATTATATATATACTTGAAAACAACACCAAAAAGCAAAGCGCAAAGCACAAAATAACACCTAGAAATAGACACAAAACACGAAGCAATAAAATGCTACACAATACTAAACTGACAGCCAAGACCAAAGGACACGCGAAAGAATGAGTAGTGGAGTATGAAGACCCCCCCAAGCTAGGGTGAAGCCGTCCTCGGCGCTAAGGGAGGCCGTTAGGTCTACCACTACTCATCCCCCATAAATTCCTCATCATCCCCTTTTTCCTCCTCCTCATTAACCTCCTCCTCCCCACCCATATAATCCATCCCATCGCCATCCGAGGCTCTTCTAGGAGCCGGTGGGGTAAAGTTATTAAACCTACGCCTACCGACCCGCAATTGGTCAAACCCATGACTTAGTGATATCTCGTTATAGTTGTCATGGCGAGGGTATCAGGAAGGGGTGACCATGCTTTCACCGACTATGTGGGAGCGATAGGCCATATCATACCATGGGTAGTTCGCCCGCTCGAAGTTTTGCTCGAGGTGTTCGAGACGGGCGGTGTGGTGGACTTGGGTGGTGAGGACCTGGTTAAGCCTTCTCTCTATGCATCCTAGGGAGGACATAATATCGGATTCAGATTCATCATCTGAATTGTCATGGTCTGGTAAGACTGAGGTAGAAGCCCTAGGTCTGTCGCGCATAGAAAGTTTATTAGGGCGAGGAGGGGGTACAAGTGGGGGCTCTACTGCATATCTCGGCACATCACCGTCTAAGAGATATGGGGCCCCAAACTAGACAAGGGGAGGTAATTGAGGGCAAGGAAGGGGGATGGTGCGGTCTTTCAAGTGCCGCCATCGCATGGGGTCCGCAAAAATAAAGTCAACCCGCACGAGACATTGCTCGTGAAGGGTAGTGGAACTGGCATAAGGTTCATCGAATTCTATAGGATTCATGACGTTCAAGAATTTAGCAATGGGGAATACTTGTCCCCCTAAACATAAGTCAGTGGTTGCATTCAGGGTGGCTGTGTTGTTTAGAAACTTCCATAGCGTCATTGGCAGGCTTAGTGCAGTGTCTTTGTGTGGTGCAAGGTAACGGTGCAAGATGTGCACCTCGTGTGTTCGTACTAGGTGAGGGCTAGGGGAAGGGAACAGAGTCTCCCTAGCAAATTTAAAGAACATGGGCAAAACAGGGTGTTGTACATCAGAAGCATATATGTTTCTATTCGAATAAACAAGCCGGCCAGCTGTTTTCGGCCATAACTCGGAAACCCGAGAGTTTTCCAGTTGTTTATCTGGAATAGGCTTGTTATGGAAACCAAACACGGCGCAAAATGCAGCATAATCAAGAAAATAGGTTGCATTCCTTAGCCTAAAAGTCAAATGCAGCCTACCATCCGGTTGACACGGGGTTAGGGAACTAAGAAACTCATAAGTTAAGAGCTTATGAGTCGGTACCACATGTTTATCCAGTTCTCTAACCCACATGCAGTTAATAATGCAACAAATTGCTCGTATATACCCATTCGTTGCAAAATTGAAAGGTCTAAATAACGAGTGGAGTTGATTTTTCGTACCTTATTCCTTTGGAAATGCTCATACTGCTCCAAAGATACGAAAATTACCGTAGGATGGTCCTCATCAAACCATAATTCCTGGCCGGGAAGTCTTTGTTGGCTCTCTGGTTGTTGAGAACCGGTTTGTTGAGCTTCCCGTGCCGCACCCGAAGAGGAACCTTCTCCATGCTTTTTGGACCTCTGGAAGGGGTTCCTCAAGGTTCTCCTTGGACCCATAGTAGTTGAGGAAGATTGGGAAGGGAGTAGAGGAATTTGAGAGAGAGCAAGGGTGTGAGGGGAGATGGCCGAAAGTGAGGAGTGAAAATTTTGCTGTGCGAATTTACATGGAGTGAGCTGATATTTATAGAACTGAGTTCCATTTGGTCGAATGAAGGTTCCATTCGGTCGAATGGACCTCCAATTGCCCGAATGAATGCCCTATTTGGTCGAATAGTTGTGCGCTGTGAAGAGTTCTTCGCTCTTATTCGACCAAATACATTATACATTTGACCGAATGGAGTATCATTCGTCTGAATGTTATGTTCATTCGGGGTTACCAGCAGCTTTAAAATTTCCCTCAGCAGATCCATTCGACCGAATGGTATCCTCCATTCGGTCGAATGAAATCTATTCGGCCAAATAGATCTCGTCATTCGGCTCTTTCAGGAACTTGCCCAAATTTGATTAAGCTTATGTGCAATTAACATTTGGCCGAATGGACCTATCATTTGGTCGAATGGGTGTGATTTTGTACTTCTTTGCTTTGAGTAATCAAAACACTCGCCTTCTCAAAATCAATCAAGGTACTATGAGTAAGTTTGATGAAAATCCAAATAAACGGGGTTACCTCCTGTAAGTGCTTTATTTAACGTCGTTTAGCTCGACTTGGCTCGGGTAATTAAGACACAAGGACAAAAATTAAACTAAATACTTAAAATCTAACAAAACGCTAAACAACGATGATTCACAGTAAGGATACTCGATAAGTGCCAATGATTATACCAATCATTCGACTTTGACATCATCTAACCTTATAAGCTCAATGGTGTTGACATTGTGAAGGCTGCTTTCATGGAAGAGTTTTAACCGATGTCCATTAACAACAAAACTTCCTCCATGATGGTCTTTCAGCTCTACTATTCCATAGGGGAAAACTTGTAAAATCTTGAATGGCCCAGACCACCTTGATTTTAATTTCTCGAGGAATAACTTAGCTCTTGAATTAAAGAGCAGCACTTTATCTCCTACAAGGAATTCTCGTTGGATGATACATTGGTCGTGCCAATGCTTAGTACGTTCCTTATAGATGTGCATGTTGTGGAATGCGTCGAGCCGTAGTTCTCCCAATTCTTGTAATTGGGCGGCTCGCTTCTCGCAGAATAAGGTAGGGTCCAAATTTAGAGTTTGGATCGCCCACCAAGACTTGCATTCCAATTCCACCGGTAGATGACAGGATTTCCCATACAATAGCCGGAACGGAGTGGTGCCAATAGGGGTTTTGTAACATGTCCGGTGGGCCCAAAGAGCATCATCTAACTTTAGAGACAAATCCTTCCTATTTGGGTTTACCACCTTCTCAAGAATTCTCTTGATTTCCCTATTAGCTACTTCCACCTGTCCTTGAGTTTGGGGATGGTAGGGAGAGCCGATTTTATGCACGACTCCATAATTTTTCAATAATTTGTTTAGTTCGTGCTTAGCAAAGTGTGAACCCCCATCACTTATGACTATTTTGGGAACACCAAATCGAGGAAAGATTATGCTTTTGAAAATCTTAATAACTACTTTGTGGTCGTTCGTAGGCAAGGCGATGGCCTCCACCCACTTAGACACATAGTCAATCCCTACTAAAATATATTGGTTCCCATGAGATGAAACAAATGGGCCCATAAAGTCAATTCCCTAACAGTCGAACACTTCACACTCAAGGATGTAGTTTTGAGGCATCTCATTTCGCATGGAGATGCTGCCAACTTTTTGGCACCTCTCATAGATTTTCACAAAAGTTTCAACTTCCTTGTGTAATGTTAGCCAATAGAAACCTGCGGTGGTAACCTTAGCAGCGGTGTTCATTATACCATGGTGACCACCGCACGCGTATGAATGACAGTGAATTAGGATTTTGGGAACTTCCTCTTCAGTGACACAACGGCGGATTATTCCATCTGCACATGCATGAAATAAATAGGGATCATCCCAAAAGAAGTTCCTGACTTTACCGAAGAAAGCCTTTTTCATAGCCCTTGATTTGAACTCCGGAAGTTCTCCACAAGTTAAATAATTCGCAATATCCGCGAACCAAGGGGCTTTCCCAACTACTATTGCTGTCATTAGGGTTTCTTCGACCATTTCGTCTTGGATAGGTAAGGCATCGTTATTCAGCTCGGGTAACCTAGAAAAATGGTCGGCTACCACATTTTTTCAACCTTTCCTATCTTTTAACTCGAAATCAAACTCCTGTAGTAGGAGCACCCAACGAATCAACCTCGGCTTTGCATCTCTCTTTGTCATTAAAAACTTCAAAGCCGAGTGATCACTAAAGACTACAACTTTTGAACAAATAAGATATTGGCGTAGTCTCTCAAAAGCATAGACTACCGCCAGCATTTCCTTTTTAATTGTAGAGTAGTTACGTTGTGCAGGATCCACTGTTTTACTGATATAGCATATAACGTGGTGCTTTCCTTCCTTTTTCTGCCCAAGGACAGCACCAACGAAAATATCACTCGCATCGCACATCAGCTCAAATGGCAAACTCTAATCCGGAGCTTGCACGATGGGCGCAAATATTAGAGCATCTTTTAGCCTTTTAAAGGCATTCAAGCATCTTTCATCGAAGTGAAATTCGACATCTTTTGATGCAATTCATTCAAGGGTTTTGCTAGAGTCGAAAATCCTAAGATGAACGCCTATAGAAACCTGCGTGTCCAAGAAAGGATCGTACTCCTGTAACTGAGGTAGGTACAGGAAGATTCCTTATCACATCAATTTTGGCAGGATCTACCTCTATGCCTTTGAAAGACACATTGTGGCCTAGGATGATGCCCTCTTGAACTAAAAAGTGACATTTCTCCTAATTTAGTACAAGATTCATTTCTTGACACCTTAATATAACTTTCTCGAGATGTGTCAAGCAAGTGTCAAGAGAGGACCCTCCAATAGTAAAATCGTCCATGAACACCTCCATGAAGTCTTCTAACATATCAGCAAATATAGCCGACATGCACCTCTAGAATGTATATGGAGCATTGCATAAACCGGAGGGCACTCTCCTATAGGCAAAAGTCCCAAAAGGACAAGTGAAAGTTGTTTTCTATTGGTCCTCGGGTGGATTGGGATTTGAAAGAAACCCGAGTAACCATCTAGAAAATAATAGTACCTGTGCTTGGCCAGTCTTTCAAGCATCTCATCGATGAAGGGTAAGGGAAAGTGATCCTTTCTTGTAGCCTTATTGAGTTTACGATAGTCAATGTAAACTCGCCATCATGTGGTGGCTCTAGTGGGGATCATCTCTCCTTTGTCATTCTCGACGATGGTCATTCCTCCCTTTTTAGGAATAACATGAACTGGGCTAACCCATTTACTATCTAAGATTGAGTAGATGATGCCGGCCTTGAGGAGTTTGAGGATTTCATCCTTAAGTACCTCTTTCATGTTTGGATTCAGCCTTCTTTGCGGCTCAATGGAGGAAAAATGTTCATCGTCAAGATGAATCCGGTGCATAACAAGGGATGGACTAATCCCTTTTAAATCACCTAGTGAATATCCGATGACATCTCGATATTTCCTTAATAAAACAAGTAGTTTTTCCAAAGAAATGTCACTTTGGGTTTAAGCTAGGAGGTAAAGGTTTCAAAGTCACTTTGGGGGAAGGTTTAGGAATTTCCCCCTTGTGCGTAATACCTTCCTCCACCTCGCAAAGGTGCTCATACTCTACTTCTTTTTCAGAATCCTAGGCCGTATCTAATCGGCCTTCCAACAACTCCTTTATAGTAGAGGTATCCTCATCATTAATTTGACACCCAACCTCTATTTCCTTGTCCCCATAACAATCCTCACTCTCCCTATGAGCCTCTTCAAGGCGACAGACCTGCTCAACCATAGGCTTTTTTAACAGGGGGGAGATTTTGAAGACTACCTTTTCCTAGGCTACTTCTACCGTTATGGTATCATCATGGCAATTAATAACTGCCCGAAGAGTTTTCAGAACGGCTCTACCCAAGATAAGTGGAGTATAAGGGTCCTCTTCCATTTCCATTACTACAAAATCACAGGGGACCACTAGTTCTCCTACCTGGATAGGTATGTCATCAAGCTCTCCACATGGCACTTTAATGCTTCTATCAGCCAGTTGGATTGTTTTCCTTGAAGGTCTGAGGTCAAAGGGGAGCTTTTTGGCGATCGATAGAGGCATAAGACTGATCAAAGCCCCTAGATCGGCGAGCGCTCCTTTAGGATCAAGGTTTCCCAACTTTACAGGGAGGTTATAAGGACCGAGATCTCGCTCCTTCATAGGCATTTTCCCTTGCAGTATAGAGCTAACTTGATAGGGGAGACTGATTACCTCTTCCTCAAGCTTTTTCTTGTTGGACAGTAAGTCCTTCAAGAATTTAGCATACTTTGGCATTTGTGCCATAGCATCGAGGAATGGGATTCTCATTTCCATCTTCTGAAGATGTTCAAGAAACTTCTTGAACTTATCATCAAGTTGCTTCTCAACTTTCCTATAGGGAAAAGGAAGCGGTGGTGCATATAACCATTCTAACCTCTTTCTCTCCTCAGCTTTCTTCCTCCTCTCTTCCTCACTCTCTACTGGCTTCTCACTCCCTGTCTTAGCATTGACGTCCTCCCTACCTCTTTCATCCTCAACCTCTGGCATTTTACCATGTTCCTCCTCTTTTTCATCTTTGTGCACTCTCGTCTCATCACTCACCCGCACCAGAGGTGTATCAACTGAATATGAAGGACCATTATACCGAGTCCCTAATCTCAGGTGGATAGCCTTGGCAGTGTGCTAGTTTGGGTTCAGGTGCTAAGGTGGAGGCTGTATAGAGGGGTTAGGTTGAGGGTGAGATGGGAATAGCGGTGGTGCAGGAGGATTAGCCATTTGGGCAAGTTGAGTTTCAAATAACTTTTGTTGAGCTTGAAGTTACTGCATTTGTTAGATGAGAGTCTGATTAATTTGCGTTAGACTCTGGTTCTACTGAGTAAGAGTTGTTACTTGGGAGGCTAAATGGTCATTGGTTGAAGCATGACCATGTTGTGGTTGAGGAGCCACATGATGAGGTTGACTAGATGGAAAAGGTAGGTTTGAACCATTTCTAGGTCCTTGGTGAAACCCTGGGGGTCTATACACATTGGTCCTAGGTACGTTCCCATTAGTCTGGTTCCCCTGGAAACCTTGGTTGTTAAATCCACCTTGACCATTTCTGTTGTACCCTAGGTGGAAGTTTCCCTTGGTTTTGGTTGGAGTTAAAGGGAGGGCTGCTATGTGATCTGGGTTATACCTATAACCGTCATAGTTCATCACCTGCGGTTTTGGGTTATACCCTCCATAGTCAACTGTAGCTATGTGCTCGGAGTGCGAACCACAACAATAAGATGTATCATGGTTGGTACCCCCACATATGGCACATGCAAAGTGCTTTTCACGCACTGAGGGGTGTTCGAACTACCAGCTAGGCTTAGCTTGGACAACTTTTTATCAATAACGACTTCTATTTTGGCGCTAATGTTGTCCATGTTAGTTATGTCTATCATCCCTCTAGGTAATCCCTGACTCCTAGTTCCTCCCCATGCACTATTCTTAGCAACTTCCTCTATTTTGGCCTTTACCTGGGTGCAAGGAATTTTGGAAAGCTGGCCACCTACAAATGAGTCTAGAAGTGCTTTGGTGGAGTCATTAAGACCATCGTAAAAGAATGTGTTGAGATGGTTTTCCCCGTACTCATGGTGGGGGCATGCTCTAATCATTCTTTTAAACCTACTCCAAGTGGCACTAAGGTTCTCATCATCCTCTTGGGTGAATAACGTAATTTTCTTACGGCAATCCTGCGTTCAAACCGTAGGATAGAACCTTTCTAAAAATGCAGTTTTTAGTTGAGCCTAATTAATAATTGAATTGGGTTCTAAGCATTTATACCAATCCTTGGCATCTCCCGCTAGACTTAGATCGAATAGGTGCATTCGCACATAATCAGGGCTATTAGGACAAGGAGGGATAAGTCCACAAATATCTGACAATGCCTCTAGGTGTTGAAGAGGACATTCATTTCTTAAGCCACTGAATGGTGTTTCCTTAACCATTCTTGTGAACTAAGGGTGTATTTGGTAAGGTGTATTAGCAACAGGAAGTACTACACCCCCTTGGAACTCTTGTGAGCCAGGAGTTCCGAATTGACCAAACAATTGATGTTCGTCGGCCATTATGAATATTGATGGGATTTGGACAGATTGTGAGGTTTGCTTTGAAGGGCGTTGTCTACTCACACGTTGGATTTCAGGATTTAAGGGTGTAATTGGCTGGTTTGACCTACGCGTGCTATGGGGCATGCAAACACCTAAGTCAAAGACAACCATACACCAAAAGAAATGCTACGACAAGTTATGCTAAAACAAAAATGAAATGGAATACAGTTATGCTAAGACAAGTTAAGTCTAAATATTATGCCTTTTCCCTGGCAACGGCGCCATTTTGATAACTGGTGTTTTAGGTCGTTAACTAAAAGATAGGTTATGCAAACAATATTTATTCCAACCTACAAACTATACGAGTATAGTGGAGTAGGGGGTCGAACCACGAAGACAAGGTATATCAAGACTCTAACTGTTAACACAACCGGACTATTGGGAGTTGGAAATTCAATTAAAACTACAGCAAGTAGAGAGAAATAAAGCAAGTAGAGAAAAATGGGGACAAGATTGGATTCACCCTAGGAATGAAGCTTTCAAAACCGAACGTGACAGATTAGAGAAAATCTGATAATAACTAGCATGGACATCCAAGAATACGAGAGGAAGTTGGTGATTCCACAAATCACAACGAACGACCTATAATCGCCCTATATCTCCAAAGGAGTGGCAGGACAAGATTCGCATCGAATTCCGAAACTATTTATTATCATCGTTTCTACAATCTTAAGCAATAAAGATCATAGCTTTCCTAGGGTTTCACCAATCAAAACCCCTAAGAAATTACTCACACATATTCATGCTTAAAGACGTAAAGATATTCAAAGATACAACAAAAACAAACATGGAATGAAATCGCGAGAATCAAAACAGATTAGAAATTATGCTAATAAATGATAAACATGAAACTAAGCATGCAACGAAGTAAAGATATGAATTAAGAGCAATGGAATAAATTAAAAATTACAAAAGCTTCAATATATAATCCACGATCAGAATTCGAACGACAAAGTATTGAGAAAAACTGAAAACCGAAAGCTAAAACTAAAAGAATTTGGAGGCTAAAGAAAACTAAAAGTGCTAAAAAGTATCTAACCTAGCTCCTCCCTCCTTTCATCAGAGGAAGGGGGTATTTATAACAAAATAAGAAAAACCTACGAAAACCCTAAAATGCATAGGAGCCGGCCCTAAAAAGAAGTAGTTGATCCGGAGGAAAACACTGTCATTTTCCCAAATGTAAGTCTCATTCGGCCGAATACAATCCCATTCGCCCAAATGGTCTTCCATTCGCCCAATCCAGAGACTTCGAGGAATCAATCTCTGTCAAGCATTCGCCCGAAATGTATAGGTTGATTCGGCCGAATGGAAGCTCATTCGCCCGAATGAGTTCCATTCGGCTTTTTTAGTGACCAAGGGTCAAATGCTCTGAAGACTGCCTCTCATTCGACCGAATGAGTCTCAGATTCGGTCAAATTTGCATACATTTGGTCGAATGTCTCTTAGATTCGATCGAATCTGAGACCATTCTTTCCTCTTTTTCACTTCTCTCTTTTCTGAACTCCGTGGGATTTTCATGAGTGACTTCAAACACTTGCCCAACCTATGATACGTGTGTCAAAGGCTCAAAAGTATCGCATTTCACCTTGAAATCATCAAAAGTACCTGAAATGAACTTAAGACAAATCGAAAACAAGATCAAGGTAAAATCAAGCACAATATGCATAAAACCAATACAAAACTGCGAGGCTTGACATTAAAACGAGGTATTAAACGTGCTGTAAAACGAGCACATCAACGGTTCCATTCGGTAGAATGTGCATTGAGCATGAACTTAATCAAAGTTTGGGGAAGTTTCTAAAAGTGCCGAATAAAGAGTCAAATTCGGTGAAATAGCTCCCATTTGACCAAATGGAGGCCCCATTTTGTCGAATAAATCTGCAGACATAAAAATGAGTTCTTGGGAATCCCGAATGGATACTCTATTCGGGCAAATGGAGGTCCATTTGACCGACTACGTTAGGAATTCGGTTGAATAGGAGCGAAGAATTCTTCGTAGCTCTTCTCCATTCGACCAAACAGGGCATCCACTCAGCCGAATGGAGGTCCATTCGACAAATGGAGTGCTCTATTCAGCCGAATGGAACGCCAGGTCTATAAATAAGAGCTCAATTCCACGGGTTTCTTCACAAAAATCTCACAACCCTAAAATAGTTGCTTGAGCTTCCTTTCACTCCCTCACTCACTCATTCTCCCTAAAACTCCTTACTCTCCTTCTAAAACCTCATCAATCACCATGAGTCTAAGAAGAACCTTAAGAAACCCATTCAAGAGGTCCAAGAAGCATGGAGAAGGATCTTCTTCAAGAGCGGCATGGGAAGAACAACAAATCAATTCTCAACAACAATCGGAGGGCCAACAATGACTTCTCGGCCAGTAATTATGGTTCGATAAAGATCATCCAACGTTGGTTTTCGTATCTCTAGAGCAATATAAACGTTTCCAACGGCTTAAGATACAAAAAATTAACCCTACACGTTATTTATACCTTTCTAATTTAAAAATAATAGGTATTTATGATCAATTTTGTTGCATTGTTAATGGTATGTGGGTTAGAGAACTGGATTAACATGTGGCCCCCAACTCATAACTTTTTACTTATGAGTTTCTTAGTTCCTTAACCCCGTGTCAACATGAAGGTAGGTTGCATTTGTATTTTCGGATAAGGAATGCAACCTATTTTCTAGATTATGATGCATTTTGTGCCATTTTTGGTTTTAATAACGAACCTATTCCGGATAAACAACCGGACAACTATCGAGTTTCTGAGTTATGACCTAAAATTGCTGGTCGGCTTGTTTATCCGAATAGGAATATATATGCATCTGATGTACAACACCCTGTTTTATGTAAGTTTTTAAATTGTCTAGGGAGACATTGTTCCCTTCCCCTAGCCCTTATTTAGTTAGAACACATGAAGTGCACATTTTGCACCGTTACCTTGCACTGCACAACGACACCGCACTAAGCCTTCTAATGACGCTGTGGAAGTTTTTAAACAACAGAGCCACCCTAAATATGAACAGTCACCTATGTCTAGGGGGACACGTATTCTGCATCACTGAGTTCCTTAACATTATGAATCCTGAAGAATTCAGGGACAGATATGCCTGTTCCACCACCCTTCACGAGCACTACCTCGTACAAGCCAGTTTTATTTTCACTAACCCTATGCAATGGTGGTACCTGAAAGACCGCACCATTCCCCTTCCTTGTCCTCAATTACCTTCCCTCATGCAGTTTGGGGACTCATATCTCTTAGACGGTGATGTGCCGAGATACGTTGTCGAGCCCCCACTTGTACCCCCTCCTCGTCCTCACACCCTTTCTATGCGTGACAAACCTAAGGCTTCCACTTTGATCTTACTAGACCATGACGTTTCAGACGATGAGTCTGAATCCGATATTATGTCCTCACTAGGTTGCATAGAGAGAAGGCTTGACCAGGTCCTTACCACCCAAGCCCATCACACCACCCGGCTCGATCTCCTCGAGCAAAACTTCGAGCGGGCGCACTACCCAAGGTATGACATGGCCTAACGCTCCCATATAGTCGGTGAAAGCATGACCACCCCTTCCTAGTACCCTCGCCATGACAACTATAACGAAATATCATTAAGTCATGGGTTTGACCGGTGGGATGACTATGGGATGGACTATACGGGTGGGGAGGAGGATGACCAGGGGGATGATGAGAAATTTATAGGGGATGAGTAGTGGTAGACCGAAAGGCCTCCCTTAGCACCGAGGACGGCTTCAGCCTGGCTTGGGGGGGGGGGGGGGGGGGGGGGGTACCCGTTGTCCACTACTCATTATTTTGTTACTTGTCTTTTAGTCTTGGCTTTCGGTTTTAGTGTTGTGTAGTTTTGCGTTGTATTGTGTTTTGTGTTCTGTTTCTTGGTGTTGTTTTGTTTTGTGTTTTGCTTTTTGGTGTTGTTTTCACGTGCTTATATAATAAGCTCCATGTGCTGCTGCGCCTACGTACTGGTATGATTGCTTGCTTGAAAATCCGAATTTATTTACTTTGTTATATTTATGTTTGTTTTCTTTTTTTTCCATCATACGCTCCCTTCTTTCCATCATATGCTCCAAACCCTCCTTTATTCCATCATATGCTATAAACAAGCATGCAAGCTTCTATCGTGCATTTTACATTGATTATATGCAAACTCGTGTTCCCCTAGCCCTGTGCATGTTTCAGGTCTGAGTTTATCGACTGTTTTTCACTTAGCTTGGGGGATCTGAGCTTGCTTGGTATGTGGTTTGGATGACTAACTATTGAGGCGCATTTTGATTAACCTAGTGAGGATTGCGATATAGGATTTATGTTTGGAAAAGTGATTATTGGGTGATTTGACTACATACACTAGTCTTAGCGTATTTCAAGGAAGTATTCACATGGAAAGTTCAAAAAAAAAGGAAAAAAGGCTTGAAAAGCACAAAAAGTAAAAAAGAGAAAAAGAAATAAAAAGGAAAAAAAAAGAAGAAAAAAAGAGAAAAGAAAAGAAAACAAACAAAAAGAAAAAAAGAGAAAAAAAATTGAGAACAAAGTTGACATAGTGTATTCGAGTCCATTATTTGGAATTTTGGGAGTGGCATGGTTGTCGGAAGTCACAGTTTTCCTCGGTTTTATTTCGTTGGATTTATTACTATCCTCTATTTTAACTCCACATTTCTAAATTCTACCCTACCTTGATTCGAGCCTACATTGCAACCTTTTCCAAACCTATTCGACTTAACCTGATTAGTAAGATCAGTGCTAGTGGCGGTACTTGAAAGACCGCACCATCCCCCTTCCCTATCCTCAATTACCTCCCCTAGTCCAGTTTGGGGCCTCGTATCTTTTAGACGGCGATGTGCCGAGATACGCTGTTGAGCCCCTACTTGTACCCCCTCCTCGCCCTCACACACTTTCTATGCAAGACAAACCTAGGGCTTCAACCTCGGTCTTACCAGACCATGACGATTCAGATGATGAATCTGAATCAGATATTATGTCCTCCATAGGACACATAGAGAGATGGCTTGACCAGGTTCTCACCACCCAAGCCCACCACACCGCCCGGCTCGACCACCTAGAGCAAAACTTCGAGCGGGCGCACTAACCATGGTATCACATGGCCTACTGCTCCCATATGGTCGGCAAAAGCATGGCCACCCCTTCCTGGTACCCTTGCCATGACAACTATAACAAGATATCACCAAGTCATGCGTTTGACAGGTTGTGGGTGGGTAGGCGTAGGTTTAATAACTTTACACCATCGGCTCCTAGAAGAGCCTTGGATGACTATGGGATGGATTACACGGGTGGATAGGAGGAGGTTAATGAGGAGGATGACCAGGGGGGTGATGAGGACTTTATAGGGGATGAGTAGTGGTAGACCTAACGGCCTCCCTTAGCGCCAAGGACGGCTTCACCCTAGCTTAGGGGGGTATCCATTGTCAACTACTCATTCTTTTGTGTGTCCTTTGGTCTTGGCTGTCAGTTTTAGTGCTGTGTAGTTTTGCTTTATTTTGTGTTCTATTTCTTGGTATTATCTTGTGTTTTGCGCTTTGCTTTTTGGTGTTATTTTCAGGTGTTTATATAATAAATTCCACATGACGCTGCACCTACGTACTGGCATGATTGCTCACTTGAAAATCCAAATTTATGTATTTAGTTATATTTGTATTTGTTTTCCCTTTTTTTTCATCATGTGCCCCCTTTTTTCCATCATATGTTCTAAACAAGCATGCAAGCTTATGTCATGCACTTTACATTTGTTTTATGCAAACTCGTATTCCCCTAGCCCTGTGCCTATTTTGGGTCAGAGTTTATAGAGTGTTTTTCACTTAGCTTGGGGGATCTGAGCATGCTTGGTATGTGGTTTGAATGACTACCTATTGAGGCGCATTTCGACTAACCAAGTGAGGATTGAGCCTTTCAGGACTTTATTATGAGTGATATATTGTTGAGTGTTAGTCAGGGAATCTTAAGAATTGTGTATGTTCTCCTCCAGCATAGTCTAATTTTCTAAAGGTTAGGGATGATAACACGTTTGTAGTTGAAGCTACATAGCCAAAGTGCCTACCATGGAAAATCAATTTACTCTAAGTTAAGCCAATTTGTGCCTTTACCTCCTTTTTTTTAGCCACGTTATCTAACTCCCCATGAGCCAAATGTCCCCTCTTTTTACCTAGAGGATAGTCATTTGATCATAATGAAGTTGGTATTTGTAGCATTTTAATATAGGATTTCGGTTTGGGGAAATGATTATTGGGTAATTTGACTACAAACACTAGTCTAGGTGCATTTCAAAGAAGTATGCACATAGAAAGTTCAGAAAAAGCTTGAAAAGCACAAAAAGAAAAAAAAAAGGATAAAACGAAAGAAAAAAAGGGAAAAAGAAAAAGAGAAAAAGAAAAGAAAACAAACAAAAAGAAATTAGAGAAAAAGTTTTAGAATAAAGTTGACATAGTGTATTAGAGTCTGTTATTGGGAATTTTGGGATTAACATGGTTGTCGGAAGGCATAGTCTTACTCGGATTTATTTCCTTAGATCACTTACTATCCTTTATTTTAACTCCATATTCCCAAATTCTACCATACCTCGATCCGAGCCTACATTACAACCCTTTCCAAACCTGTTCGACTTAACCTGATTAGTAAGATCAGTGCAGGAGAGTAGATAAGACACGATTCCCGAGATTTCTCCCTGTTTAGGTGTTTAATTCCTGACTCATCTTTAGTCGGATGATTTTGAGCAAAACACATACCCTATAAACACATGAGTGTAATCGAAATTTCCCGTACCTCTTGGGAAATAACCTTGGGAGCGTAGACTTGCGACCTCATTAGGTAGTGGGCGGAATGAACTATGAAGTAACTTGTTTGGTGATCCCGAGTAGGTGTAAAATGTTGATTACGCTCTTTAAATCCCATTGTACCTACACACTCATGGCTAGGGAAGAGTTTTGCACATACACGGCTTGCATCATCTTGATTTTCACTTTCCATGTTCTTCATTCGTTTCTTCATTCGTTTCTATGGATGTTTTTCCCTGAGCTATCACTTCACCTTCCTATTTTGTTTGCTAGGGACTAGCAAAGATTTAGCTTAGGGGAAGTTGATGTGGTCATTTTAGAGCACATTTACTACCTCGTTTTAGTGTCAAGTCTCGTAGTTTTATATTGGTTTTATGCATATTATGCTTGATTTTACCTTGATCATGTCTTCGAGTTGTCTGAAGGTCATTTCAGGTACATTTGATGATTTTGAGGTGAAATGTGATGTGCTCATTTTAGAGCACGTTTACAACCCCATTTTAGTGTCGAGTCTCATGCTTTTATATTGGTTTTATGCACATTACATTCAATTTTACCTTGATCTTGTCCTCGAGCTGTTGTTAGGTCATTTTAGGTGATTTTGATGATTTCAAGGTAAAATGAGACATGTTTGAGGCTTTGACACCTTTATCAAGAGTTTGGATGCGCATATCATAGCTTGGGCATGCATTCCAAGTCACTCTCGAAGATCCCATAAACTCCAGAAGCCACTAGACACTTCAAAGGAGCTGTTCAGCAAGGTTCAGGTTCAGATTCGACCGAATCTGACATCCATTCAGTCGAATGAAAGACAGGGATTCAAGCACATAAATCAAGCTCTCGGGAATAGCCGAATGAAGACTCATTCAGCCGAATCAAGACCCATTTGGACGAATGGTTCCACTCATTCGGCCGAATGGTGGACAGGGTGGAAAAATACCAACCTTCTGTTTTAGGTGAATGGCATTCCTATTCGGCCGAATAGCCACTCATTCGGCGGAATCCTTCCTTCTTTCGGCATTCCTATTCGGCCGAATGGAGCCACTCATTCGTTTAATGCTTTCAAGTATTGTTTTTCTGAATTTCATTCCTCTTTCTATTATCGTTGTTTCATTTACAGTTTTGATAGAGTAGTTGTCGGTTTTGTTATAGGATTTCGTTTTTCGTTCTCTTGTTCATTACGTTTAACTCGTTTGTCCTTTCAATCATGTTCTGTTTCATTGTTTATGCCCTAGTCTTTATTACTATGTGTGAGTAGTATTCTTAGGGGTTTGATTGGTGAAACCCTAGGTTGGCTCGTTCTTCATGCGTAGAGTTAGGATTTGAGATTGTTAATGATTGATTGATTGATATTTAATGCGAATCTTATCCTACTACTCCTTTGGAGACATAGGGTGATTATAGGTTGTTCGTGTGATTTATAGGTTCACAAACTTCCTCTCGTCATCTTGAGTGTCAGGATTCATTGTTGACTGATTTCTCCTAATTTAGCGTATTGATAGTTTGATTGTCCTTCCTAGGGTGGAACTGATCTGTCCCCATTTTCCCTTCATAGCATAACATCGTTTTAGTTCTTGCCTTATTTTCTGTCATTTGATTCATCAAATCACGTCTCCAAATAAACCCCTTACATCAAGTCTAAAAGCTATCGCCCCTTGTCCTTGTGGTTCGATCCCCGACTTACCACTACACTAGTTGTAGTAGTATTAGGGTGTTTATAAATTTAGTTTGCATAACTATTCTTTTAGTTAAAAGACCTAAAAGAACGGTTATCAAAATGCGATGCATTAGAGCCTTTGACATATGTATCATAGCTTGGGCAAATGTTTGAAGTCACTCATGAAGATCCCACGGAGTTCAGAAAAGAGAGAAGTCAAAAAAAGAGGAAAGAATGGTCTCAGATTCGACCGAATCTGAGGCACATTCGGCCAAATGGTCGGATTCGACCGAATTTGAGACTCATTCGGTCGAATGAGAGGCAGTCTTCAGAGATTTTGAGCTTCACCACTGGAAAGGCCGAATGGAACTCATTCGGGCAAATGCGCTTCCATTCGGCTGAATCACCCTCTACATTCGGGCGAATGCTAGACAGAGTTCGATTCTACAGAGCCTCTGGAATGGGCGAATGTATGTGCATTCGAGCGAATGGGACTGTATTCGGCCGAATGGGCCTTACATTCGGGCGAATGATAGTGTTTTTCTTCAGATCAACTACTTCTTTTTAGCGCCGGCCCAAATGCATTTTAGGGTTTTCACAACTTTTTCTTGTTTTGTTATAAATACCCCTTCCTCTTATGAGAGGAAGGGTAGCTAGGTTTTACATACTTTTATGCACTTTTAGTTTTCTTTAGCCTCCAAATTCTTTTAGTTTTAGCTTTCGATTTTCAGTTTTGCTCAACACTTTGTCGTTCGAATTTTGTTCGTGGATAATACATTGAAGCTTTTGTGAGTTTTAATCTATTCCTTTACTCTTAATTCTTTCTCTTTACTTTATTGCATGTTTAGCCTAGTATTTATCATTTATTAGCATAATTTCTGATTTGCTTTCATTCTCGTGATTTCCTTCCATGTTAGTTTCATTTGCGTTGTTGAATATCTTTATGTTTTTAAGCATGAATATGTGTGAGTAGTTCTTTTAGGGGTTTTGATTGGTGAAACTCTATGAAGGCTATGATCTTTATTGTCTAAGGTTGTAGGAATGATGATAATAAGTAGTTTCGGAATTCGATGTGAATCTTGTCCTGCCACTCATTGGGAGACATAGGGCGATTATAGGTCGTTCGTTGTGATTTCTTGAATCACCAACTTCCTCTCGTATTCTTGGATGTCCATGCTAGTTATAATCAGATTTTCTCTAACCTATCATGTTCGGTTTTAAAACCTTCATTCCTAGAGTGAATCCAATCTTGTCCCCGTTTTTCTATCTTTGATTTACCGCTTAATTCAACATTCTCATTGTTAATTTAGTTGTTTTCTAAGTCCAATTAGTCTGGTTGTGTTAAGAGTTCAAGTCTTGATATACCTTGTCTTCGTGGTTCGACCCCCTACTCCACCATACTCGTATATTCGTAGGTTGGAATAAAATTTGTTTGCATAACTTGTCTTTTAGTTAACGACCTAAAAAACTGGTTATCAAGTACGCAGACGGGCTCTTTTGCTCAGGAGGTGTCCCTATAATACGTATAGTGCCCCATGGCTCGAGAGACGTCCCTAATATACGCGTTGGCCTAGAAGGCATTTTTAAAATACGCAATTGTTGGGGAGGGGTCACTATAATATGCAGATTGGTTTAAGACTCCAGAGGCGTCCCTAGAATATGCCATGGCTCAAGAGGCGTCCCTAGAATACGCGAAAGCTCGGGAGGTGGTGCGATTGGAAGTATTTGCGTATGAATGGTGACATGCAACACTTGACACACATAAATATGGTAGATTGGTAGATTAGGGGAACAAGTTGGTTTTTCCTATGAGTTTTCTCCCACCTCACATGATAGGGTTTTTCTCATTTTAGGCATAGGTATTTTTAAAGGTTTTTTAGTCTTCTTGTCATATTTTGTGTGGAAGCTATGGAATGGAGAATTTGGGAAGTTTTCATGATTAAAAGATTCAATCTTAAAGAGCTTCTTGAAGATTAAAAATTTTTACCAAGAGAGAAAAATTTTAAGACAAGGAGTGGTGCCTTAATACAAAATTGGATTACTCTGTCTACATTGGTTTACTCGGTCTAAGGACGTGTTTAACTAGGATTAGGACATTGTTATCATATCTTTTTTTTAAGTGGGATAATGTTAAAGATATAGTAGGATAATGTAATGATTAGGTAACATTGTCTTATTGGTTATTATCAGTTATATTAGTAGTAGGAGTCCTAATTAAAGTAGGATTAAAACAGTTGAGCTATAGGTATAAATAGATGTGGACCCCAAGCATGAAAATTTAGATTTTGTGATTGAATTTTTACATGTTTTTGATAACCGGTATTTTAGGTCGTTAACTAAAAGACAGGTTATGCAAATAATATTTATACCAACCTACAAACTATACGAGTATAGTGGAGTAGGGGGTCGAACCACGAAGACAAGGTATATCAAGACTTCAACTTTTAACACAACCGGACTAGTTGGAGTTGGAAATTCAATTAAAACTAATAAGCAGAAAATAGATGACAATAAATCACGAAGTAAAGCAACTAGAGAAAAACGGGGACAAGATTGGATTCACCCTAGGAATGAAGCTTTCAAAACCGAACATGATAGATTACAGAAAATCTGTTAATAAGTAGCATGGACATTCAAGAATACGAGAGGAAGTTTGTGACCCTATAAATCACACGAATGACCTATAATCGCCCTATGTCTCCAAAGGAGTGGCAGGACAAGATTCGCATCGGAATCCGAAACTACTTATTAACATCGTTTCTACAATCTTAAGCAATAAAGATCATAGCTTTCCTAGGGTTTCACCAATCAAAACCCCTAAAGGAATTACTCACTCATATTCATGCTTAAAGACATAAAGATATTAAAAGAAACGAACATGGGAGGAATTTACGAGAATGAAAACAAAATCAGAAATTATACTAATAAACGATAAACTTAGAACTAAGCATGCAATGAAATAAAGCAACGAATTAAGATTAAAGGAAGGAATTAAACTTACAAAAGCTTCAATTTGATATCCACGAAAAGAAATCGAACTACAAAGCGTTGAAGAAAAACTGAAAACCGAAAGCTAAAACTAAAAGAATTTGGAGGCTAAGAAATCTAAAAGTGTATAAAAGTATAAAACCTAGCTCTCTCCCTCCTCTCATGAGAGGAAGGGGTATTTATAACAAAATAAGAAAAACCTACGAAAACCCTAAAATGCATAGGAGCTAGCCCTAAAAAGAAGTAGTTGATTCGGAGGAAAACACTGTCATTCGCCCGAATATAGGTCTCATTCGGCCGAATGTGATCCCATTCGCCCGAATGGTCTTCCATTTGCCCATTCAAGAGACTTCGAGGAATCGGTCTCTGTCAAGCATTCGCCCGAATGTATAGGTTGATTTGGCTGAATGGAAGCTCATTCACCCGAATGAGTTCCATTCGGCCTTTCCAGTGGCAAGGCTCAAGATCTCTGAAGATAGTCATCCATTCGACCGAATGAGTCTCAGATTCGGTCGAATCTGTAACCATTCGGTCGAATGTCTCTCAAATTCGGTCGAATCTGATACCATTCTTTCCTCTTTTCACTTCCCTCTTTTCTGAATCTCCGTAGAATCTTCATAAGTGACTTCAAACACTTGCCCAAGCTAAGATACGTGTGTCAAAGGCTCGAATGTATCACCTTTCACCTTGAAATCATCAAAAGTGCCTGAAATGAACTTAAGACAACTCGAAAACAAGCTCAAGGTAAAATTAAGCATAATATACATAAAACCAATACAAAACTATGAGACTTGACACTAAAATGAGGTCATAAATGTGCTTTAAAATGAGCACATCAGTTTTCAATAAAGCTTCAGAAGTTTTATGTTCTCTTTGTCTTAGCCAAGACTTGTGAATTAGTGCTTAAAGATTTAGATTCACATGAGAAAGTGGTGGAATTGAGGGTTCTTAGGCTTTAATTGTTCGCCCTAAAATTGGCTTCCTTAGTGCGTGGCTTTATAGGATTTAAGTTCTAATTTATTTCCCTTGTGTGGATTATGGTTTCAATACCTAGATTGACATCAATAGGTCCTGATTATAAAAATATGATAAAAGATGATCGTGCAATTACAAGCTAGATAAGGATTATATAACAAAAAAGTACTCATACTTCACTAACCCTAACCCTATTCTCATTTTGTCTTAACTCTTGTCTCTTATTTTATTTCGATTATGTACATTTTTGTTACATAATTCTTATACTATAATTGCATGATCACCTTTTATCTTATTCTTATAATCAAGACCTATTTATGTGAATGTAGTTATTAAAACCTTAATCCATACAAGGTATATAAACTATAACTTAAATCCTACAAAGTCGCGCACCAAGGATTCGAAGTCTAGGGTGAAAGTTTGAGAATTAATTAAAGCCTAAACACCCTTGATTCCTACACTTTTTCACATGAATCTAGTGATTAAAGCACCAATTAAATAAATCTTTTCTAACAAACAAAGGGAATGTAAAACTTCTGAAGTTTTATTGAAAACACATAAGAATTGAATCAGAAAATCTAATTTTTCAAGCATTGGGTGCACATCTATTTGTATCCATAACTCAACTATTTCTATCCTACTTTAATTAGGACTTCTACTACAAATATAATTTCTAATAACCAATAGGAAAATGTGACCTAACCATTACATTATCCAAGTATAACTCTAACTTTATCCTACTTAAAAATAAAAATAAGATTACATTGTCCTAATCCTAGTTAAACACGTCATTGGACCGAGTAAACCAATGGACTGAGTAATCCAATTTGAACATGGTAATCCAATGTAAATAGAGTAATCCAATATGGACAGCCACGTCCTCCCATGTACCACGTCACTTGAGGTTGTAATAAGGCATGTTATGTCACTTGAAGAACCATCCAATGTAATAAACATTGTCCATTATAATAAGCATTGCCCTTTGAAATAAGCCACCACTCCTTGCCTTAAAATTTTTCTCCCTTAGTCAAAATTTTCAATCTTTAAGAAACTCTTCAAGATTGACTTAATCAAGAAAACTTCCCCAATGCTCCTTTCCATGGCTTTCACACACAATATGACACTAAGACTCAAAAAAGAAAACTTCAAAAACACCTATGTGAAAAATGAGAAAAATCTTATCAAGTGAAGTGGGAGAAAACTCATAGGGAAAACAAACTTATTCCCCATATCCACCAATCTACCATATTTACGTGTGCCAAGTGTTGCATGTCACCATGTATACGCAAATACTTCCATTCAGATCACCTATTGATTGTAATCATGGCTAATAAGATAAACTTGGACAACCGGCCATAGGGACCCTGAATCTTACAGACAATTAGTACAAGTGATCGCCTATTTTAGACTTATGTGCATAAAGCTAAAATTGCTCAAGTAACTAAATTAGAGTGTGATATCTCTTATTTGTGCACTATTTCCTAGGAAATAAATTTTATTTATATCATCTCACAATTGTTTGGCACACATTCTTGATTTCAAATAAGTTGCTCATATGGGGATCCAAACCCCAAAGTTTCCAAATAGCCCACTAAATGTTTCGAGGTGACTCCTTGACCCATTCATGTCTCTAAAGCCGCATAGCTGATCCTTATCGATGCCCAAAGTAGTACGGCATTAGTGGGGTAGAACTTCTTCCTCTTTTCTTACCCGAAAAGGGAAGGTTGGGTTACAAAAACCGAGCTTTTTAGTGACAATTCACTCATCAATTTTCCATCCGAAACCTAGTGGCAATTCACTCATCAAATTGTCTAGAACCTTTAAATTACACACGCACGAAAAAGGCCCCTACACCACTCTTTCAAAGTGGCATGATCCAAGATTTTTCTTCTTATGGTAAAACTCTTCTTGTTATACTTAGCAAGATTTTTGGGAGGGGCGATAAGCATCAACCTCTCCATCAACCATGCCTCTTTTTCTGACAGTCTCATATTTTCTTCCTTTGGTTTCATGCCTTTTGGTCCCCATTTTGGCTAAGCCTAGTTTGCCTAAGGCACCCAAAATGATTATTTGTTCTCAAATTTAGCACATAGCACATACTCGAACTCTTTTAACCTTTTTTCAAAACCCGAATTCCCAAGCTAACCAAAAAATCAAAAATTGAATCCCAATCCAATTTTAACCCATTTCCCAAACGCAAATTGAGCCTAGAACTAATTTTGACTCATTTACCAAATACAAATTGAACCCTTACTCAATTTCGACCCATTTTCTAAACCATCAAAAATTTTGCAAGAATTTTCCCTAAATTTTTTCTTATTTTAATGGGAGAGAGTTGGTACCCTTCAAAAACCCCAAAAATAGGACAATTTGTTTTGCAAAACATCCCTATCCCTTTTTTTTACAAATTACGTTGCATAGAGTAGCGAGCCGTACATACAATCGTAACGAGTCATGCATTTGACTCATGCATGATTGGAGTTGTGAACCTAACCATAGCATTCAATAAACACACACAACAAATAAACATCAACATAGATCAACCATTGCAAAAGTACAAATTATATGTCCTAGTTCAATCCATGCAAAAACTAAACAATTAACGCATTAAATCCTAAAAATATGCTAGCACAAGCCAATCCAATAAAATCCTACTCTGAAAAACTACACAACATGGTCTTGTAGGATTATTATTTCCGAAAGGAGCAGGCCATCCCTGGCATGCCCTAGGCTTTCTTCTTAGAGAGGCTGGTGTTTCCAATAGCAAGAATTAGGCTTGCTCCTTGTCCTTTTTGAGCTCGAGTCCACGGCCTAGGTGTCTTTATTACAAGAGAGGGCGCGACACCCAAGAAACTGGTATGTACCACACAGTCATCATCAGAGACATCTTCAGCCACCTTTTCCTTCAGCAGCTCTTCGGCCTTGTCTCTTATAGCCTGTTTTTTACCTTGGATGCGCGGTGCATCCTGACAAAAGAACAAGAACATCAAGCATAAAAAAAAAAACTAATAAAAAGGAAAAGGCTTTAGGCCTAAAACATAACAAACCAGAGGTTCCAAGACCTCAAAAGCAACGCAAAGGCATAAGCATATGCTACTCATATCAGACTTAGGAATTCACAAATTCCGATACAACAAGTCTCAACCATAGAAGAAGCTCATTCAAAATTCAAACACTCATAATATACACTCAAGACACAAGTATAAGTTCAATGAAAGTTCACAGACTTTCACATAGACACCGTGGTTTACAAGTGCTCGAGCAAAGTAAGCCACATCAAAAATTCACAGGTTTTCCTCAAAAAACAAGAATTCTTTGACTTAGAGTCATAAACAAGCTACAAACCTCACGAAATATCCTAACTACGTTGTTCATGAGTTTAAAAGGACCCTACAAAGCTAACATCTCAAAAAAGGGCAAAAGTTTGATTTCTCTAGAAAGGTCGGAATCTAACGATATTGCATGCCGAAAAAGTCTCAAATCCTAAATTCAAGTCCTAGCATCAACAAACAAGTGCGTTTGCACCAAGAACTCAAGACCATCATCACCCTTTTATCATGAGCAAACTAGGGCTATAAACCCCAAACCCTGTTTTTGAAAACACAGCCAAAATGGGAATTCATGATTCCTAGTCACATAATTCATCATCTACAAGCATAATTGAGTATAACCAAACCAAGTCATGAGCATTTTCATGACCCACAAATTCTTGACCTCCATGCTCAAACACTACTAAAACATGCTCAAAACTCCACAAATTTGCCACATTTTGTGTAAAAACTAGCCTACACACTATCTACATACATATATAAAAGCATTGCGCCAAAGAATTGCCTCAAATCATCTCAAAACCAAAAATCCCCAAATCAATTTTCGGGCTCATGAGAAAACTAAAAATCATGATTAAAGCAAGGGCTATTCGAGTAAACCTACTTGAATTATGAAATGGGTGATGCTAAATATGCTTGGGAGCAATTTCTTGGAAGCCGCATTGTAGAAGTGCAAGTATGGGACATTTTTGTGGGAGAGAATGAACCGAAGAAATGTCATTCGACTAATCGAAAAAGGTTTTTAATTATGCCTAGTTTGTGGGTCATACGCACAAAAAACTCAGTGTTCGACTCCGACTCAGGGTTAAACACTGCATCACACGTTGAACGCCCAATTCACCGGCGCCAAAAAGTGAGCCCTCGCATTCGATGCCTATTCCCGCATTCCAGCACGCGTTAGGGCTAGCTCAAGTGACCATTGCACGAAATAAAAAGAAGGATTTATGATCTTTCATTCCCAAAACCACACGGGAAAGTTAACAAAACTTCAAATATAAGGCAAAAAAACCAAATTGCCCCTATTCTCAAAATTCAAAAAGCCGGCTAGACCGCATATGACTCATGAGCACTTTAGATGACTCTTAAGCATCTTTATGTTTTAATATATTTCACTTTAGATGACTCTTTGACTCAAGATGCGTCCTTATAATATGTTGATTGGGCCAAAGTGATCCCCAAACCGATAGGCTTCTCAATAATACGTGGAGAGGGTTAAGCTCACCCTAGGCTTAGGAGGCATCCCTATAATACGCGGAGGAGGTCATGTCGGTCGACCCTAGGCTCAGTAGGTGTCCCTATCATACGCCTAATAGGTCAAGCTTATCCTAGGTTCGGGAGGCGTCCCTACAATACGCAAAGTGGGTCAAGACCACCCTAGACTCGGGAGGCATCCCTACAATACGCTGTGTAGATTAAGGCAATCTTGAATATGATGAATTCCCCTGCACACCAAATGGTTACAACCAAAAATTCCCATTAACGCCCAATGGAATTACTTAGAATCTTTCTCCCCATGGAGCTCCTAGTATATAAAATCCCCAAAGGAGTGAAATAGGGCACGTCCTCAGAAACCATTCAAAGCCCTCAAAAGAAGTCTCCCTAGTGGAAATACAAACAGAACAATTCCCCAACGGAGTTTTTCTATCTCTAAATGAAGGAAAAGGTAGCGGATTTATGATATCTTTAGCTGAGTCAACCAAAAACCGAGCTAGATCGTCAAAGTTGTGATATTAGCCTTAGTTAAGGGACTAATATAAATAAAACTCCCTAGTGGAGCAGGGTTGTACCCTTTTAAAGCGCTAAAGCCTTCTTCGTAAATATCATGGGCATAAAGAACAATAGTCTCAGTCCTTCCTCAATGTCTCTAAGTCGCATGCCATGTCTCTAAGTCACGTCATTACGATAGTAGCTCCCTGTTACCATAGCAAGCCATGTCTCTAAAGTCGCGCCACTCGCAACACCTTTTTCGCACAGCAAGCTATGTCTCTACGGTGCGCCTACTTGATAGGGCTCCCTTTTCGCATAGCAGGCTATGTCTCTAAGCCACACCATCCCTACAGTGGCTTCCCATTGGCACATCAGGCAAACCTGTAAGCCGCGCCATTCTAGTAATGGATCCCCTTCAGCACCAATCTCCCCCTGTTGAAAACCTCAAGGCACTTCTCTTAGGGATTAAGTCCAATCACCGCAAGTTCCCATCCCCAGTGAAATTGACTCGGCGACACCCCAATGAACAAGTTTCTCGCAAACTACCCCTTATTTGTGTTTGCAGGGACGTGTGTTAGAAGAAGGACTTGAGATTTCAGAGCATCTCAAATATTTCTTCATCTAAAGTCTTACTTTGACCTTCATCTTATCAAAGACTTGGTCAAAGTGGGGGCTTATGCAGACACGAAATCGTGTCTCCCCGCCTAGCGGTCTAATGACAAACCAACCCTTGTAGGAGGACTTAGCTTGGGTTGAGATTGAGTATGTTAAAACCCAAAATCATCTCAAAGACCAACCCTGAAAGGCCCTAAAAACAAACCCGAGCCCAAAACACTTACTTTGGCAAAACACATAACCCAAAAATACGAAAAATCACCCAAAATCAAACCTCTTAAACTGTGTAAAAGCAAGTTGCTCGGAACAAAAATGCCCAACGCTTGAAGTTGGCGCCAAGTGTAAGAATTGAATCTTGGTGAGCATAAAGCGTCCAATGACAAGATTGTATGTTGAGCACTACCTCAACGTTTGACGTTGGCCCTTGGCTTCAAACACCCATTATGCTGCAAATGCCTACACTAAAATGGAATATGACCCCTTGTTAGTTCCAATGTCTAACGTCTAGCCCAAGACCCCAATCCCTAAGTGCTCTCGCAAAAAAGCTCCTACCTTGCTCCAAGCCTCTCTTCATCTAAGCAAAAGATTCCCTTTTGGAGCGTTCAATACCTAGCTTATGCGTCTAATGCCCTAAGTTGACATCCAACGCTTTGGAAATCGACTTTTTGTGCCTATACATACCCCCAAGACTTTTGGAGCAAAAGGTTAGGATTTTTCACAACTTTGGAGCACTGTTGTTCAGCCAAAATACTCTCTCAAACACTCTTAAGCACTCCCACACTCAAATCAAACACAAATCCAAGCATCTAAGGCATCCATTTGCCTTCAAACATCAAGCAATCATAAATAATTTAAAAATACTCAAGTAATACTCAAGATAAGGAACTAACCTCAACGATAAATATCGAGGACCACTCTTAAATTCAATCTTTTACTTTGTATTTAGTATACTTCTACTCCATTCACTCTATAGTCTTTGGACTTAATGGTTCTACATCCATTCAAGGTCTTAAATTAACCTCCTTTTTGTAATTATTGTGGGAGATGTAAATCTCTTCTCTGTGAACCATTATTTCAAGTTTTAAGTACTATTTTGGTAGCTTTGATCAATCAAAGGATCATCATTCTTTATTATTTCTTATGATCAACTTCAATATCTTTACAAATATGTTGCTTTTGCATATGATCTGAAGAATTAGGAGCAACTCCTTACTTCACTAGGCCAAACCTCTAAACCCTTATTTATAGCACTTCAATCAAGAAACCATCTCCATTTATTGGTCTCCTCTTCATAACTTTATCAACTCCACTCCCTTGCATTTTAATTATTGCAATTTATTACATGTCTCTTTTGCCTCTTTGTCTTTAGTCAATAATGTAGAGATTTGGACATCTTTAATCTGTCTAGACTCAACATTTGTCCTATTTTTATGAGAAAACCCTAGGTATACATCATACTTGAATGTATTTGTAGGAGTTATTCAAAGGCTCACTTCATATCTAAACTTCATCAAGCATATTGGATTTCTATTTTGCATCGTTACGTCAATTATGTTCTACGACTAAATCATATAAGTCTTCATAAACTAGACTCTATTCTAAGTTGAAGGTCATCATGGGGAAGAGTCTCTTTAGACTTCATTCGAATTCGCTAAATCCTTCAGCTCATCATGCATTGTCCATATCTTGTATTATACTAACCTTATCTCTTCTCTCTTTTCTTTGATTATTGAACCTTTATTTCGTGATTCTTACTATGTAATGGGTGTGTATGATCACCTTTAGTTATGCACTTAATCAAGATCTATTAATTATAAATCAATGGACAAATTGGCCATAGGGACCCTTAAACTTGTGGACATTAACAAATTGGCCATCTAATTTAGACTTGTGTGCATAATGCTTAACTTACCAACCAACTAAATTATAGTGTGATTATTATGTATTTACATGTGTTCTAAGGATCTAACCCTAATTTTTTATTCATTTTAAAAGAATTGTTTTGCACTTATTCCTTGGTTGAAATTAGTTTTGCTCATTCCCGAACCTTCTCATGGTTCGAAGACCACTAACGTGATTCAATTTAGGATTCAAACCTAATGGTTTTCCAAACAACATGTAAATGTTTGATGGCGACTCCTTGACTCGTACAAATTTGCAAAGCCATGTAGCCGATCCTTAATGATGCACAAATTAGTAGGGAACTGAGGGCGAGAGCCCCTTCCTTTATCTTTACCCGAAAAGGAAGGTTGGATTATAAAAAGACCGGGCTCTCTAGTGGTGATTCACCAATCGAATCACCCACCCAAAATTTAGTTGGATTGACCCTTTTAACTCATAACTATACCCCCTATAGCTAAACTGCTCGACCTTGAAGTATGGATTGTAAGGCTCAAGCCTCTAAACACTCAGAAAGTTATTGTCCCCACGTGCTTGTTACATGAAAGGTCAACACGTTAACCTTGTAATAGTTGCCCACTTCTTCAATAAATTTGAACTTGGGGCAATGAGGGGTAGGGCACTTCATCTTTTCATCTTTTTCTTGCACTAGTTTTCTTTTCCATTTTGAGTCTATCCATCCAAAGTTCTCGTACATTTCTACTCCAAACTCTTCTATGGTCACTAAGGTTAAGTTTTTTAAGAATTCGGTCCATCCTCTTGGAGCTTCCATTTTAATGCTAAAATCTTTCCCTCACTTTCAGGTAATTTTATTGTTCTTAGCATGTTCACAAAACCACGCCATCGTATGTTACAATTGGTGGTGTTCCAATGCACATTACCTTTCCTAATCCCATTATTGAGAAAGAAATGTATGTTTCCCACCTTTTAAGAAATAAAAACTATTTTTTTATTTAAAGGCCTTAGCATCTTTGACCCTCAAGAAGTAATGGTTATTATCTAGTTCCAAGTGTTGAAGAAGATTTCTAGAGGCTAATTAGTGAGGAGCCTACTGTTGACGCTCCTTCAACAACTAGGAGGGTTGAAGCAAAGACTGTTAAGGGGGAAATGGAGATCCCCTCAGTCCTTAAGCTCTTATCTGACTGGGTTAAGTAATAGGGACCTCGTTCATCATAAAGAGGCTATCTCCTACACACCCAATAGGTTGGCATACTAGAACATCCATTGGGTTTACTAGGTTAATAGGGTCAAGAATGAGCCCTCACCAGAGATGGTGTTTGACAAGTTCCACGATAACTTTGAAGTCTGTGTAGGAATGTAGATACACTAAGAGGAATTTCAAGAAACAATTTCTTGCATCTACTACAGGATCTCATGCACATTTCAATACGAATTATAGGATTAGAATTTCATACCCTTGAAGCGTGATTTCCTCAAAGCAAAGATCGATTCACACTTCTATATGGAGATCCTTAGAACAACAAATGTTGCTCCTCTAGTGTTGGTCCACAAGCAACGATTGAGTCCTCACGTATGCTAGTACGGAATAAGGAACAATTCCTTATTGCCTTTCTTGGTGATGGCAAAGAGAGGGGAAAAGAGAGCTTTTAGAATATGTCTAAGTATGAGTGTCTTTTTGTTGATCATGACCATGCATATTTATAAGTAACATCCATATGTTACAAAATAAACTCTTTACTCCATACTTCACATAAGCATGACCATTTATCTTCTTTACCTCTTTTGCATTTTAATTCAATCATATACTTATATAGTTATATGTGTGACCTCATAGGATCGATTTATTATTAGCTGTGTACTAATCAAATTAGTTCACAAATCATAGTCGGTTTCTAGCAAAACACTATGATCACCTAAAATAACCGATTATAGTTATCTCTATAAATTTGTCCATGTTATACTCAATCGTTACACTTGATCAAAGGACATTTTCCTTCAATCTCCCACTTGTCCTTGAACAAATGTGTGATTACAAATTCCTTAAGTCTCTTAGTGTCAAATTTGATAATATGATAACATCCCATGTTATCCATATTAATATTCAAATCATTTCTCAAAATATGAGCTTCAACTGTCGAAACAAATGATTAACTCTTAATCCATTTGAGCACTGCCATGCATTTTTCAGTTCTTACTTTTCAAGGATCCTAAGACACCAATCCTAAGATTTGGGAGGACTTATTTAATCTTGCACAACCAAAAATCCCACTTAACTTTTAGCAGACCCAAACAATCCCTTTATAACCTCCTTTTACGGCACAACATTTGAGAATGTCAAAGACATACTAATCACTAAATGAGACTAGTGTTGCACTCATGTCAAGAAATCCATTAAATGTAACAAATGAAATTCTTGAAACGTTTTGAAGAATATCAAGTAGGTCTATCCAATATGTATCCATATACATACCCATACAAATGACTAGACATCTCCATGTCCCCATAGCCCATGAAACTGCGCTATCAATCAACTTACAAACTAGTCTTTGAATTAATCATTTATGTCCATATTAATTATTCGAACCAGGGACTAATAGTATTTATAACGTTGGTTCACTTAATAGGGTTTTATTCATCAAATCCCACATTTGGCAAACCTATCGAATGTTATACAATACTTTGGACATTTTATTTAACACCAAACCATAGTTAAATAAGAACAAAACTTTATTGATAAAAATAAACATACATATCTAAGTGTTTTATGTCTGCGACTAATTTTACAATAAAATAGTACACAACTAAAGCCACTCTAATATGCTTAAGCCCTAAACCCCTAGTACGACTTTCCTACTTGGGTTGAGGCAATGGTTTAGTTAACGGATTGGCAATGTTATCATCCATATGAATCTTGCAAACTATCACATCCTTCCTTTCCTCTATTTCACGAATGATGTGAAACTTCCTAAGTACATGTTTGGACTTCTTATGTGATCTTGTTTCCTTGCTCTGAGCAATGACACCATTATTGTCACAATGTAAGACAATACCATTTTCAATACTAGGTACTACTCCTAGTTCGGAAATGAATTTCTTCATCCAAACTGCTTCATTTACTGCATCAGCTGCAGCAATGTACTTAGCCTCTATTGTAGAATCTGCTATGGTGCTTTGCTTTGAACTCTTCCAACTCACTGCTCCTCCATGTAAACGAATGACGAACCCAGATTGAGATCGAAAATCATCTTTGTCTGTTTAGAAGCTTACATCCGTGTAACCTTCAACAACCAACTCACTTTCACCTTTATACACTTAGAAATTATCCTTAGTTCTTCTCAAGTACTTAAGGATATTCTTAGCTGCATTCTAGTGCGCGTTGCCTGGATTCGATTGGTATCTGCTACACATACTCGAAGCATATAAGACATCTGGTTGAGTACAAATCACAGCATACATAATAGACCCTTGGTAACAAGATTTTAACAGTCGTTTATGCTAAACCTTGAACCAAACAATACTTATAACAACCTACGAACCACAAAAGTATAATGGGGTAGGGGGCGAACCACGAGGACAAAGGATATTAATACAATCCGCTTCTTAACATAACTGGACTTTTTGGTTTTAAAAGCAACGAAAACTAATGACGAAAATATAAATCACGATGAACTAAAGAGGAAAATCAAAGGGAGAAAAACGGGGACTAGATTAGATTCACCCTAGGAAGGTGATTTCAAAAGAAAACATGATAGGTTAGAAGAAATCAAACAATAACTAGAATAGATACCCAAGTATGCGACAGGAAGTTGGTGATTCCACAAATCACATCGAACGACCTATAATCGTCCTATGTCTCCAAAGGAGTTGCAGGACAAGTTTCGCATTGGGTTTTGAGGCCCACTTATTGTCATCATTCCTATAACCTTAGATAATAAAGAACACAACTTTTCCTATGAGTAATATGTCATCTACATATAAAACCAAGAAGACAATGCTACTCCTACTAAACTTCTTGTATACACAAGATTCTTGTTCATTTTTTAGAAAACCAAACTGTTTGATAGCCTTATCAAATCGAAGATTCCAACTCCGAGATGCTTGCCTTAGTCCATAGATAGACTTTTAAAGCTTGCACACCTTCCTAGGATTCTTAGGTTGTGTTATATACACATCCTCTTTCAAGAACCCATACAAGAAAGCGGTTTTGGCATCCATTTGCCAAATTTCATAATCAAAGAAGTCACCAATCGCTAGGATTATCCGAATGGATTTAAGCATCGCGACTGGTGAAAAAGTCTCATCATAGTCAATACCATGAATCTTCCTAAACCCTTTTGCAACCAATCTAGCTTTGAAAACATCAATGTTTCCATCCTTGTATGTTTTCAATTTAAAAATCCATTTGCAACCAATAGGGGTATCCCCATCAGGAAAATCAACCAAGTCCCATACTTGTAACACAAACATGGATTCCATTTCAGATTTCATGGCTCCAAGCCATTTTTCTGAGTCATGACTCGTCAAGGCATCTTTGTAGCTAGTAGGTTCCTCATGTTCTAAAATCATTATTTTAGAAATTTCAGTTAACAAGAAGTCCACAAACCTTTTCGGTGGATTTCTTGGTCTACTTGATCTACGAGGGGCAACAACAGGAGAAATTTCCTTCTTAACGATTTGAGAATTTTCGTTCGAATTAGATTCGAGAGGAGCAATAGGAGGTTCCATTGAATGTTCTTCCTCCACCACAAGGTCATGCATTGGATGCACTACCTCTACTGCAAGCAATGGCACAAGTACCTCTACTCCTAACATGGGTTGAACCACATCCATTTGTTGCGCTTCTCGAACTTTTTCGAGAAATACATTACTCCCACTTACCTTTTTGGAAATGAAATCCTTTTCCAGAAAGGTACCATCCTTAGCAACAAACACTTTGTTTTCATGACGGTTGTAGAAGTAATAGTCCCTTGTTTCTTTAGGATAACCTACGAAGAAACATTTGTCAGCTTTGGGAGCGAGCTTGTTAGGATGTAAATGTTTTACATAAGCCTCGCAGCCTCAAATGTGTAAATAAGACATGATAGGAACTCTTCCTCTCCATAACTCATATGGTGTCTTATCGACTGCCTTGGACGGAGTCCTGTTTAGTGTAAAAGCAGCAGTGTCAAAAGCATGTCCCCAAAAGGATACTGAAAGTTTAGCAAGACTCGTCATAGATCCAACCATATCCAATATAGTTCGATTTCTCCTCTCAGACACACCATTCATTTGAAGTGTTCCAGGTGGAGTCCGTTGTGAAAGAATCTAACAACTCTTCAAATGATCACTGAACTCTTGGCTCAAATATTCTCCACCACGATCTGATCGTAGTGCTTTTATTGTCTTACCAAGTTGGTTCTCTACTTCATTTTGGAACTCTTTAAACTTTTCAAAGGATTATGACTTATGTTTCATTAAGTAAATATAGCCATACCTACTTAAATCATCAGTAAAAGTTATGAAGTAGCTATAATCTCCCCTAGCTTTTGTGCTCATTGTCTACACACATCAGTATGTATAAGGCCCAATAATTCGTTGGCTCTTTCACCTTTTCCAGATAAAGGTGATCTTGTCATTTTGCCCATCAAACATGAATCGCATATATCAAATAATTCAAAATCAAAAGATGTTAGAAGCCTATCTTTATGTAACTTCTGAATGCAATTTTGGTTTATGTGACTCAAACGACAATGCCATAGATAGGTGGGGTTTATATCATTTGATTTATGTTTCTTGCTTTCTATGTTAAGGATGCGCTTATCTTAGTTAAGTAGATATAACCCATTAGTATTGTTAGCAATGGCATAAAACATGCCATCCTTATATATAGAGAAACAACCTTTCTTTATCGTAAAAGAGTACCCTTCATGATCTAATACATGAATTCAAACAATGTTTTTATCAATATTAGGTACAAAATAACAATTATTTAGTTCTAATACTAATCCAGAAGGCAGAGGTAGATTAGAAGTTCCAACTGTTGTGGCAGCAATCTTCGCTCCATTAGTTACACGCATTTCTACCTCCCCTTTTGCCAGCTTTCTACTCCTTTTAAGTCCCTGCACATTTGAACAAATGTGAGAAACACAATCGGTATCAAATACCCAAGAAGAAGTAGAAGTTTTTAAATTAACTTCTATAATGTAGATACCTGAAGTAGAAGCACCAGACTTCTTGTCCATCAAGTACTTGGGGCAATTCCTCTTCCAATGACCAATCACGTCACAGTAGAAGCATTTGCTCTCAACAGCTACCCTTAGCTTAGTTGTAGCCTTTGGCTTTACCGAAGCTTTGGCAACAACTCCTTGTTTGCCCTTCTTTTTGACGACCCCAACCTTCTTAAACTCTTTCCCTTTTTGAACTATAAGAACATCCTTCTTAGGTTCAAATTGGATGTTTTGCTCAGCAGTAATGAGCATCCCACATAACTTAGCAAGGGTTTTCTCCACTCCATTCATATGGAAATTCAACCTAAAGTTTTTAAATCCATTATGATGTAAGTGGAGTACGATGTCAGTATCCAACTCTTGGATATAGGGGTTTCAAGAACATCCTCTCTTCCTTCGGACCTTAGAATAATTCTTAGGTTCCGTTCCCAATCAAGGAAGTTTTTCCATTTATCTTTCTCAAGGATCGAATGTAAGTTGAAAAGTGATGAACTGTTGTTGTTACTAGACATGATATCTACAATATAAAAATGCAAAATTCATTATATTTATCATAATAAGCTTTAAGTATTTAAACAATTTAAATAATAAAAGCCATTCACACTTAATTCAAGTTAAAAAATGTCCCTTTTGAATTAAGTGATTCCAAGATCCCTTTTAAAATAATTTTAAGCGGACTTGGGCCCTACTCTTAAAGTTAATTTATCGGGGTAAGTAAACTCTTTTACTAATTACAACATATGTAATTCTTGGTCGACAGGTGGCAACTCCTTACCCAATACCCATCTCTATGCTTTAAAATCCAAAACCCTTTTGATGATTTTTTTTAGTATAACCAATCAAACATGTAAATTTCCCAAATTTACCCTATTTAATCCTATATCAATTAGTGACACCCTGCTTAGACAGAACCTACCACTAATGATCAAGGCTTCCATTGGTGTTTGTATTTGAAAAGCAAATTAGCTCAAAATTATATTAGGGACCTAAATTCTATGTTGGTTTATTATTAAGTGAAAACATGCAATAAATAAACAACATAAAACTTAGTAAAGCATATTAAAGCAATAAAAAGCTGAAATATAAATGTGATCCTAGTATGACCTCTAAAATTCTAAGACTACTCTTCATGGGCTTCATCCTTGAATCATCATGGATCTCCATCCTTGATCATTATTGGATTTTCACTCCTTGAATCTCCATCCATAGAGAATACATAATATTTTGAAATTTAAAATAACAAATTAAAATAAATTACAAAATACAAACGATACGCAGACCGTATTTAGGATACAAAAAAACTTTAACGATTCGCATATCGTATTTTCTATCCTAATTTGGGTCATACCAGTCATCTCATGCAATCACAATATCTATTATAAATTGCATAAAAATTAAATAATAATATCACATATTATTAACCACAATGCATAATAGCAATTATTAAACATTAAGAATTCAATATGCCATTAAAACTATTAAAAGGACGTATTAATCCTAATTTAATTAATAAAATTAATTAAATTAATTAAAACAATAACTAATAATATCATTATTTAATTTATTAATCATATTAATAAAATAAAATCATGAAAAAATGTTTTATTATCATATAATTACACTTCATGATTGATTAATTGTGAAAATTCTCAATGTTCACAAGATTCAAGCAAATTGGGGCTTAATCTAGGGTTCTTCGATTTTTTGGTCCTTCTATGGCAAATATTGAGCGAATTTCATAGTAAAATTACAATCAAATTGTGATTTCATGCAATTCAAACAACAATGCTCAAGAATTTGAACATTAATAAAGCTAAAAAACATATTTTCGAGCTAGATAAATTCAAACTAGGGGCTTAGAGAAGAACAACAAAAATAATGAAACTTTCCAATAAAATTCATGCTAATTCAGATTAATCCTAGCATCATTATGTAACAATTAATCAATATCATTTGATTAAAATCCAATTTTAATCAAGCATTTTCAATACCACATATCAAACCTCCCCTAATTCAATCAAAATAATCAATCATAATCATATCAAAATATGCAAGAGGCTAATTGATACCACTGTAGGAATCTAGATACACTAAGCGGAATTTCAAGAAACAATTTCTTGCATCTATAACAAGATCTCATGTACATTTCAATGTGAATTATAGGATTAGAATTCCATACCCTTGAAGCGTGATTTCCTCAAAGCAAAGATCGATTCACACTTCTATATGGAGATCCTTAGAACACCATGCTTATTTATAAGTAACATCCATATGTTACAAAATAAACTCGTTAGTCCATACTTCACATAAGCATGACCATTTAGCTTCTTTATCTCCTTTGCATTTTGATTCAATCATATTCTTATATGTGTGAATTCATAGGACCGGTTTATTATTAGCCATGTACTAATCAAATTAGTTCACAAATCATAGTCGGTTTCTAGCAAAACACTATGATCACCTAAAATAACCGATTATAGTTATCTCCATAAATTTGTCTATGTTATACTCAATCGTTACACTTGATCACAGGAAATTTTCCTTCAGTCAGACCCCTCGATCCTTAAGCTCCCAGCTGACTAGGTTGAGTATGCCCTCCATAGGGATCTCATACACCACAAAGAGGCTGACTCCTACACACCCAATAGGTCAGCATATCAGAACATCTAGTGGGTCTACTAGGACATCAAGGCTAAGATTAAGGCTTCATTGTAGATGAAGTTTGACAAGAAGATCCATGAAAACTTTGAAGTCAAATAGACTCAACGACTGGCCATGGCTGCCTACTAAATGAGGTCAATAAGTGGGTACTAGTGCTTTCTACCGACTCTTGAAGCGAGGTTGAATCGTTTGCCTATAGGCTACATCACATTGTTCCCAATGCACTTGGACTTTCGACTTTAGTCCTCCTACACTAGTTCTTACAGGAGGTGCAGGCTCAATACTACATCAACCTAATGTAGACCATACCTTGAAGCCTTAAAAAGGTTTTGGCTTTCATTTAGGTTTGTGAGTACAAGGGTTTCTCATTGTCCATGACATTGTTTTTCTTGGTGTTCCACCTAAATCTAGTACTTAGGAGGGATCTAACTAGATGGAAGGTGTTTTCTACCATCACTAGTAAGCTCACTACTTTTTCCACATGTTAGCGACCTCAAGAGGTGGAAGAAGAGCTGGTTGTGTGTCCCTACAGGTCCATTCCTACTTGTTTTAGGCTCCAACCAATCTGAGCGAGTTGAAGTACCTGCCCGCTGATGCCACTAACAAACTAATTGCTTTCTGAGGGTGGCGTGGATGCAGTTCACAAGTGTCAAGGCCATTAACAACGTTGATTGAAGGACACTGGGACTCACCCCTAAGTATGGGTAGTCGCATAAGAGGAGAAAAGGTACATGTTTTTGGTGGAGCCCGCAAGAGTAGATATGAGCTTAGAATCTTAGGAGAAGAAAGACATGTCCTATTAATTAGATGATTGCTTCATTCCGACATTTCACCTAACATGAAGCAAAGGGAAAACCTTTTCCACACACAGTATAAAGTTGGAGATAAAAGTTACAGTGTAATAGTAGAGTGGGTCATGCACTAATGTGGCTTTAGTGGAATTAGAGTCAAAGCTGAATATGCCAACTCATGATCATGCTTGTCCTTATAAGTTGAGTTGGTTAGATGATTCCAAGGGTGTAAAGGTGAAGAAACAAGCCTTGGTAAACTTTTCTATAGAAGTTACAAGGAGGAGACGTGGGACGATGTGTTTCCCATGAGCGCGTGTCATTTGCTACTTATAAGTCCATGGAGATTCGATTAAAAGGTAATACATGAAGGTGATACAAACATGTATTTGACTCTAGATGGTAAGAAATGAATCAAGTTACAGGCATTATCACTAAACGAGTATTATATCCATCTACCTAAACCTAATGAGGTGATTTCTAGAGCATCTAAATTGAATCCAACTAATTTAAAGACTCCTAGTTTATTCATTGATACATACAATTCTAAAGAGGTGGATAAGAAGAGTAGAAGGGCCAAACAACAAGAACGTATGTCAACAATAACAAAAGGAGCTCCATTTGATGTTGGGCTAGTGACTTTGTTTGGTTAATTGTCTTCAGCTACTAAAAAGGTCTTTGGCAATCAATTTGGGAAATTTGGAAATATGGAAGCGATTGAAGTAAGCCTTACAAGGTAGTTCATAGAGAGAATTTCAATTCTTACCAAGTGTTACTCGTGAAAGGGATATGTGCGACACTTGAAGATCAAGATCTAGTTCCATGCTTTGACAAAACTTGAGGACTAGTTTTTTTCAAGTGGGGGAGAATGATGTAGATCGAAGAGGTCAAACAGGGTCTTTAGGAGTTTACGTTGCTGAAGTTTTATTGTTTAAGTCTATATTAGAGTTTGCCCCCGACTTACTTGAGTCCATTTTACTTGTTTGGGCTTAGGTTAGCTATGTTCAATAGATTATGGACGTTTTAGAAGTCTTTGGATTTCCTTAGGAGTGTAGTAACGATTTTTTAGTCTTTGTAAGCGTTTAAAAGTTTCCTTGTTATGATAGGAGTCATTAGTTTACTTGCTTTTCAAGGATGCATTTAGTTTCCTCACTGAACATGGATTAGGAGAATCTAAGTATTTGTATTTAGTTATACTTGAGTTAGGAATTTGTCCTAAGTCAAGTTGGAGTCTAGCATGACCATTATAAATATAGGGGCCATGTATTCAGTTCAACACATTTAGAAATTCAATCAGACACTTTGCTTTTAGAGCTTCTCAAGTTTAACGTTTTGCTTCTTAATTATAACCAAATTTCAAGTGGTGGTTTTGCTTCAAAGGTGTAAAAGACTTAGTTTCATGACGATTTATTAGATTCATTTCTGGGGGTGGTCGGATTCTTTGATATCCGATCCGATTAGTTAGGGCTTGTTGCAAAACGATTTCAAATTAGTCCAATTTCATTCCACACTAATTTTTCAAGTGAATTTCACAGCTAAGCCACCATTCTACTAAGCCTAAGGGGTTTCAATCGCTGTGAGTACACGATTTAGTATTTGAGTGAAAGTAAAAGAGTACATATGAGATAAGAATTGATTAGAAGTTATGAGCAGAATGCTAGGAATGGGTTGCTGTTTACTCGTTGAACTCAGTGACTCTACCATTATATATATCCTTCTTTTGTGACAGTTGGCAACAACTTTCTTAGAGATAGACTTGCCTCCCATGGATCTCGAAACATTTTTAATTAGCTCCTAAATCTCAGGTTGACTCATTTCAAACCAATTTCAGTATCCTCTGAAATCTGTCATGCTAATCAACCTAGCTGGCCAAGTTAAATGACCAACAACCTATGGTATATTACTGTAAACATTCTTGTACTTGTTACGCCTGAAACCCGCTGACGCTTAATCATAACAACTAAATTTTGACCATTAAATTTACCATGAGAATTTTTTCTCCCGAAGCTATTCATTCCTGACCCCGAATTTCCAAGACATTTCATTCACAGCCATAAGCCGAAGAAAATTCGAATGCACACGCAACAACGAAATCTAAATCCGCTAAAGTCCTAAATTTTAAGGACAACCAATGTGCCCAACAGAAGGAGCTTCTCCTTCAATAACCATTATCTCTCCAAGGCCTACATTTGTAACATGAGAGAAGGTAAAGTTTTTTAACAAACCCTGCAAAGTTAGAGACTACACTATAGAGCATTATTTGATCCTTGTTGATCAATATTCAAGATAAGCTCCAACTGGCCTGTCTAGTTAAAGGCGAGCTCGAGATATGAGTCCGTACTCCCATCAAATAAGTCAAACAGAGCCGAGCTATGTACAAGTTCTAACATATGGCCAGTTCTACTACCAGAAAATCCATATCATCCCAATGACATCTCGTCACATTAGACTGGCAGGACGGCTAGGATCACATAGTACATTCAAAGAAGTTGACCTGCTTGCAAGGAATTGAAATAATCGTCACATGCCATTAAAGTCAAATCTCTGTTTGAAATAAACTGAAGTGTAAGGCTAACAGAAGAAGCTTATCCTCTAGATCTCATGCTATTTAACAGCACAGTTAAGTTCAATATTTTAGCAATGTTTACTCTAAGTTTGTTCAATTTCTTCTAAGGAATGCGCAGGAAAAAGTGCGAAATGATGATAACTGGGAAAATGGAACTTGAGCTTCTCTTAAAAATCACGCTAGAGCAGTTACCAAAAGAGTCAGAGCATTATACATAGAGTGCAAGAGAATGGAAGATCTCAAGTCACCAGTCCAACAATATGAGCACCCAAGCACCATTCCCACTATTAATAGTTGGATGAAATTCTCATCAGAAAGGTGCCCTGCACTGAAAATGAGTGAACTTATCATTACTGCTTGTTGCCATTCCATTTTTCGTGTAAGAGAGGTCAGCAAGAAGCGTCTGTATACAATCTCCTCCAGCAGGGGAGCAACTATGCAATATACAAGAGTACAGGCAGTCTGAGCAACACTGCCGGTCATCAAAATCTCCTTCACTGTTTGATTGTTTACATCCTGAATAACCCAGAACCAAAGTTATTATGGTCAAGGCTCAAGTACAGTTAAACAGAAACGAGCACAATATGTCCATGAGGACTATTAATTGTGGCCTTGTGGGATAACAAATGAACAGAATAGCTTGCTTCAAGAACACTAGAATACTCAGATTGCCCCTTAATTATCACATGTAAATGAGGTTTCCATCCGAATGAAGCATATCTGAGTGAAATTTCAAACTACAGAATCAAGAACGGTCTACATATGCTCTTCTAAATGATATTGGACAGAGACCAAATTTTCTAGGTTATACTTCCAGACCACAAACTTAGCAGATAAGCTATAAATTACCCCTGATTAAAGATAATTTACACTTGAGAAGATTAAAAATTAGGTCAGTCCTACAACTAATAGCAAATCTTTTTCCAAGTTATTTCAAATTCAGGGTCAGAACTGCTCATTGGAAAAGCAATAATCATTAACAATAAGATGATGAGCTTAGATATAATTCAGCATGGAAAGCCCCCATGTCTATATCCATGGTAATGGTATACCACCCCCTAGAATTCTTTTTTTTTTCCACAAATTTTATTACTTTTCAAAACCACGTCCGTATATGTCACTCATTTGTGTCTTCCTAGCAGAGTTTTCATACTCTTTTAGCCGAGTTTGATCCGTTTTGTGCCATATTGAATCGTTTTATTCATGATTCGGACTTAGGAGCATTTTCTACTTTATTTCTATCCTATTTCCCTTTATTTCCCGCGCCTTTTCTACTTTTATGCGTGTTTTCATTGACTTGATGCAGGAATATAGTTGGTATGAGCACGAGAAACGAGGAATAGAGATGTGTAATAAAAAAGCTAAGAGATTGCTCAAGAAAAGAGGCAAGAGGCCTCGTGAGGCAAAATGGCTTAAGCTGCCGCTTAGAAGGATCAACAAGCGGCCGCTTAGTTCAATGCGTAGTGGCAAACAAAAGTATGCAAGCAAGAGCTGAGCGGAAATCAAGAGGGCGTTTAGAAGGTAAAATCTCCTTCTAAGCGGCGCTCATAAAGTGAACTGAGCGACTACTCAGTTCACAAAATAGTCTGGAATCTCTTTATGAGTGGGCGCTCATAACTTGGCCTGAGCACCTCCTCAGACTAATTCTGGGCGACTGCCGTGCAGACTTCAAATTCTTTACGGGCTTATTGAAGAGATGAGGCAGCAGCAACAGTCGACATACACACCATTATTCATAGTTTTTAGCCCTAGTTCTAGAGTTTAGAGAGTAGAGAGCATTAGTTTCTAGAGTTTTTTTCTATTTATTTTCTCATTAAATTTCTACATTAGTTTGAAGATTTGTTTCCGAATTTCACTGTCATCAACAATTTGCATTGTAGCTTGTTAAACTTCTGATTTTTCTATATAATTCAATAATTCTCTTTCTCTTCTGTTGTTCTAGATTCCATTTCTTTCAATTACTTTCTGTTCTTGCTTGATCTATGCTTGTTTATTTTAGCACTTTAATCATAAAATAGTAAATTTTATTAGCCAAAAGCATGAGTAGTTAGATTAGTTAAGGGACAAGGTGAAAACCCAATCCTAAACATGAATGTTGATTGAGGTTTAGAGCTATGTTGCACTAATACAAATCCAAATCCAAATACGAGTACGGGTACAGATACCAAAAACAACAAAATCAAAATTTCTAGATATGAATACGACATGGGTACAACAAAAAAACATAAATTATAGAAAATTAAAAAAAAATTATAAGTAACTCTTACAATTAAAATAAAACATAATTCAAATAAAAGAATAGAATATTAAAGAATAATTGGATCAATTAATTGCCCAAAAAAAAATGGGTCTAAGGCCTAAACTAAATTACACAACCCTTTCCACTAACCCTAAATCTTTACCAAAACAAAAATTCAAAAGCAACCGACCTCCTTTTTCTTATGGGAGGGTTGAGGAAGTGCAGAGATGGGGGATCTGGACTCAAGAGTCGAGACTTGAAGTGCCCAACATAAAGGGTTTTCCAATTATGTTTATTGATCCTTTGTAATGAGGAATAAATAATTTTGATGATGGAAATAGTTTTCAATCTGAAGTTGGGATCCCAGATGTTGGATCCTTGCCCTCTCCTTTCTCCGTCTTCTCCAATCAAACATACTTCTTTTCTTCTCCATCTTGTCTTTAACGCTTCATCTACTTCGCATTGAATGCCTTGTCTACCTCCATGCTCCGCCGCTTCTCCGATGCCCTCAACGACATGGACTCCTCACTCGAAGACCTCAATAGTTCCTCCTACCGCCATTCCTCGATCGCCATACCCGATACGTATGCAACAGGTGTCAAGCCGTATTCAATCATTACTAGTCGTATCCAGCCCGTATCCAGGGTCTTAGGGACGTATCCATGTCGTATCCGTGCCATATCTGATACGTATCTGTATCAAGTACAGGATATGGCATGGTGTAGATGAATCTGTGCATCATAGGTTTGGAGTGGGTTCGTTGACAAATAATCTGGTGATTTGACATCGAGTTTTGGTTGAAGCCTAGATTTGACCATATAGGTTTCACCCATTCATGTTCCTAGATCGAACACATTGAAAAATGCAGATTTAGGTAGTGACACGATGTTGGATTTGTTAACTTTCTAGCTATTGGTTTGTTGTGCTGACCCTATTGTGTTGCATGGATTGATTTAGATAACAATTAGGCGAGAAATCCCAGCTCTAGTTCTTGCTTCCTTGAAGATGACCGAAAGTTGGTTCTTGGATGAAACTCCTTCCCTTCAGCATGTTTTAGGTTCGTTTCATAGGTCAATAGTGAGTTTGTGAACCTCATGTTATCTCATTTTTGTATCCAATTCCAGCTTTAGCTCATTTATGTTAGGATTTGGTGTTGAATCCCAAAAACCCTTAGCGCTTTTCCTATAATCAGTCTTCTAGAACCTCGCGTTAGCATTTTAGCTAGGATTAGAATATTCTCTCATTTTAGTTAGAACTAGCTTGTAGTTATATTGTTAGAATTCGGTATCTATATATAGCCATTCTCTGTAGATCACAACCCTTACTTGCCCGTTACTAGTAAAAAGTAAAGTCGGAGTTTTCTGATAGAGGGTGCTGTAACGACCGATTCCTCATTCTAGCAACGTCTTATGTGGTAAGCAATTATATTAATGATTTAAGAAAAACTAGCTTCAGGGTATGGATTTATGGAACATATCCAAGTCTTATTAAATTAGAAAAGCCTAAAAAAAATTGGCAGCAGAATATGCCACAGGTTTGCCTGGTCAGTAGTACTTGGAACAGAACATCGGCTCCAGAACACAAGTTTGTTCTCTGACTGATAATGGAAGGAATGTTGCAGACAAAATCACAGCTGGTAAATATTGCTATGTATTCAGAGGATGTATATGTAGTGCACAGTTTACAGCCTGAAACCCAACAGCATCTAGTGTGATTACAGTAATTAACGCTTATTGCTGGTGTTGAAGTGGTTGAGATTGAGCATCACTGTTAGAAATCTTGCCCAATTTACTTTGTGCGTAGATCCTATCATGGGAGTCAGGCAAGAAGAACAAGTTTGGCTGCCATAGCAGCTTTGGTCTATCTAATATGGATGGCCAGAAATGATGCATATTGGAATGCAAGAATTCTGATTGTTGAAACTAATGTACATAAGATTAAAAGATTAAAACAACAGCAAAGTTGGGCAATCAGCAGCTTACCATATGTAGGAAAATTAGTCTGAAAGATAGAAATGGTTAGATTCCTTGTACGGTATGGTATAGCCTGTTGTTAAACTCGTTAGTTTAAGGTCAATTGGCCCATTTGCATATGATGGTGGAACAGGGAACTTGTGTCTGTAAACTAGTCTGAACTCTGAAGTTGTAAATGATCTTTTTGCAGCAATAAAATTATTTTTACTTGCCTCAAAAAAAAAAAAAAAATAAAAAAAAAAGAAAAAGAAAAAACAACTCATGTCCAGTTCGAAAGTTAAATGAAATTGTGACTTTTGAGCACGGAGCATTGTCATCTCTTCGGTCCACCCAAGGTGAGTCGTCCACATATACATCTTTTCGGTGTTTAGAAGTATCTAAAGAATCCAAGGAATACATCTCAGGAAATAGTAGGTATCAGTGTGTGATAGGTCCATTAGAACGAGCTCTGTGTTTATTTTTGCTAAGTAGAAGGTTCCAAAGGTCCGGAAAGAGGAATATTCTGGATTAGAATGAAGAATATGATGGGGATTCCGGAGGATTCAGAAATCCAAAGGAGGGAGCTTGGAAACAAGATTAATGACCAGTTTTTGTAACATAATTTTAACCATTTCAGTCAAACTTCTGGACATCCAAGATTTCAGGTTATTTTATACTCTTAAGAAATCAGTAAAATTCTCAAGTTCAGTGATTATTCAAGTTATTTGGAGTTAGTCTACCGTTAACATTACAGAAAAGCATCAAACAACAGGCCTTAGAAAGTCAACTTGATCATCTTCAGCTTAGTTTAACGAGTTAAAGGAGCACACAAGACGAAGTTAAAAGACCAACCTTAGTACCAACCAATGTGTCAGCAAGAAATGAAGCACAGAACATGGCTAGAACAAGAGCTACGAAACCCAGAAAAGCAGCAAACATCCAGTTTCTCCCACTTCGCATTTTTCCAAGTACAAGGAACCGGACAGGCTTTTGTTTTGCAGTGAACTGCAGAAGAATCATAGCAGAAAAAAGCTCCAAAATCTCAATCATAAGTATCGCCACTGCCTACAAAGAAAACATTTCCATGATAGGTAGTTTAAAATCAAACATGTATGGGTAGGGCGCCAGCAGCAACTATTCCTGGAAAAAAAAACTACTAAGAGAGGTAAATTCATGAATGTTCTATGAGGAAATGAGATCAAATTTCATCCAGGACACCCAGGCCTGGTTGATCCGAACAAAAATGCACCATAAATCACACAGTGAGACGAATTAAAACAAACACCAATCTCTAGATTCACATGATTGTCACATAATTGAACTATCTTTCACCAATGTGGAAAGTCAGACTTAAAAACCATTGTTCATCCGGGCAGTTCGTAGTCCAATTAGACAAGTTCAACCATTATTCCATCACATGTTTACTGAATGTTCTTTCACAAAACAATTATCATCATAAATTCCTGTAAAAGAAGCTTTGACGTTTTTCATTTTATCAGACCTATTAGTTGGATAATAGAAAAGATGGTGGAGTTATAAAGCTAATTAGTTCGACCTTCTGCTTAGAGACCTACTAACCCATCAACTTCGGGTAGATAACCCTGTGAGTCTGTGACATTAGGTTTCAGCAGCTTTATAACAATCAGAAAGCAAATTAGCATAAGCTTCAAGCGTTCAACAGATAAAAATTAAATGTATTTACCTTAATTTGGGGTTCAAGATCTTGTTGATGCAATAATTTGGCAACAATAGATAATCCACCAAAACTCAAAGGAATATGCATGCTGAAAAAATACAGACCCATTGTGCTCCATATGCTCGCACTCTCCCATGGTGGGTCGGATTCCAGCACCGAAAACCCCTGTTTTAAAAATTCATAAATCACCCAGTAATTGCACAAATATGAAAAGGGTTAAACCAAAAATCAATAAATTTATCAGTTAGGACCGTGTGATTGGTGTACCAAGTGCACGGTTTGAGTGTGTTCTTCTTTGTTTGTGCAGCAGTAATCGAACCGGGTTTCGCGTTTGAAATGATACGCGTTCCATCTTTGAACCGGTGATTTTAGAGTAGCAAAGGGAAAGACTTTAAGTTGGGTGTTGAATTTGGCGGGTAAGTGTTGGGTCGCACCCAGCACTTCCATTCTCCCCATCATCTGTGCTTTCGCACTCCAACATCCGAGAAATATGCGCTGGAACTATTGAGGGCACTATAATAAAATTAATAAATAAAACTTTTTCCATGGACCAGGTTGACAATAGTGCCAACTAAAACGAAAATGATTGACATCCACGGATATTAAAAGTATAAGTTGTTTAAAAAATTTTACAAAGTTTAATTGAAACTTGTAAGAGGAAAATAATTTAGATGAATGGAATATAACATATTTTAACGTGAAAATCTTTTATACCCAACTCAAACGAAAATACCATAACGTACTCGAATTTTCTAAATTCTTTAAACTTATATGACAATCCTAGAATACAATATATTAGCAACTCTAAACTCAACTTCCACTCGAAACAAGAGTTCTCTTCTCTTTCTCTAAACCATAACAAATCACTTACAATTTTTATAGAACTATACAAATCCCTGTAAACAAGTTCCAATGGTTTTGATATGCTCACTATTTTTTAGATTTAAAGGAACTTCGGATATGTTTTCTTTCACGCATGCATCACAAACTTTATCATTTTGGAACTTTATCACGGGTAAGCCAACAACAAGTTCATTTGATCTTAGTTTATCATGTAGTGAAAACATAGCATGCTCAAAGCGCTTGTGCCAAAAAATTGATTACTTATAACACTTAGGGAAGTCAAATTGTTCCTTGGAACTTCATCAAGATCCACGATGTACATGTTCCCTTTACTAGTTAATTCCAATATGACTTTCCCATTGTTATTTCTAGTGACTTTTTAATGTTCAGAAGTGAAGGTTACAAAGTTACCTTTATCACAAAATTGTGAAAACTCTTGAAAAATTGTGCACCAAACCCTCAACTAAAAACACATTGTAAATAGAATAGGAACTTGAACTTCCTACTTTTCCAACAACAACAATATCACATTTCTTATTATCACCAGAAGTCATAGTTCCTCCGTTGTAATCTTTTAGTGTGAAAAACTTGGATTGATCTCTAGTCACGTATTTGGAACACTCACAGTTGAGGTACCATAAGTTGTTCCCCTTCACTAGAATCTACAAGAAAACTAGTTATTAGAATTAAGAACCCCAGTTTCCTTGGGTTCCTATACAACTTTAACTTCAATCATTTTCTTTGACTCAAATGTCCCATGTGCCACAAAAAGTGAAAACATTATTACTAAGTAGATTCACATACTTGTTACTTTTGCCTTCATTCTTTTTGTGTGTAAAGCCTAGACCTTTTGTCGTTTTTTCTTTGACCAATTCTATCCACTTTGGAACTCATTATTTTACATTTTTGTCTCTTCTCAATAATTTCAGTTCCTTGTCAGTTTTAACCCTATCAAACTTATCATAGAAACTACCCATAGGGACTTCAATTGAATTATTATTGAGATTAATACTATGTAATTTATAATATGTTAACTCAATATTAAGTAAGATATTTTTATTTTTAAATGTTCACATGTTTCTTTTAAAGACATGTTCCTAGCCATTAACTTAAAGAAATGGCTTTGAACGTCGACTCTAATATTAGTTAAGTCATAAGATGTATTAAAGGCTTTAATGGGCTATGCGAGAGGTGTGGGTAGGAAAGTGAAAATGCAATGCATGCTATCTTCAAGTGCCAAGCTAACCAGACTTTATAGAATCACATTTTGATTTGGCTAAGGTTAAATGCAGATATGGATGTGTCTTTAAGAGAGTTTTGGCTATGGTTGAACGAGAAACGTTTGAAAAGATTTACATCACATACGCACATTGGCATGGGTTGTATAGTTTGTTCGTAACAAGTGTATTTTTGACACTTCTCACAAAAAACCATTATCTGTGGTAACGAGTTACTTGAAATCGGGGGAGGATTATGGGGTATATGCTTCACATGTGTATGGGTGCTTGCAAGTGAATAAGCCTAACTTGTTGGGAAATGGATGGCTCTTGAGCAAGGATGGGTGAAGGTTAATGTTGATGCTCATATAGTGAAGAAAAGATATTGCAGCCTTGGGGGGGTTATAAGGGATAAGCGTGGTCATATTACTCTAAGTGCTTTGAGAAGGTAAGAAGTTCAGTGGGAGGTTTCAATGGTAGAAGCTGCTGCACTTTGCTATGGAATTAGAATTGCAATTCAATTTGGCACAAGGAAGATTATAGTTTAAGGTGATTCATTCTACATGGTGGAAATTGCAGCAAAGCATATGATGAAATGTACCCCATTTTCACCTTCTTTGAAGAAATAAAGGGGCTTAGAGTGCTCTTTGAGAATTGCTTTTTTTCTCATGTTAGAAGAGTTGGTAATACTATTGCTCATCTTTATACAAAAGGAGCAATAAAGTACATTTGTTATAGGCATTTTCCTAGAATTGTAACTTTCCATGTGAAAGTCAATTGGCTTAATGAAATGATTTTATTCCTTTTCAAAAAGTAAATCATAAGATCCTTACATAATTCTATAGCTTTATGATTTTCTCGTTTTAAAGCACGTTTATAACCCCATTTTAGTATCGAGTCTCGCTATTTTGTATTGGTTTTATGCACATTACATCCAGTTTTACTTGATCTTATCCTCGAGTTGTTTTTAGGTCATTTTAAGTACTTTTGATGATTTTGAGGTAAAATGAGACGTGTTTGAGGCTTTGACACTTTTATCAAGAGTTTGGATGCGCGTATCATAGCTTGGGCATGCGTTCCAAGTCATTCTCGAAGATCTCATAAACTCCAGAAGCCATTAGACACTTCAAAGGAGCTGTTCAGCAAGGTTCAGGTTCAGATTCGACCGAATCTGACATCCATTCGGTCAAATGGAAGACAGGGATTCAAGCACATAAATCAAGCTCTCAGGAATAGACGAATGAACACTCATTTGGCTAAATCAAGGCCCATTCGGCCGAATGTTGCATTCATTCGGCCGAATGGTGGACAGGGTGCAAAAACACCAAGTTTCTAATATAGGCGAATGACATTCCCATTCGGCCGAATGGCCCCACTCATTCGGCCGAATCCTCTCTTCATTTGGCCAAATGGTCTTCTTTCCCGCAGTTTTTGGTTCTTTCTTTAGCCGGCGCTCGAGGGTTTTTCTAGGGTTTTACCCCTTATGTCCCTAGGGTATAAATACCCCCTTGTTCTATAAATAACCCTCATGCCTACTTTGAGAGCTTTTTTGCCTCAACCTAGAACATCACTTTAAAGTTTTTCATTTTATTCATGCATTAGTTTAGATTTACAGCTTTTGTTGTTCTCGTTTTCAAGCTTTGTATTTTGAATTTGGATTCTCTTTCGTTCACACTATTTCATTTATGCAAGGTATTGATTCTTTTCTATTTTATTTCGTTTAATGCTTTCAAGTATTGTTTTTCTGAATTTCATTCCTCTTGCTATTATCGTTTCTTCATTAATAGTTTTGATAGACTAGTTGTCGGTTTTGTTATAGGTCTTCGTTTTTCGTTCTCTTGTTCATTACATTCAATTAGTTCGTCCTTTCAATCATGTTTTTTTTCGTTGTTTATGCCCTAGTCTTTATTACTATGTGTGAGTAGTTTTCTTAGGGGTTTGATTGGTGAAACCCTAGGTTGGCTCCTTCTTCATGCGTAGAGTTAGGATTTGAGATTGTTAATGATTGATTGGTTGATATTCGATGAAAATTTTATCCTGCCTCTCCTTTGGAGACATAGGGTGATTATAGGTTATTCGTGTGATTTATAGGGTCACAAACTTCCTCTCGTCATCTTGAGTGTTATGATTCTTTGTTGACTGATTTCTCCTAATTTAGCGTATTGATAGTTTGATTGTCCTTCCTAGGGTGGAACTGATCTGTCCCTGTTGTCCTTCCCTTTGCATGAAGTCTAGAAACTATTGCCCCTTGTCCTTGTGGTTCGATCCCCGATTTATCACTACGCTAGTTGTAGTAGTATTAGGGTGTTTACAAATTTTGTTTGCATAACTATTCTTTTAGTTAAACGACCTAAAAGAACGGTTATCACTTTATCATTTTAAGCCTTTTCAAGACTTAAAACCATATTAACCTCTCAAGCCTCTTTTGACAAACATACAAGTTTTTCCTTAGATAATACCCTAAGAGTATTAGTGATTTCTTGCTCTTTAACATTCAAAATGTTGGCTTCATCATGGATCAACTTCAAGAAGATGTTAGCATACTATTCTTTAGGTTGTTTGATAAATCCCATGTTTTATAGTAAATGTAGCACAAGTTATAAAAATGAACGACAAGGTTCAAATGTGTGTAAATTACCAACACTAGAACCAGGGTAATCCCAAAGAAGGGATTCCCACACCCTCCATTGACATTCTATTTGATAACACAACTAATGATGCCTAACTTTCATTTATTCTAGTTATATTTTATTTTAGCTCATTGGATTAAATTTGGTGCTTTTATGGTGTAGACATGATATCGTGTCTCCCTATCTAGCGGTCCAATGACGAATTAACCTTGACGACCGGACTTGGTTAAGGTCAAAATTTAGTATGTGTAAACCCAAAATAACCTCAAAACCGAACCCTTGAAAGGCCTTAAACACCAACCCGAGCCCAAGACACTTACCTAGCCCAAACACATAACAAAAGTCTCAAAAATTACATCATCAAACACCAAAAACAAACCCCCAAATCGTGCGAAACCAAGGCTCGGAGTCCTTATGCTCGACGCTTGAAGTAAGAGTTGAGCAATGTCATTGGACATCCAACGCCCTCTACGCATACAACGCTCGGTCCTGTTCAGGTTCCTACTCTTTTCCATCTCATCCTTCTGTAGGCGTTTGACGCCCACTTCATGCGTTTGCACCAAGCCTTGAGCGCCACCCTAAAAGTGCTCTTGTCTCCTTATGAGCCTCTTTTCAACTGAACAAAAGATTCCTTTATAGAACATTTAACGGCCTAACTCAAGCGTCGGATGCCCTAAGTTGGCGTCTAACACCCAAAGTCAACACTCAAGAAACCAACTCCTTTTACCTATGGATACCCCCTCATTTTTTTAGGAAAGGGTCGGCAATTCTCACTTTATTAAGGGTCGTCACTCTACCAAAATATACTTCTAAACACTCCTAAACACAATAAATGGTAAACACCAAGGATCCTTCTCAAATATTCTCTATTTCTTTTATTTTTGGTCTACTTTTACTCCATTCACCTTCCAATCTTTGGATCTAGTGGTTTCCATCCACGCAAGAACCTTATATTGGACTCTTCTTTGTGATGATTGTGAAAGGTGAAAACCCCTCATACATGAACATTTATTTCAAGTTTCATGAAATTTTTTATGAGCCTTGATAAAACAAAGAGACATCACCCTTGATGTTCTCTTGTAATCAACTCCAATATATTTATATTTATTTATTTTTTGCCTATGATATGAAGAGCCACTAGTAGAAAATCATTTAATTGATTTGGTAGAAATGCTCCGGTTATATATACAATTCGAAGCACTTAGTGGATTGAAATATACCTTAATACCATGTGCTGAGGTTTTTTAAATAACCACAACACTTGTGAGTTACAAGTGTTGTGGTCATTTAAAAATACGCAGCACTTGTGACTCACTATATATGTACTCTTTTTCCAGCGCTTCCAATATTATTTCAAATACGAAAAAACACGCATTTCCCTCTTCTCTAACCCACAAGTTCCCTAACCCTAAATACACATAAAACTTAGATCTTTCACTCATAATCCCTTGTACTTCCTACCTATGACCCTAACTTCCTTCTAAAGTCCCCATAATTCCTTCTTCCTCATGCATTTCAAAGCCTACTCCTTTCTTCTATTCGTGCCTCCATAGATATGGCATAGTGAAGTGTTTTGAAGCCTACTCATCTCTCTCCCATTTTGAAGTAGTCTACATACTCCAAAGTTCGGAATCTAAAGGTTTGCATATGCCTTAAACCCTATTATATGTTTTTTTTTTAATTTTTGTTTTTCATAATTTGTTAAAATATTAATATAAAAATGAAAAAGTCTTGTGTGTTTAGATTTGCATGCTATATGTTGTGTTTATGAAGGAATATCCCTTAAAAATCGAATTTTATAGATTATATGGTGTTCGAAGCTTTTTGGAGAAAATAAGTGGACAAATCCCCCTTCGAAGAATTTGCGGCCTGTAGATCTCGTAAAAGTACCCAGTTTTGACATATTATACTAGAAAATTGCAGCATATATAAATTTCAGAATAAAAAAATCAAAAAACCCATTATATGTTGCGGTTTTTTGAAAAACCACAGCATATATAGCTAATAATTACTGCGGTTTTTCCAAAAAACCGCAACATATGATAAAAAAATTATTTTTTAATTTTTAAAAAAATATATAATGTGGTTTTTTGGGAAAACCACAACATTTATTAGATATATATGCAGCGGAGTTTTCAAAAAACCGCAGCATTTGTTGTTTAATTGTTGTGTCTAAAAAACCGCAGCATTTGTTGTTTTTCCACGTGCTTTATATACATGTGATTCGTGTCAATAACCACATTATTTCAATCTAGAAAACCACAACATATAGACATTTCTCTACTAGTAAGCTAGGAGCAACTCCTTCGCTGGGTCAAGTCTCAAAACCCTAACTTTGAGCACCTCATTCAAGGAACCATCTTCATAGATTGGTCTCCACTTAATCTCTCAAGCAACCCCTTGCCCTTACATTTTATTTATTACAATCTACTTATATTATGCAAGTTTCTTCTTCTTTTGGTCTATGATGTAGAGATTTGGACATATCCATTCTCTCTAGAGTCCATCAATCTTTGACACCTTTTTTGTGAGCAAACCTAGGTTTACATCATACTTGAATATACATTTAAGAATTATCCTTAAGGCTCATTTCTTGTTCAAGCATCATAAAGCATATTTTGATCTTGTTTTTCCTTTTTATGTCAATAAGTTCTAAGACTAAAACATATAAGTCTTTACGAACTAGACCCTTTTTGCTTCGTTGACGTATTTCATGAGAAAGGTCTATTTAGTTCTAAATCTTCATTTGATTATTAAATTTTCAACTCATCATCATGCCTAAATCATACCTTACATCATACTAATATTGAATCTATTTCATGATCCTTGTGTATGACCACTTTATCTTATGCGTTAATCAAGACCTATTGGATGCAAATCACGCCTAATAAGAGAAATTTGGACCACCAGCCATAAGAACCCTTAATCTTATGGAATCTTAATAAAGTGATCACCTAATTTAGATTAACGTGTATAATTCTTAACTTTCCTAACCGACTAAATTTAGAGTTTGCCTAGGACTAAAACAGATATGCTCCTCATCTCCATGCCAATTTCTTCCATATATTCTTAAATTGATATAAGTTGCTTATTCCCAATCCTTTTCATGGTTTAAAGACCACATGAGTCATTTTGGGATTCAAACCTAAGGGTCTCCAAACAACATATAAGTGTTTGGGGACGACTCCTTAACCCTTTCAATTTTGCAAAGCCCCGTGCCTATCCTTAATGGCGCACAAACATAGTAGGGCACTAGTAGGGGAGAGCCTTCTTATTTATCTTTACAAAAAGGAAGGTTGGGTTATAGAAAACCGGGTCCTCTAGTGGTGATTCACTCATCAAATCACCTACCCAAAACCTAGTTGGGTTCCTTGACCCTTAAAATTTCACCGTAAAATGCCCCTACATACTGGTATTTTTATTATTTTAATTTATTTTAGGAATGTTAAAGAAATCTTGATAATAAATTGAGAGCTAAAACGTTACAACTTAGTCAATGGAGATCGTAGTGTTCAATCTAAGGGAGTTTGAGTTCTGATGAGAATAAAGATCAAGACCAAAGGCATCAAGATGAGCAAAAGAAGACGACAAGAATTGGTTGAAACTACCTAAGGTCATTCGAACCTATTTGCTTATAAACACTTGGGTTTGAGCTTGGAAACTCATGCTTAATGTCATGGGTGAATTCAAAGACAAAAGACACTAATTAGGAAGTTTATAAGAGTCATAGTTAGTGTTTGGGCCAAATTCAAGCTTCCCTAGTCATTTCCAAGTTATTTTAAGTAGAATTTGAGTCGGATTAGGGAAGCTAGGAGCCATTGTTAGAATCCTAACCTAAGTAGGAGAATTAATAGAGACCTAAACCTAGTAAAAGTAGGAGTAGTAAAAGAATCATAAACTTACTAAAACAAGGTTTATGTCCAATATAAATAGGATGCTAAGTGCTGGGTTTTAAACACATGAAATTCGATTTTGTTAGCAAATCTTCTTTACTTGCTTCCAAGATGTTATTCTAGGTGAAAACTTAAAAGAGGGGGTGGGGGTGAATTAGAAGTGTAAGATTATTGATATTTTTGTGGAATTTCAATCGAAACATGTAAATGAAAGGAACTCGACAAAAGGAATGCAAGAGATTTTTAGCATGGAAACCCTTTGTGCCCAACTCAAAGGAAAAACCATGACCCACTCGGGATTTTAACTCTCTTTCACTAATAGGACAATCCTCAATTACAAACTATTATCTCTTTTGACTTGAGTTCCACTCAGAACTGTAGTTCCTTACTTTATTCTCTTTCTCTCTTCTCTTACTCTTCTCCTTTCTCTCTCAATACTTAACTCTAATTCTTTTACAAGATCACTCAATCTTGTCACTCTAGTACAACTCAATAATACTCTCAAATATTACAATATCAATTAAGCTTGTGACTTTAGAACTAGGTTGAAAGGACCTTATGATTTTAAGCCTTTGGAACAACTAACAATAATTTTTTTCTCAAGAAAAAATTTAAGTGTGTGTGTCAGTGTGTTTGATTTGTGAGAAAGCAAAGTACTTTTATAGTATTAAAAAAGTACATCATTATCCTATGATTCCATTAAAATAAGTCACTAAGTACAAACCACTCAACAAAAAAAAGTGCAAAAGTGGTTGTACAATATGAATGTACGTACATAGTGGTGAGTAAAATCAGGAAACCACTTTTTTCAAAATTCATTTTTGAAATTCATTAATAATTAATTTAATTAAGACAATATTTTTACTAGTAAAATCCACCAAATAAATTAAAAAGATAAAATTGTTTTTTTAAAAATATCTCATAAAAATATTTTCTGACATTTTCACTTGTACGTTAAAACTAAGGAACTTTGATTCAATTTATTAGGCTTAATTAGTCACTTGTTCCAATTAGCCATTTTCCTATTCACTTAAACAAATTCTAAGTACTACTACTTAGTCTTCATGTTTTCTCATCATTGAGCTACCTCAGCGTTGCTTCAATGTAAGCTCCTACTTCAAAATTTTACAATCAACATTTGCTACTTTTATCCATAACTTGATCTCATTCGACTTTGTTGCTTGGTGACTTTGAGCTTCCCTTTGCTTCTAGTACAAAATATGAATAGAAAGTCTTCACACACTAAAACAAACATCAAATATGTTTGCAAATCTTGTCATCACCAAAACCAAACAACAATGTTCCCTCTTTTTGGTGATGTTAAAACTTTGCAAACTATTACACTATTATAATAATAAATAGAAAATGTCAAAGCTACACTAGTATAAATTGATTAATATGCGGCGGGTTTTTTAGTACTATATGCGGCGCTAAAAGGCTAGCAGCATTTAGGATGGTAGCAAATTAATTTGCAGCGTAAAAAATATGCCGTAAAACAATAATTAAAATGCGGCGGGTACAACAAAATACACCATATATTAATGATTAATATGCGGCGGTTCTAGGAAAAGAGACACTGCATATTAATCATTAATTTGCGACAGTTTTTATCTTAGTGACACCTCAAATTATTACTTTTTCCAAAATAAAAAGTTGTTATTAACTAAGTAATAAGCGACGGGTCTTGGTGACACCCGTCGCATATAAGTGTTTTTTTTTACGCTTTAATTTGATCCCTACTACACCCAAATTTTAAACCTGCTATATTACATTTGCAAATACACCAACCAACGTACATATATACATATGATGATCCATCTCTCATTAATATACTAATAGGGTTGTAAAATCACCCATTAAGTGACATCAAAACTACGACCCAATAAATGAACTTAATGTATAAAAACTACAAAATACTCAAAAAGGTAATGTACATAATCTAGAAAAAGTTATCTGTCTAATACTTGGCCAGTTTTTGTGGACGACATCAATTTCTTTGATGGAGAAGGGCTCCTCATTGAATCCTTTGCATACCTAAGATTGGTTACCATATCATTAAAGTATATATAAAATGCAATGTATTTGAAAAGTATAGTTCAAACATACGGTCCCAATTACAAATCCGACCTATATATATTGACTCATATCGATGTAATCAAATTAAACATGTCCTTTTCTACCAAAAATCACTCCCATTTGACCTACTTTGAGTCATATCATCCTATTCGAAGTGTTTGGGCCATGTTCTAGGGGAATAGGCAAATATTAACCTGAAACCCCCCTATTTGACATATTTTGACTCATATCGATGTATTTCAAGTGTTTATGTCATTTTCTACCCAAAACCTAAATCGATGTATTTAAAATGATTATGACATGTTATAGGGTAAATACGTCATTTTCTACCCAAAATCACTCCCATTTAACCTATATTGACTCATATCGTCCTATTAGAAGTGTGTGGGTCATGTTTTAGCGGAAATATGCCAATATCAACCCGAAAACCGTCCTGTTTGACCTATATTGACTCATATTGATGTATTTAAAGTGCTTAGGTCATTTTACACCCAAAACTTTTCCCATTTGACCTATTTTGACTCAAATCGATGTATTTCTAGTGTTTATGAAATGTTCAAGGGTAAATACGTCATTTTCTACCAAAAACCGCTCCTATTAGACCTATATTGACTCATATCATCCTATTCAAAGTGTGTGGGCCATGTTCTAGAGGAAATATGCTAATATCAACCCGAAACCACCCTATTTGACCTATATTGACTCATATTAATGTATTTGAAGTGTTTAGGTCATTTTACACCCAAAACCTCTCCCATTTGTCAGATTTTGACTTAAATCGATGTATTTCTAGTGTTTATGACATGTTCAAGGGTAAATACATCATTCTCTACCCAAAATCGATCCCATTTGACCTACTTTGATTCATATCATCCTATTTGAGGTGTTTGAGCCATGTTTTAGGGGAAATACGCCAATATTGACCCAAAACCACCCTATTTGACCTATATTGACTCATATTAACCTCCTTAGAACTCAAGGTCTTGTGCCCTTTAAGACTTCCTTCATGCCTTGATTTTGATAACCCAATTGCCTCCCCCTTAGATAAGAACTCACTTACCTCCTTTGTGGTTATACCTTGAATTATACTACTTTTAGGGTGTGCTGGGTTTCTCACCTTGTTCTTTAAAGTACCCATGTATCTCTTGAAAGTAATAAGCCCATCTTAGGAACACTAGACTGCACAACTTGATTTCTTGAATGAAATGCACAACTAGATGTACCATAATATCAAAGATCGAAGGTGGAAAATACATCACTAGTTGACATAAGGTCGTAGCAACACTAACTTGTAACTCATCCAAACATGATGAATCAAGTTCTTTGTTGCATATTATATTGAAAAAAGAACAAACTCTATTAATAGAATTCCTAATATGCTTCAAAAAAATATGGCGGATGACAATTGGTAGAAACACTTGCATCATAACATGACAATCATGAGACTTCATACCCACTAATTTCAGATCTTTCATGGTACGAAGTTCTTCAAATTTGGTGAGTATCCACTAGGAACCTTGATCCCATATATACACTAAAAAAATATCCTCTTTCCTGCTTGGGACAAAGTGTAATGAGCCAAAGGAAGATACGTGGATTTACCTTTTCCATTCCTAGGCGTTCTATCTTTAAGCCACAACTTGGATCAAATCTTCACTATTTTCACATCTCTCTTGACATTAGGACCATCCTTAGTCTTACCAGGTATATTCAACAGCGTCCCTAAGATGCCATCATAAACATTCTTTTCTATATGCATAACATCAAGACAATGTCTAATGGGTAAATACTTTTAATACTGCAGTTTCCAAAATATTGATTATTTCTTTTCAAAGTTTTCAAAGTTTCCCTGGGCCCTAATATTGTTTTTAAAATTTTCATGAATACATTATCTATTCGTTTCACAATGTCATAAACCTAACTGCCAGTTAACAGTATAGGGGCTTTACGTTGCTCAACTTTACCATCAAATGAGGTATTTCTCTTACGATAAGGATGAGACCTATTCAAGAACCTTCGATGCATGAGATACACATGTTTCCCACAATGTGGCAAGTATGTTGAGTCCATATCATCCACACAAATCAGACAGGCTTTCTTTCCCTTCACCTTATACCCCGATAAGTTCCCATTGGCTACAAAGTCATTAATGGTACAAAATAACATGGCACGGAGTGTAAAATTCTCTTCAGCATATGCATCATACACAGATATACCTTCATCCTACAATAACTGCAAATCTTCAATAAGAGGAGCACGATAAACATTAATGTCATTCCCAGGTTGCTTAGGCCTTGATATTGGAAACAATAACATAACATACATATGCTTCATGCATAACTAAGGAGGAAAATAATATATCACTAACAAAACTGGCCATGTGCTATATTGACTGCTTAAGGTACCAAAAGGATTAATTCCATTCGTGCAGAGACCAAGTCTTAGGTTCCTATCTTCCCTACCCAAAGTCTTGAAAGATTCATCAATTTAGTGTGTCTGAAAAAATGTCCCCTAATACTTTCAAGAAGGCTTTCAAACTTGTATCAGTACAACCATATTTCTCTTTCAAGTTAAACAGCGTTGATATGGTGGACATTTTAGTGTATTTAGTACATCCAAGATATAATGTTTTCTCAATAACCTCCCACAAACGCTCAAAAATACGAAATTGACTACTAAATTGATCCCCAACCCCTTCAAGCATTTCATTTATTTGATCTTCATCATTAGGGTCATTATCCTCCAATTCATCCTCCCCATCATCTTCCTTCTCGACATTAACATCTTCACCGTCATCAGATTCCAATTGTCTATGATGGTCTAGCTAAACATAATGAATGAGAATTTTGTTAAAATACAACCCCATGTCATTAGAAGTAGGAACCTGACCATGCCATACCCATACGTGGTATTATTACCTAAACCCACGTCGGATCACGTGGTCCCTCAACTCTCTTATACTACTAACTGTATTCACATTATCACAATCAACACAAGGACAACACACCTTATCATTTCCAATGCTATTTAGGTGTTTCAATGCTTGTCTACGAAACTCCTCAACTCCATCCATGAACTCCAATGAAGCAAGATTACCATATATCCAATTTCGATCGATAATTTGTGTTATGCCCTATTTAACATGTCAGAGATTAAATAGCAATCTAATCAACACTCAGTTTACGCATAGTTATATATATAATTACACCTAAAGGGTCCTCAAGTAGCTTACCAAAAATAAGGTTAAGTGAACTCGACAATGACCTAAAAACACTCGCTCTATAGTTTAAGTTAATAAATTCTTCTAGAGATATTATTTCTGTTTTATGCTTTGTTAATCAATATAAATTCTATAAAAAATTTGGCAGAGTTTCCTTTGCAATCCAACATTTTCTAATTTTGAAAATAAATTTTCAAACATGTTTATATGAATTTATATACAACCATAACTAACACACAATGCCATTTTACACACAATGTCATAGAGGTGAAATTCACATTACTTTACACAACTTCAATTCAACCGTCTTTGTATTGCTTTCTACGCATGTTTGTTTGTTTGATCATTAAGCTTAGATTTTGCTTCATCTCTTTTTCTCTTAGATTTTGTCACCCTTTTAAAGCCCATCAAAATGACTAATTCAAAGTAAGATCGAGCCTTCTTTATTGTTCTGTATGTTTGTTTTTTTCTTTGTTTGATCATTAAGCTTCAATTCCCTACCTAATAATCAAACTTTGACTAATTATCTAATAATCCCCTTCCCTAACCCTAATTCAAACAATCCCCTTCCGCTAATCCTAATTCGAACTAACCATAACTAGCCCCTAACCCTAATTGGAATAAACCCCTTCCCCTAACCCTATTTCAAACTAACCCCTTCCCCTAACCCTAATTCAAACTAAACCCTTCCCCTAACCCTTATTCAAACTAACACCTTCCCCTAACCCTAATTTGAATCTAACCCCAACTAACCCTAAGTCAAATTAACCCCAAATAACGTAACCCTAAGCCAAACTAACCCCATGTCTTCATTCGAATAATCCCCTTCCCTAGCCCTAATTCAAATCCCCCCACCATTAAAATGAAATGTATAGAAAATGAAATGTTTTAAAAAAAAAGAAAGTATATACACCAAAAATCACAACCTAAAACCCAAAAAATATCATGTATCAAAATATGTAGAAAGCAAAGATTTAATGGGAGACCAACAGAAACGGCAACACGGTGGGTGGGTAGCAAATGTGGGTCACGCTGACAATGAAGGGATGTGGCGAATGTGGGTGAACTCCATGGTGGGCGGCTCAAGTTGATGGCGATGGCGCAAGAGAACACAAGTGCAAGAGAGAAATTAAAGAAAACACGAGAGGCACAATGCAAGAGAGGAATTGCAAATATGAAGTGAAAAGAATGAAAAGAAAGCTGCCAATTTTTTTAAAATTTAAGGCAGATCTATATGCGGTGGGTCTAACCTACATCCGCCACATATTAATGTAAATAGTAAATAAAAAGCAGCAGGTCTAGCTGAATACGCCACATATTATTAACTTTCCTAAGTAAATTGCTGCTTTATTGGCTTTATGCCACAAATCCGTAGCCGCATTTGATTATTATTTTACTAGTGCTAAACTAATAATAAATAAAACCAAAGACAATAAATAAAACAGAAAGTAAAACAAGAGTGTAGTAAAAAATTCAAAGTGTAAAAACTGAGTTCCAAATAGAAAGGAACTTACAAATCGGAACTAGAACTTTGAAAAGAAAACTACCATAGGGATTTACATGAGCCAATGAGAATTAAAACTAGGCATTAGAATTTTGTTGTGAGTTTGCAACAGTCTTTCCCCCTCTTTGGCATCAAAAAAGGATAAAACACAATACCAAACCATCCACTACATCTCATTAAGGAATAAGACAAACTAGAGCACAATACCTCAAAATTCCAATCACACAAATGGTGTGAAGAAGCCATAAGTAAACACAAACAAATTTAACTATGGCAAGCATGATTTAATATTGGAAAAGCTGATGTGCTCATTTTAGAGCACGTTTACCACCTTATTTTAGTGTTAAGTCTCGTAGTTTTTGATTGATTTTATACATATTACGCTTGATTTCACCTTGATCTTGTCTTCGAGTTGTTTTAAGGTCATTTCAGGTGTTTTTGATGAATTCGAGGTAAAATGTGACGTATTCGAGTCTTTGACACTCTTAGGCATGCGTATCGTAGCTTGCGCAAATATTTTAAGTCAATCCTGAAGATCCCACAGAAGTCATAAAACATCAGTCACTTAAAGAAGCTGAAAAAAGGAATGTAGAGATTTAGATTCGACCGAATCTGACAGCGATTCGGCCGAATGACACTTCAGTATAGAGGCATGTGTTCCATTGTCACTAGGAAGGACGAATAACACTCATTTAGGCGAATCATCATCCATTTGGCCGAATGGATGTCTCCATTCGGGCGAATTGTGCGCAGAGAGGAATTCAACAAAGCTCTTGGAATGGGCGAATGGGAAAGGATTCGGGTGAACGGGTCCTTCATTCGGGCTGTATTCGGCCGAATGGGTCCTTTATTTGGGCGAATCAACCTGTTTTCTCCGGAAATTTTACTTCTTTTAATAGGTCGGCCCAAAGGCATTTTAGGGTTTCCAGACTTCTTTTATTCTTTGTTATAAATACCTCTCTCTCTGAAGAGAGGGAAAACCGTAATTTATACTATTTTTATTAGATTTAGCTTTGTTTAGCCTCAAAAATTCTCTTAGTTCTAGTTTTCTATTTTTGATTTTCTCAACATATGTACTAGGTTTTTGATTTTATTGTTTGGATTTTGATCGAGGATATTGCATTGAAGTTTTCTTATGGGTATCAATCTATTTTTTACTTTTGAATTCATTCGTTTTCTTTTAGTCAATGATTAGCCTAAAGTTTATATCTAGAATAGTTTCTGAATTACTTTTGTTCTCGTTGATTAGCCTAAAGTCCATGCTAGTTATTGTTTGATTTTCGCTAACCTATCATGTTCTCTTTTGAAAGCATCATTCCTAGGGTGAATCTAATCTCTTCCCCATTTTTCTCCATTTGATTTCCCTCTTAATTCATCATGATCTATATTTTCGTTATTAGTTTTAGTTGTTTTTAAATCCAAAAAGTTTAGTTGTGTTAAGAATTGAGTGTCTTGATATCCTTTGTCCTTGTGGTTCGACCCCCTACCCCACTATACTCGTATAGTTTGTAAGTTGTTATAAATATTGTTTGGTTCAAGGCTTAGCATAAACAACTGTTAAAACCTTGCATATCAAAATGGCACCGTTGCTGGGGACAAGGCATTAACTCTTGCTATTCTTGATATAACTTTATTTTATTTCATTTTTATTGCTGTTTGTTTTCTTTTTGTTAGTATTCTACCTTTGAGTTTGCTGTTTGCATGCCCCATAGCACGTGCAGGTCAAACCAACCAATAGTACCATATAATCCTGAGATCCAACGTTTAAGTAAAAAACGCCCAACAAAACAAACCTCACATTCTGTTCAAAACCCACCCATATCCACAATGGCCGACGAACATTAGTTGTTTGGTCAGTTCGGGACTCCTAGCTCACAAGAGTTCCAACGAGGTGTAGTACTTCCTGTTGCTACCACCCCATACCAAATTCACCCCCAGTTCACAAGGATGGTTAAGGAAACACCTTTTAGTGGTTTAAGAAATGAATGTCCTCTTCAACATCTCGAGGCATTCTTTAATATTTGTGGACTTATCCCTCCTTGCCCCAATAGCCTAGTATATGTGCGGATGCACCTATTTCACTTGAGTCTAGCTGGGGATGCTAATGATTGGTATAAATGCTTAGAACCCAACTTAATTGTTAATTGGGCTCAACTGAAAACTGCTTTTCTAGAGAGGTTTTATCCTACGGTTCGAACGCAAGATTGGCGTAAGAAAATTGCGTCATTCACTCAAGAGGATGATGAGAACCTTAGTGCTACTTGAAGTCAATTTAAGAGAATGATTAGAGCATGCCCCCACCATGAGTACGGGGGGAACCATCTCAACACATTTTTCTATGATGGTCTTAATGACTCAACCAAAGCACTTCTAGACTCAGCAGTAGGTGGCCAACTCTCTAAAATTCCATGCACCCAGGTAAAAGCCAAAATTAAGAAAGTTGCTAAGAATAGTTCCTAGGGAGGAACAAGGAGTCATAATTTACTAAGAGGGATGATTGACACAACCAACTTAGACACCATTAGTGCTAAAATTGAAGCAGTTATCGATAAGAAGTTGTCCAAACTAAGCCTAGCTGGTAGTTCGAACACCCCTCTAGTGCATGAAAAACACTTTGCATGTAACCATATGTTGGGGTACCAAACATGATACTTCCTATTGTGGTGGTTCACACTCCGAGCATGTCGTTGCAGTTGATTATGGAGGTTATAATCCAGAGACACAGGTAGTGAATTATGACGGTTATGGGTATAATCCCGATCATGTTGCAGCCCTTAACTATGGTGGACAAGAACAAGGAGCAGGGTATGGACAACAACCTTTCCCCAATCAACTATACAAACCTCTTTTCAATTCAAGTCAAAACCAAGGAAACTTCCACCCGGGATATAATAGAAATGCTCATAGTGGGTTCAACAACCAAGGTTTTCAAGGGAACCAATCGAGCGGAAATGCACCAAGGCTAAATTTATATAGACCACTAGGGTTTAATCAAGGGCCTAGAAATGGTTCAAATTTGCCTTTCCCGCCTAGTCAACCTCATCATGTATCTTCTCAACCACAATAAAGTCATACCTTAACCAATGACCATTTAGCCTCTCAAGTAACATCTCTTGCTCAGCAAAACCAGAGTCTCACTCAAATAAATCACTCTCATCCAGCAGATGCAATAACTTCAAGCTTAGCAAAAGTTGTTTGAAACTCAACTCGCCCAAATGGCAAGTCCTCCTGCACCCCCGCTATTCCCATCTCACCCTCAACCTAACCCCTCTACACAATCTCCACCTCAGCACCTAAACCCAAACCAACACACTACAAAAGCTATCCACCTGAGATTAGGGACTCAGTATGACGACCCTTTGTATCCGGTTAATGCAACTTTGGTACGGGTAGGAGATGAGATGAGAGTGGATGTAAATGAAAAAGAAGAGGAACAAGTTAAGGGGTTGATAAATGAAAATGAAAAAAGTGGGGATGATGAGGAAGAAAACATAAGGAGTGAGAAGTGGGTAGAGAGTGAGGAAGAGAGGAAGAAGAGGATTGAGGAGAGAAAGAGGTTAGAGCGCTTGTATGCACCCCCACTTTGTATTCCCTATAGGAAAGTTGATAAGCAGCTTGATGAGAAGTTCAAGAGGTTTCTAGAACACTTACAAAAGATGGAGATGAAGATTTCATTCCTAGATGCAAAGGCACAAATGCCAAAGTATGCTAAGTTCTTGAAGGACTTATTGTCCAACAAGAAAAAGTTTGAGGAAGAAGTAATCAGTCTCCCCCATCAAGTTAGTTCCATTTTACAAGGGAAAATGCCTATAAAAGAGCGAGATCCCGGTCCATATAACCTCCTATTAAATTTAGGGAATCTTGATCCCAAAGGGGCGCTTGTCGATCTAGGGGATTCGATTAGTTATGCCTCTATCCATCACCAAAAATCTACCCTTTAGCCTTAGACCTTCAAGGAAAATAATCCAATTAGCAGATAGGAGCATAAAAGTGTCGTGTGGAGAGCTTGATGATATACCTATCCAAGTGGGAGAACTAGTGGTCCCTTGCAATTTTGTAATGATGGAAATGGAAGAGGACCCTTATACTCCACTCATCTTGGGAAGAGCCATTCTAAAAACAGAAACTGCATATTACATTGAATATAAACAAATATTTTTAATATTAAGAACATTGAATATAAACTAATATTCATAACATGTGATACATCTATTATTGTAATTAGTTTATTCCTCCTATGTTCTTCTAAATAAAACTCAACAAGCATCTTATTCCATTTCTCTTCAAATTATTTCGATTCACTCTCTAAATTCCAAACACAATCACTTATCCTCTTCAAAAATTCATTGTCTTGGATAATACTTCTTCCTATTTAATCAGGAATCTTTTTCATGATATGCCACATAAAAAACCTATGCTCACAGTTTTCAAATACATTATTCACAACAATCTTCATTGTTGGATCTTGATATGTAATTAAACAAGTAGGCTCATTTTGACCCATTGCTCTAAGGAAGGTTCTAAATAGACATTCAAAGGAAACTACATCTTCCTTAGCTATAAACCCAACAACAAAAGTAACACATTTCTTATGAAAATCAACTCCTATGAAAGGTCCAAACACCATACTATACCTGTTATACACATAGAACAATATAATTGCCAATTAGAATAGTTTACCTTACTATAAAAAAATAATACTTATTTTTATAAAATTATATTAATTCTATAAATATTGTTATATATACTATAGGTATCACTTTTTATTCTATTACAATGATTTAGAATAAAATATACCTTGGAATTATCAACAATCATCTTCTTGTGCAATATGCTTAAATTTCTTCTTGGTTTTTGACAATGTTGAAACATGGTAGAAATAAGTGGATGAGAATGATCCTCTTAGAAATTTGTAAAAACATAAGTATCATCATCACAAACCTTCATTACAATTTGTGCCTTGCATCCAACACAAGTCACTAATCTTCTCCTAGTGATTGGGATATAATCTACGCCATTGTTAATTATTCCTTTATCTTGCCCATCAAACTTCCGTTTACACCTATATTTAACTTTATTACACACGAGATATTGGAAACTAATTACACCATTCTTCCATCTTTTCATAGTATATTTCCTAGTGTTAAACCCAGCTTCATTTGCATATGACTTATAAAATGAAATACCTTCATCAACACTTGAGAATTTCATTCCAAAATATGGTTTTACATCATTTGAACAACATGGTATCTAGGATTTTGTTCCCCCAAGAGTGCATACGGGTATTACTTCAGGGGCAACACTTTCATTTGAAATAGAAACACTACATTTCTTATTGATGCTTATGGCTATAAAGAATTAAACAATGTTTAAGAACAGTATTCTAATGTTAAAATTTTTGAAACATATTTAATAATATTAATAAAACTAAAACAATATAATACATACCAAAATAACCCTTGCGATAAATCATGTTCTATAAAATTATAAAGTACTCTAATTAATTATAAATGTTGTTCTAAAAAAACTAAAGTGTTAAACAAACTCTATACTAATGTTCTAAAAACACCTAAAGTGTCGAACAAAACTCTCTACTGATGTTCTAAAAATCACTAAAGTATTCTAATTTTAATGTTCTTAAAATTATCCTCTTATTCTAATTTTAATGTTCTATACTAGTGTCTTATAAATCTATACTAAACCATTGTTCTATATTCTAATACTAATGTTCTATACTAATATACTAATATTCTAAACATTAGTATAAGACTCTATATTGATGTTTTAGAAATCTACAAGTATGTTCAAAGTATTGTACTATATTCTAATTCTATTGTTCTAAAAATAATATTCTTATACTAATGTTCTACATATCTATTCTTATACTAATGTTCTACATAATAATGGCCCCACAAAAGGAGTAAATTAGTTGCTAGTTAAAGTGTCATCAATATCAGAATTCAATCATTTATCACCAACTCATCATTGAGGTCGCCTTTTAGTATTAATGTGATGCCAAATTATAAACTAAACCATTGTTCTATATTCTAATATTAATGTTCTATAAATTTATATAAATGTTCTACACTCTATACTTATGTGTTCTATAGACTATATACTGATTTTCTAAAAATCTACAAGTATGTTTGAAGGATCTATTGTACTGTATTAATGTGATGCCAAAATATATACCTATTGTTCTAAATTATAAATATACAGTTCTTATCTATATTAAAGTTCTTAAAATATATATGCTCGTGTAGTACCCATTATCAACTGTACTCTAAATGTTCTAAAAATGATTTTATCGGTAAATAATATATGCACAATGTAAATTTTTTTAATCATAATGTGTGCATATGATTTATATGGCAATAATACGAACAAATTTAAAGCAAATACTTGTAATTTGATGTATTAGACCAATCAAAATAAACTAATTCAACAAATTTACTAACAATCAAATTTGATATCAAATTTACAAATAATCAAATTCACTCGTAAGCAAACACGCAATCTTAATTTTCTGCATTAAAATTGGTAATCATGCATTTTACTAATAAGAAAATTCAACACACTACATACGATATTCTATATGTATTAGAACTTTGAATCAATTACAAAAAACAAAATTATTGAATCATTACCTTATTTTTTATTCCAAAAACAACAAAGATATCCTTTGAATATGAAATATATCAAAAGAAGCATTTGAAATTTTTTATGTTAATATAGAGTAAATTGAAGAATAGGAAAATAACTAATTTTTATGGAATATAAATAGACATCTAGGAAACTACCCAACAATCATGAAAAAAAAGAAATTTAACTACCAAATCTGACTTTCTCATAATTACAACTTTGCCATAATATAGATTGAATCTCAACCATCTAAATATAATAAATTAATGATATTAGATGAGTTCTTATATAAGAAAGGTTCTTATATAACTAAGTTGTTCTCACATGATCCCATTTCTATATATAACGATGTTTAGAAATTTACCAAAAGTTCATTTGAGCAAAAGTATATGTTCTTCACTTTTGGGCTTCTTCTTCTATTCATAACATTAAGAGTATGTGCCTATGAATAAACTATATTATTAGTAATATAGTTGTTTTCTATAAGGGATAATATGTCATCCCTATTGATGAAATATAATTCATCAATATATAAATCCTCACTTCATCCTTGTAAAAGTTTAGACAATAGTAAGAAAGGTAGAACAATATGTATTAATTTTAAAATACTATAATTAGAATTTAGAACAGTCAAATAAAATTTAGAACCATATATGTTATACTTAGAAGCTTCAATTTTATAGTTAAGAACAATATATCATAAATTTTAGAACATTAGTATATTTTTATAATATAGAACAATAGTCATACATTTTTATAATATAAGATGTAGAATATAGAACAATAGGTAGTCTACGTTCAAAATGAAGAATAATCATTAGAACCCTAACATTTATTTTTAGAACATTATATATAAAATTTAGAATATTACTTTTTTGGGTCCATCAAAGAAGGCATATTCTTCAAACCTCCTTTGATAAGCATCCAAGTTTTAGGACACTTTCTCATGTTGAACCATGAATGAGGAGTAGAAGTACAAAGGAAGGTTCTATATCCATCTTTTCTCACGTGGAGGCTTTTCTTCACAAAAACTAATTTAGAATAAATGAATTGGAATTGACAATTAAACAATATAAATACTACACATATATAATAATAATAATAATAATAATAACAACAATAATGGGGTGGTAATGTGATTGGGGGGGGGGGGGGTCGGGCAATGGTGGGGATTGATTTGAATAAGGGGTGGTAATGTTGCAGTGGGGGACAATGGTTCGGATGGTGGCAATGGGGGGATGGTGGAAAAAGGGGGGATGAGGGAAAAGGTTGTGATGGTTGTGTATCAATGAAGATACTAAAAATAGGGGTAGTGAAAGAAACTGGAACTATTGTATATTTGACTTTCTCCTTTTGTTTACAATTTTCCCTTGCTTTCCCCATAACCACATTGAGCTCTGCTATAAATGCTGGCCACTACTACATAATCGGCTTTAGGTAACATTAAGAAAGTGTTATATAAAGTACTTAAAGTGTTACTATAGAGCTAAAGTAACACTTTTATGGGTGATACATTTGCTAGTGCTACCTATTCTCTTAGGTAACACTTTTATAATCCTATAATAACACTTTCACAAGTGTTACTTTAAATGCCCCTAAGTAACACTTTTATTTGCATATGTATCATTTTCAAAGTGTTACTAATTTTTTTAAATGTAACACTTTTTATAACATAGGTATCACTATATCATCTCATCAATTGAGTTATTGTAACACTTTATATATAATTATGTATCACCTATAACCACCTAATGTAACACTTTGTTCGGTATTAGGCAACACTTTTTCCTATTTAAATAGCACTATATTTAATATTTTTTAATACCTATAGTAACACTTTTAAAGTGTTGTAATTAATGATCATAACTAGTAAATATCATCATAAAATTAATATGAAAATGATGATAACAAGACTAATAATAAAAATATTAATAACAATAATAATTAAAAAAATGAAGAAACTGATATTCAATTTAATAAATTTATTCTATTCAAGAAGTACATATATTTTTCCTTCTAAAAAATATTGTGCATACATTTGCCCAAATGCCATTTTAAAGGTTGAACAGAAGAAAAATCCTTATCTAAGATCCCAAAAAGAATATTATGTTTATAAAGATCGAATAATTTATCTAAAAAATATAGTTCAAAAAAATCTCTTTATTGATTCCTTCTTTATCATTTTGATCTACGCTTGCTTGTTCCTTGCAGCCTCATCGTCATTTATATTTGTTTCCATTCTACCCTCTTGTTCCTGTATAAATTAAGAAGTATAAAATTAGAAAATCATACAACACGATTTACTATAACCTTACAGAAGAAGCCATCTATCAAGTCACAAAAAGAGTAGTAATCTTATGCTCACTGATTAAAACTTTGGCAGCAGAGGAGCAACGTAACCTCCACCAATTTATTTGAGCATATACTATAACCACAGGAAGTTTTCAAACAAAGTTCTACTCCAATCCTTCATATGGTAAGATTAACTATTTAAAACTCTAAGCAGTGCTAGCCATCCGAATTTATCTGACTATAGAAGTATACCCTATAACAATTAAATGTCAGTCCCAACCCTGCCTATAGATTTTAAAAAGCTCAGTCTCAACTTTCATTATATGCGAGCTGTCAGGAAGACAGTGGCTCACATTGAAGGCTAGCAAACACCGGTCCATGAATGATGCAACAAAAAATGAGACAAAATCTTATATACCCAAAAGAGGTAAGGAGAGACAACCTCAGAATCTACAAAAAGTCTTAGCATAAAAAAGGCAGAGGCACACTGAAGGTTATGTACAAAATAAACTTCAGGACTTAAAGGTTATGTATTATAGACTATAAGGGGGGAGGGGACTGGATTATAGACTCATGGTAATGTCAGCCTAGTCAAGGGGACTTCACTTAATAAATAACTGGATAAAATAAATACAATACAATACAATACAATACAATAAAATACAAATGAATGATGGAATAGAATAGATAAGAATATCAAAAGTGACAGTGATGCAAGTGAAACCACATGTGAGCTATTTAAGTAGTGACTGGAAAAATCTAATTTCAACTCAAATAAGGTTTAATAGCAAAGATCCCTGTGACACCTAAGAACTGATATCAACAGCCACACATCAATAGCTACTAATTTGATCAAACCCAACAGATTACCCCTTGGCCCTTGTCTCCTGAATCCAAGGAGCTTATCCTCTAATTGCATTGTGGCACTACAGGGACCAACAGTTGCAAGTATATCAGTAGGTTATTTCATAAAACTAAAACAATCAGATTTTAGCAGTTGGAGTGTGTAGCTTAAGGCAATACATGGTATGCCTCTAGAGATGAAGCATCTATGCTGACAACTGATGGTCCCAGTGCTGGTCTCATGTGTTGGTACTGCACCATGGGCTACAACAAAATTTGAAAATGTAGAGAAAAAGAAGCTGCTTAGTCCTTCACCAAGCCTAGGACTGAGATTGTTGCAGCTAATCAATTAGAAGAATGATGCGAGTTGTTCAAAATATGCTTCAATATAGAAACTGCAACATTCTTCATTTCTTCTAAAGAGAGAATTGTAACAGTACGTATAAATGAAAGAGACCATATAACATGTGCTTCTATTAATCTCACTCTACCAAAGCAAACGAACCAATAACAAGACGGAATCACTAAAACAAACTTTAAAGTGTAATTACTGTAATCGGTTGCTAAAAAGCAGCTCATACTTGCCAGTTCCCAATTATTTCCATCAATTTAAGTTCTAGGGAAAGGTGAAATGATGTCAGGCAGCTAGATTTGGCCTAATGTCCTTGCGTCTATTATTAGGATTTAGGAGAGGACTATACCAAACTATTATGTTATGAGGCTTTCTCAATTAAACCCACCTCTACTTCAATCCCCTCCCATACTGATGCATGGGTTATGGCTTTATGGAACATTTGTGCTAAGAATAATTTCAGACCTTACAATCTTCTTCGATCTTGTGAGTTGCTGGGCGCCTATTGGAATTGAAGTGTTTATATCTTTATCCAACTTAATAGTCCATGAATGATGCAACTATGCTTCTACCAATTCAATTAATGTGGTATATGGTTTTTACCTAGAAAATGAAAGGAGGCAACTGTAGAACTTGTATGCTAATTTAGAAGAAATGACCTTGTTCTTGTTTTTTCAGGCTAAATAACTTGTTGGATTTCTAAGCTGTTTTTGCATCAACAAGGATAAATGTCTATTTGTATTATTCTCATGTTAACATTCTGCATGCAATTATTTTCTGCCTAACTATTCCTAGAAATCCTTTACTTGCAAGTCCTAATCAGTAGGTTATTTATAATGTCAGGAATAATAATTTACTATAAATCAAAACTTAGATAGCAGCACAACATAGTCAAAACTAAGCTAAAGCTGTAGATTTCATAAAACGTAAAACAGTCAGATTTGAGCAAAGAAAATGAGAACAAAGTACAATGAAAATGTAGAAAAACATTATGAACTATAAGTATTACCTGATTGTGCTCTTCAATACTAATACTTCCGGAAGTATGACGTTGTGGAAAAGATGACATCATTTGGGCAAACGATTCAGGAGGGAGTTGTTGCTTGAACAACTTTAATAATTCTGCCACGGTTTCATTCACAATTTGGTCTTTATATGGCTGCAAAAATTCTTCAGGAATTATTACACCTCCCACTGAAGCTTTTTTACTCTTTCCTTTCACAGTTAAGCACCGTCCTAATTGTCTTTTCTTACTTAAGTTTTCTGGATTCATTACTTTATGAAATGCACTATCTCCATCAATTTCTGATTGTATTTGGACCTCCTCCATCTTATCCTATAATGGAATTAACATCAAATACAAATTATGTTACTAAAATGCATGCAACTAAGATGGTGGAAAATAGAACTTACAATGTTACTTTGAATAGGCTCGTAAGATGTCTTGTATTTTTTGCCTTCTTTCCTTTTTCGAGTTTCTTTGTACAAAATAGCCTGGGACGGTGGCTTCTTCTCCTCATCTACTTGTAGCTAAGAAGAATACAATTTTGAAATAGAATAAGAATAGGAAAATATTGCACGCCAATGAGAAATTATAGTACTTGTACCTAATGAAACTATCAAGATAGGGCTTTAACGATTATTATAAATCAAATATTAAATAATTCAATTACCAATTCATATTGTCTTCTTGCAAAGCTCTTTGGACCCATAGTATGCCTATCAATCTGATTTGTACTACTTTCCTTTTTCCTTAGGCTTTCTTCCTGTACGTTATTCACAAAATAAAATGTTGTTGAAAAGGTATTTACATTAAATCATTTATATTTAGGAAAAAGAAAAAGTGATACCTGAATTTCATCCAAATTCCAATATTCAAGTAAATCCTTAAAATGGGCTTCTGGAATTGTATTAGGTGCATTTATCCACCTACCATCATCATTAGTGTATGCTTTAAAGTGCTTTTTCTTCACAAAGCATTTATATCTTCGCCAAAGCATTCCAACTGATTCCAACACAGGATCTTTACCTTCTTCGGAGATAATGTACTTCATCTGCATTAAACATTAATACATTTTAAATAGCACAACATTACATCACAAAACACATATAAAAAATGGTAACTACCTTTACATAACTCCAAATATTTTCCTTATTTTCAACACGATGCCAATTAAGCTTGTTTAATGGTGCAAGAGAAGAATTAGGTGCCAAAGTCCCTAAGAACCTCGTAAATTTGTCTATAGTATGATCATCCGGACCAATAGGCTTCCCAATTTCATTAAGAACAATAAGCCTACGATCATTCATTGTCCATTCATGGACATCTTTGCACATTGTCGGTCCTCTAGTTCGCTTCTCTCTTATAGGTGCTGCACAACACTTTACGAAGGTTATAAAAAAAATATATTGATATAAATGTTAATATATCAATAATAAAAGATTTTTCCTTTCTAAAAAAATATGTAAAAGCTTTATGATGATGAAAATGTGAATCGTTATATTACCACTTTGCTCATTTTGTATCTCTTGGTTGAACAAGGGCTCGCTTTGCATGTCTAGTCCGTCACCAAATTCTACATCTTCTTCATCCATGTCTTCTCCATTCATATCTCATTCCAATTCACATTCATTTGAATCCATAATGTTTTCATATTCTTTCTCTAAGTCATTTTGTTGTAGATGACTCCCTAATGGCATTGTTGAACCACCCTGATGAGATGCTTGCATAAAATTACGTTGAACAATAGATCGTTGCTGTAATGCATCAAAATGTACTGCTCTTATTTCTTTCTCTTTCACTTTTGCTTTCATTTGCATATAGGCACTGAGTGAACCGGGAGCAACCATTGCTTTGCTTTGTCTAATCTTTGTTTGGTTACCAAGATCAACCTCCTTATCCTTTTGACTTTCCACTTTGTTATGTGCATTAGTAGACTTACCTTTCCCTTGAGAAATTTGTGATGTATAAGAGCCTACACTTTTTGTAGCTTGTCCACACTTTTGTTGGTGGCCAACTTATGGTAAATCTATTTGGTTTTGTGTTTGCTGAACTCCACATTGCTTTTTACCTTGTATTGGAACTCTCCCTTGTGGAACTTTCTCTAGGAGTCTTTCGTTATTACTTTGATAGCGCATTTTCATTATATCTGCCATTGCCATGGAATTTTCTCTTAAAGCCGAAACCTTAAAACAATGACAATGAAAAAAGTTAAATGTAATACATGAACACTAAATATTAAAAAATTGCTTATTCCATCAAAAAAATAAATCACCTTCTTAGAGCGAGACATTAAATTCATGCAATTTGTCATGATCACAAAGAGTCTCACTAATCTCAGTTTGAAGGCGATCCAAATCCTTTGGATTTATAACTCTGTTGCATATTGATCTGAAAAAGGCACATAATCTAATAAGAGGCAAAGACACATGCTTTGGTAGAGCTTTCATAATAGCAACTGGAAGTAAGTGATGCATTATAATATGAGCATCATGGCTTTTATATCCTGATATTTTTCCCTTCATAACTTGCACACATCTTGCAAGATTTGATGCACATCCCTGTGGTAGCTTTGCGTTCTTTAAAACTCCACAAAATACTCTTTTTTCCTCCTTTGTCATTGAAAATGATGCTTTAGGAAGCAAGACAAAGCGGTCATCACCTATTTCCAAAGGATGCAACTCTTTTCTTATTCCCATTTCTTTCATATCAAGTCGAGCTTTATAGTGATCTTTAGACTTTCCAGGGATGTCTAATAAAGTTCCCAACAAACTATCACAAATGTTCTTTTCTATATGCATCACATCCAAATGATGACGACATCTACAATCTTTCCAATATGGCAAAGCGTAGAAGATCGAGGACTTTCTCCATGGAGTATCTTTATTTTTCTTCTTGGACTGTAACTTCCCAAAACTATTTTCAAAATTTTCCAGTAAGCTTTTAATCTCAGTCCCTGTTAAAGGATCTGGAGCTGTCCTCTCTTCCTTTTCCCCATCAAAAGACTTTGTATCTTGCCGCCAAGGATGATTGGCATCCAACCATCGACGATTCCCTCTATAAATAGATTTCTTACTATTATTCAAATAACGATGGTCAGTTTCATAATGACAATAAGAGCATGCAAATTTTCCTTTGGTGCTCCAACCAGACAACATTGCGTATCCTGGAAAGTCACTTGTCATTGATTGTAAAGCTGCATACATCTTAAATGTTTGCTTCTTCAATGCATCATAGGTGTCTAACCTAGTCTCCCATAGATCTTTGAGCTCTTCTACTAATGGTTGGAGATAGACATCAATGTCATTTCCAGGGGAGTTGGGCCCTGGAATAAGCAAAGACAGCATTAAGAACTCAGACTTCATACACAACCATGGAGGCAAGTTGTAATTGATCAAGACAACAGGCCACGTACTGTGTTGTGTGCTCATAGTTCGAAATGGATTAAATCCATCACTTGCAAGTCCTAATCGAATGTTGCGTGCTTCAATAGAAAAATTCGGGTATTGCTCATCAAAATGTTTCCAGGCCTCACCATCGGCCGGATGCCTTATCATCTTATCGTCAACCTTCTTTTCATTATGCCACCTCATTAGCTCTGCTGTTTCAGAACACATATACAACCTTTGAAGCCTAGGCTTAAGAGGGAAATGCCAAACAACTTTTGCAGGGACTAAATGAGCACTCGTAGATGTCAACTTGTTCATATCTTCTAAATTTTCATTATCTTTTTCTTTCCATCTTGAAGTATGACACACATGACAAGATGTAGCTTCTTTATGCTCTTTCCAATAAAGCATACAATCATTACGACATGCATCAATTTTTTTATAGTGAAGGCCTAAATCTTTCACCACTTTCTTTGCCTCGTTAAAAGATTTGGGCAATTTGGCTTCTGGAACTGCCTCTTGAAATAACTCCAAAAACCCCATAAAGGCAGTATTTGTTATCCCATGTGTACACTTCAAAAGGTACATGCGAATAAGGAATGAAAGTTTTGAAAATTTTTTGCACCCAGGATATAGCTCTTGGTTTCCATCTTCAACTAATTTATAAAACTTCTTAGCCTCTGCATAAGACTCCTCTCTAACCCCTTCATGACTATGTGGAAACATATTTTCCATATCTCTATGAGTATCACATATCAATTGGTCCATATCATCTAGGAAGTCAGGCAGATTTTCTACTATATTATTAGTCGTTGAAGATATAACGGTCTCATGACATTGCCATCCTTCGGTGCCTGGCTCAATCCCATTTGCAATCAAATGATTGAACACTTTCTCTCTATTAAACCAAAATCGATGATAACACACCTTACAAGGGCAAGTTATTTGATCCCCAATGGCTTGCGTTGTAAATGCTCTATCTAAATAATCCTTAACTCCTTTCTCATATTCATTACTGGATTGTAAGAAGTTGGTCCAACTACTCATTTTGTTCACCTTCTAGACATTTGAAAAGAAATTCATAAGTTTAGAAATATAATTCAACCATTAGATCTAACATGTCTAGATCTTAAGAAATTTAAAGTAGCTCAATTTACATGACTACCATGCATACAATGTGCATCATATTTTATATTTCCATCACTAAATAAAATTTACGCATTTAAAGAAGCTAAGGGTGTTGTTCGTTTTATATTTTCTCTATTTATGAATCAAAGTAAACTATTTTCTCTAATGCTCTAAAATACACAAAAAGAGGAGTAAATATCGATTGATCTTAACTTTAATAGAGTAAATAACATATAAATGAAATAGAAACATGTGATTATGTGAACATCAGAACTAGTACAGCAAGCCAAAACATAAAACTATCTAACTAGACATCTAAGTACTCTGTATTTGTATCCCGGAGTCATATTTTCAATTACCAATAATATTCTCTAAAATATAGCATGGTAACTTATAGAGCCTACTTTAATGCCAAACATGGGATGATAGTAGTGATCTGGACCACTACTCAATTATATGTTGAAGATAAACAAATATTGGATCTACAGTCCAACTTGCAAGTATCATATAAATGAAAATACATTTAAGACCCTTCTTATTTTAACTTCATGTATACAATTTTTACATCATATTTCCATAGTACTTATATTATTTTTTATTTTAAAAGGGTAATTTGACCATGAAGGATAAAAGCACAACCAGGGGACCAATTCCACCTAGAGACAAATTCATATTTCATAATAACAAATATTTTAACATGAGCTCAAAGGAAATGAATAAAATTGATCAAAACATATAACAACCATTGTGGCATTTCAACAAATAGGTGGTATGCATAAAAAACAAGGGCTAAATAGGATGTCAGGAACAATACAAGGTGAAGAGTAAATAGATTGAGTCTGTCAAACTGCCAGAGCTACCGCTAGAATCCTCGATACCACACACCGGTTATCAGAAAATATTGGTAGAGATTATTATCATAATGCAATTATCATAATACCAAAATGGTGGGTGAATAACCAAAAAACTAATGATTTCACTGAACTTTCAGAATCAAAAGAGTACAATAATAACCAAGGATTATTGCCAATCTAATCGCATGAAAAAAATTGAATCCCACATGAAAAAATTAAATCTAGTATAATTCCTAATACGATTGGGATATATAAAAGATACCACATCCAAAATTTAACCTAACAACATCATAAAAACAGAAAATAGTATAGACGGACGACTTTACCACAAAATGGGAAGGAGATGTCGGGCGGAGTCACACACTATCCTTCGGTGACAGGGGAAGGATGCGAATTTGGTGCAGAGGGGTTGGGGGAGAAGGATGGTAATCACAAATTGGAATTTTTTGGGGAAAATTTTGTGGGGGGATAGGTTTATACGAATTGAAGACTTTGAAGTGGATGGAGTTTTGGGGTGGGTTTAATTTGCTGGGGTGAGTAGTGCGTTTATATGCAGTACGTATAGGCGGTATAGCGCGATATAGTACGTATTTGTGGGAAATTATTTGGGGTACGGTTTGGGGGTAAGTTTTTGGGGGAATTTTTTTGGGTTTTAATTTTTGGGGGAATTTTTTTAGGTTTTAATTTTTTGGGGGAAAGTTTTTGGAGCATACCAAATTTAAGATAGTAATTAGTATTATGGTTTGTGATTCCTAAAATATATTAGTTATAATTTGAAACAGTATTTATACTGAGTTAGTTTAAGGACTATTTAGAATTGAAATTCTACTATTTAAAATTAAAATAATTGTAATAATTGAAAATAAAATTGTACTATATAAATTGAAGTTATACAACTCTTTACATTTTTTAACCTAGATTGGACGCACCTCAAATGAAATTGTACTATAGAAAATAAAGTTTTATTATTATTATTAGAAAATATAACATATATAAAAGTGTTACGTACACCTTTAAGTGTTACTATTACAAAAAGTGTTACATATGTGTTACTAATTTGAAAAGTGTTATATGTTAGTGTTACCAATTTGAAAAGTGTTACATGTTAGTGTTACAAATTTGAAAAGTGTTACATGTTAGTGTTACAAATTTCAAAAGTGTTACATGTTTGTGTTACCAATTTAAAAAGCGTTACATATTAGTGTTACCAATCTAAGAAGTGTTATAAAAGGGTGTTACTTAAAGCTAAGGTGTTACAAAAGTGTTACCTAATATTTTAAGAAAGCTAGATATGTAAAAGTGTTACAAATAAGTGCTACCTAAAGTCAATTATGTAGTAGTGGGCTCATCGTACAAATGTTGTTCTTGGCCAAAAATTATTGGACCCATGTCCCCATCCTAGGTCATGAATGGTTTCTTTGATGTATATTTGTTCAAAATATTATCAATAAAAACGTTCATCTCTTCTTGTACTAAAGTTTCTTCAAATATTGTGTTAGCTTTGTTAATCGAAGTATACATCTCATTGACGTTGACAGGAATAGTCTTAGACAACTTACCAAAATTTTCTAAATATACCTATAAAACAATGGGGTTCAATGAAAGTGTCAGAACAACAGTTATATATTATAGAACAATAGTATTATCAAGTTAGTACAAGATATATTTATTACATAAACATGCCTTATTATTAACAATAGGTATGTTGTTTTGAACATTACGTTTTTTATTCAGAACAATAGATCACACATTTACAGTAACAGGTAATACCCTATCCGGGTCATAGTTATTGATCAACTCAACATAGAAACTAGATTTATGTGAGTCTAAATCTAGGGTTAAAAATCCTTCAAAATCAATTTCTTCTAATTGCTTCCTTGTGTTGTTCAGGAATGTCCTTTAAGACAATATACATAAATTGCTTTGGGGGAACTCTCTGATTTAATACATTAACATCATGAACATCCTTTTTTTTTTTCTCTTTAGACTGTTTTACAACAATGTCCAATTATTTCCTTTTTCACAATTGATATTTCCATTTTTGGCTATTTTTCCTGACTTGGATGGACGATAAGTGCTTGTTCCTTTTTTTCTGTTTCTTCAAAGGAACACTACAAATGATATAAGATGTAGAAGAAAATAAATTAAAATAAGAACAATTGGTAAAAAATATATTATAATACATATAAAAAATAGAACAACAAGATAAAGTTTTTAGAACACTAGATTATAATTATAGCATAATATGATATCAAAACAAAAAATTATAATAGTGTTTCATGGATGGTTCTTTAGGGCAATATTTTATAATTTTAGATCTATAAGTCAACAAAAATAGAACAATAGGTTATAATTTGTAGAACATTATTACTCGAAAATAGAAGTGGAGTTCAGTACATACGAACATAGCAACCGCATAAGTAATTGAATATTATATAATAATATTTTGAACATTAGGCTAAAAATTTAGAACATCATACAAGAATATTTTAATAAGAATAATACATTATAATATTTTGGATTATATTTTTAGTAATTAAAACTAAACCATACGTTTCATTTCATTCTATTACTAAATCCACTAGGGGAAGTGAGAGTATAGGAGAAGTCTCTTCGTTAATTCTTTGTCTGAAAAAAGTAAAGAATTATTAGAATTATATTATGATAATACATTTTTTTTGAGAAATTATGAAAAATAAACTTACAATAGGTTTTCAATGTTTTTCTTCATGGATTCAATGGACTTTTGTACAATGTTTACTTCTTCCACTATGTTTTTTGTTGTCTCCATTGGTAATTACATTAGAAAGTGAAAAATTTTGAATGAAATTTTCAATAGAAGATTTAGAATTTTTTTTCTAGTAGTTTGATAAAGGAGATAATGATGGTTAGAAGGATTTGACAAGTTGAAGAAATTTGTAAAGTCTGAAACTCTGAAATAGGAATCTTAAAGGTTGCATCAGTTACTTTAGAGTGTTGCGTATTTTTAGGCACACTAAAAAATTAGAGGGAAACTTTATTTTTTATATTTTTTGTAAACGTGGGAGCTTTTGCATTTATTATGTTGTTTTAGAAAAAAAAATTTAGAAAAATAAGTTTAGAATATAATCTTATTCTACAATATGTGATCTATTTTCGTGCTTTAATATTCTAAATATTATAACTAATGTTTTTAATTTATATATGTGACTTATAAAATGTTATAGGAGGAGTAAACCAATTACAATAATAGATGTGTTACATGTTCTGAATATTAGTTTATATTCATTGTTCTTAATGTTCGAGAATATTCGTTTATATTCAATGTAATATGAAGTTTCATACGTAATAGATGTGTCACATTGGTTATAATATTTAGAACATTAAAATTGATCCATATAATATCTGCTTTTGAACATTGGTTATAATTTTTTGAACATTAATACTGATACATTTATAATATTATCATTTGTCTAGTACAATGTGACACATTCGTTTATAATATTTAGAACAATAATATGATTTAAAAGAACAATAGTTTAAAAATTTAGAACGTTAATACTAGTACATACAATATTCGATTTTGACCAATGTTCTTTTCCTTATTATACATAGAAAAATTGAGTTTAGAACAAACGATAAAATATTTTGAACAATAGGATAGAAAATATGAACAAATGAACATATCCTTAGAACATTAAACCGATTAACTAGAATAAATATAGATAACAATAACAATCGAACAAATAGCTATATATTTAAAACAACTACATATGAATTTCAAATAGTAGGCCAACATATTATGTACAATTATATATTTATAACAGGCTTATAGAACATTACGATATATTATACATGGATTTTAGAACATTATGATAAATGAAGTATAAGTTTAGAACTATTGATTAAATATTTTGAACAATAGGATATCAAATACAAAGTCCTATTGTTCAAAATAATAGGATAACAAATACTAAAAAATTAGAGAGAAACTTTCTTGTATTTTTTTTTATTTTTTTGTAAACGTGGGAGCTTTTGCAGTTATTACGTTGTTTTAGATTAAACCTTACAACAAAAATTTAACGATATAATCTTATTCGATAACATGGAATATATTTTTGAGCTTTAATGTTCTAAATATTATAACCAATGTTCTGAACAATAAAATTAAGTTATTGAACAATAACATGATTTAAAAGAACAATAATTTAAAAATTTAGAACATTAATACTGATACGTACAATATTCACTTTTGAACATTATACATTAGAATAATTGAGTTTAGAATAGATGATTAAATATTTTGAATAATAGTATATCAAATACGAACAACTACACATACCTCTAGGACATTAACCTAGTTCAGTAGAATAAATATAAATAACAATAATCATAAAAGGTTTTATATTTAGAACAACTACATATAACTACAAGATTATAGACTACAACAATTATAGACTACAAGATTATAGAGATCTATACATTTGAAAATATGATTTAACGTGATATTTAACAACTTGATACTAATATGGAAGTTTTGCACCAAAAAGAAAATATAATTATGGAAATTCTATTTGACTAGAATTGATACTGAAGGCGAAAATTAAGGTAAATTTAAAAAAATAGAGGGAAGTTGCGTTTTATAGGCTTGTTAGATATTAATAATCATCCAGTAATTATAATTATGCCATTTGATGATCAATGCATCTAAACCGTTAGATTGAATAATTTTATCGTTAAAGATAGGTTTTCATATACAAGTTCTTATATATTAGGGGGTTCTTACTGGAACTCGCCCTTATATATACATACATATATATATATATATATTTATATATATATATATATGAGGGTTATAATGAGTAGGGTGCTTAAAATAAGAAGAATAAAAAGAGATCTTAGCCATTCAAATGGTAAAATCTAACGCTAGAAATTTCATGTAAAAAAATGGTTAATATAACAATAAAAAACGGTCACTTTAATAATAAAAAGAGTAACTATAATAATAAAAAGAACCATTATAAGTGAAAAAAATTATTTGGCCAATATGAGTTAAAAAAAGGTCATTATGAGTACCTAAAATATCATCCGTTAGATTTAAGAGATGGAGAGCCAAGATGTCTTCTTATCCTTCTCATTTTAAGTACTCTTCTTATTTTAACTTTTACCTATATATATATATATTGGAATCTAATAGGTTTTTGCTATTCTTGTCATTTTCTCCTATATACGTTTATGCCTACTTCAGAAAAACTATGAATTTTTGTACTGTTTTGTGCGCCTATACTTGATCAGTTACTAAGTATTAGATTAGAACGACATTATTAATTATCCCACAGAAAACAATTCAATGTTCATAATTAACGCAAGGAAAAAACGTATTCTCCGTTTTGCATTGGTTAAATTAAATAGGGCATCTACATTTATTGGATGATTAAATACACGAATGAGTAAGCATAGATGGTACAATATATAGTAATGAATCTCATGATTTTCCAATGTTTTGGGTTTGAATCATTTATAAGTTTATAACAAGACTTTTGACCCTCTTCTTCATGACATAGGAGATAAAATCGTCATCTATTTTTGTTTTAGAGTTATTAGGACAAAATGTATGTCTATGAATCTTATCTTGAATACATGTTTCATAAATGAAGTTTCTATTATATTTTGAAAAAGTCCAAAATAAATGATGTAAACACTTGGGAGAGGGATGACCTAGTCTTCGATGCCACAACCATAATTGTCAATCCACCGTCCCATGAGCGAGCATTGATTTGTGTTGTAAAAATTATTTTGGTGGGTTTTCATAAAATTTGGATTAATAAGGATCTAATTAAATGCCTAGTCTAAGCCAATAAGAAAAACAACACTCTACAAAAGTCACACAACAAATGGAGCAAATTGATAAGTTCCAAATATTCTTATAAATGTATGGTATTTTAGATTTCTTTCCTGTAGTTATTCACATTTTAGTTTAGTTTTAATCAAATTATTTTCATTTTGTATCATATGATGAATTCACAAATTTTTGTAGTGTTTGCGTTATTTTTCAAGATTCATGAGGACCTAGTGTCATGGGACAATTTCGATATCTATAAAAGGATCCTATGAGGCTCAATTTGGATGAAGAAGATGAAGCTATGGGAACTCGAAAAAACAAAGAAGCAAAGGAACAAAATATTAGTCAAAATCAAGAAGACTCAATTGAGTATGTAGAGGATTCAATAGAGTGTGAGCACCAAAATAGGCAAAAAGTGGCTTCCAAGCGAAAAATACAAAGAAAGTAAGGACACTCAATTGAGTCTCCTCTCGTTTATCTAATTATAACATGCTCCAAAATCAGAAGAAAGAGCACACACTTGATCAAGTGCTTCCCGCACTCGATCGAGATCCTTAATATTATTTAGGGCGCACTCATATTAGGAATTCCTTTATGAGTTAAATTTGAGGGATTGGGATAGAAATATATGTATAAGTTATATTAGTGGGGATTCACTTTATTTGATGTTTGTCTCATATTCATATCAGTTCTAGTTATAATTTGTGTCCTACCTCAATTTAGCTTAGTTCTTAGTTTAGAATAGAAATTTCTATTATTTGTGACTTTCCTAGTAGAGATTAGAAAATTTGATAGTATAAGACCCCAGTAGTCTCTTGGGATTTAGACCCTACTTACCCGAACTACATTAGTTTAGGTGGATAGATTATTTTTAATACGTTAAGTGACATCCCATTAAAATTTGTTGTCCTTAATAGGGACTAATGGTGAGATTTTTATTATTGTCTTAGTTTAAATTTCCATAAGATTATCTGTTTTCTAAATAGTTTCTTTGGCTACAGTCTTAATTTAAATTTCCACTAGAATTTTCTATTTTCTAGGCATGCCCACTTGAAGTAGAAGTTCTAAGGTGCTTATTTCCTTAGATCCCGAGATCAAGAACTCAGCAAGGAAACAAAATAAACAGAAAAAGAGAGCAAAGAAAGCGAACAATATGGCTGAGAATCCTACTTTGAAGAATTTTTTAATTATAACGTCCCTAATCCTTAGACGACGTCAAGTGTTTCTCGACCATAGGAAACTATTACACAATTTAAAACAAAGTCCACATTTCACACATTAAGTACTTTTTAGAGAAGTGTACCGTAAAATGAAGGATTGCTTAGAAGATGAAGTGAAGCTAAGGTTTTTTCCATTCTCTTTGAGGGATAGTGCATGAATTGCTTAGAAATGAAGGTCCGAGTAATTTGACACATGGGATAAGCTAGCTAAGGGATTTTTCATGAAATTCTTGGATTAAGATAAGACGATTAAGTTGAGGGCTGAGATAAAAACTTTCAACAGTTGTATGATGAGTCACTCTATGTGACTTGTAAAAGGTTTAAAAGGATGTTGAAACTTTATCCTCGTTATCAATTATCGGATAGTCTTTTGCTACGTCTAAATTATGATACCAAGTTGTACATCAATGCACCTTTAGGGGATAATATCCAGATGAATGATGCACAGGGAACCTTGTCACTGTTTGAAAAGATGGTTGTTACGTACTGATAACTCGCGTTCTTCGAGAGAAGATTATAGAAAAGAGTCATATTCTTCATTAGCAAATTTTGATATCTCCAAGTCGGTAGCTTTCATACAAGCTCTTAATGAAAGTATAGGAAACATACATGTTATGTCAGTATGGTTGCATCTTGCCAGGTTTTATGGCATTATAGGGCATGATATAATTCATGGTCAGTATAATGTAGGTGATTAGAATAGTGAGAAACTTAATGTTGGTTACAATAACTAGTAGAGGTTGTTCAATCCGTTCTCAAGCACCTATAATGAAGGTTGGAAGAAACACCCAAAATTCTCCTATAAGAACACCCAGAATGTGTTGAACCCAATCCAAAACCAAGCTCCACCACATTTCAAAAACTCCATCCAACCACAAGGTCCATTGAATTTAAACAATGGAAAAATTCTTAATCCACCTATCGTTTAATAGCCACAGTTTTTCTCAAAGGTTTTATTTTGAGATCATGCTAGAGAATTTTGTTACTCAGCAGACTAGGTGCAATTAAAATAATAAGAAGTATTTTGTAGAACTCAAGACCTACAAGGAATAGATAGAAACCTAATTAGACTTATCAACCTAGCAATCGAACCATCCCTTAGGGAATTCAAGACATATTTCAAAAGATGTGAAAAATCCTCCTAATGAGAAATTAAATGTTGTAACCCTAAGGAGTGGTAAGGAGTTAGAAGGTTTATTAATGAATACCTCTAATTTTTCAACCAAGCTTGAGAGTGAGAAATAGAGTGAGAAGGTAGTAGAGGAAAAGAAGGTGAAGAATAGGCTGCTTGTATCACCATATGTACCACCTACACCATTTCCTTAAAAACTAGCCTAAGCAAAGAGAAGAAATATGAAAGGTTTCTAAAGATTCTAAGGAAGCTTTATATAATTATTCCATTCTTAAATTTCATTTCAAAAGTGCTTTTCTATGTGAAGTCTTTGCTTAAGAGGGCGTGATCTCATTTCTCTTGTCTTTGCTCTTGAATTCTCGAGGATGAACATTCATTTATCTCGGAAGAATTTGCTAACTCCTAATTATACTTATAAATGTATGGTATTTTAGGTCTTTATGCACATAGTTATTCACATTTTATTTTAATTTTAATTAAATTATATTCATTTGTTATCATATGTTGAGTTCAAGATCTATGCAAGGATCCTACAATGCTCAATCCCGATAAAGAACATGAAGCTACAGGAAACATAACAAAGGATGAAGCAAAGGAACAAAATAGGAGTCAAAATTAAGAAGACTTGGTCGAGTATGTAGAGGACTCAACCCATTGTGAGCATTAAAACAAGAAGAGAGTAGCTTCTTGGAAAAAAAATGAAGAAAGGAAGGAAACTCGATCGAGTGTCTAAAGCACTTGATCGATTCTACTCTTATTCAACCAATTCTGACATACTCCAGAATCTAAAGAAAGAGCACACACTCGATCGAGTGCTACCCGCACTCAATCGAGTGCCTTAGTTTTGGGTAGTTTTTTTGTGCATATTCAGTTCAAGCCCAAAAAGTTTATATATATATATATGTATGTATATATATATATATATATATATATATATATATATATATATATATATATATATACCTTAGTGTTTTCTCTTTTATTAAAGGAGGTTATTAGAGGCTAGATAGTAGTATTGATTTAGGTTTTTATTAGCTTTTGATTAGATCCTCTTAAACTCTTTCTAAATTATATATTTGTTTTCTAGTTTTCCATTAAAGCTTTGGATTTGCAACATTCTAGCCTTATGGACAACATACTTGGTTTCTTTTATACTTAGTAATTATAGTACTTCATTCTCTCTAATTGATTTAGTATTATTTATTTTTATTAATCAAGTCCATTACTATTTCTTTTGTTGTTTTTAAATTCAATATGTGTGAGTAGTTCCTGTTTCTAGGGTCTTGATGAACCCTAGTTTGGGTTAGGTGTAGATGAATTCCAAAATCCTAATCTAAATGCATTGGCTTTAATACTATTAAAAGACTAGACGTAGTTGATTAATTTTATGGATTAAGCTTATAGTGAGAGCAGCTCATAATCTGATTAGACAAATAGGATAAGGTGTGATTGATAATCTCAAAAGAAGACATCATGACCACTAAAACTTTTAGAATGTCTTATTTAATGTCTTTCTATTGCATGACTCCATGAGAGTTGGTAGGATTGCGTTAGGGGGAAGCTATTGATACTCGAGAGAGATCTTTAGTATTATTTAGGGTGCAATCATCTTAAGAATGGTTTTATGTGTTGAATTCGAGGAATTGGGATAGAAATGTATGTCTAAGTCATATTAGTGGGGATTTGTTGTACTAGATGTTTGTCTCATATTGATATCAGTTCTAGTTATAGTTTGTATCTTAACTCAGTTTGCTTAGTTCTTAGTTTGGAATACAAATTCCAATAGTTTTTGATATTCCTAGTAGAGATTAGAATAGTTGACAACATTAGAACACGATAGTCTCTTAGGATTTAGACCATACTTGCCCAAAATACATTAGTTTAGGTGGATAGGTTATTTTTGGATTGGGTAGCGATAGCTCTGTCACAAAGCTAGAAATGTCATGAGTGATTTTAGCTTGAATTTAACTTTTTTTGATGCAATTTACATGAACTAAAGCCAACTAGAAGATTAAACACATGTTTATCGCAGTATAAATTCAACTCTCAAGCAAGACTAAAACTTTTCAAGAAATGGATTAAACAATAGATTTGAGAGCAATCCCTTGAATTAGCAAATCTAACAATCTAATATAGCATAAGAACAACAAATAACATATCTTTGAACATAAGAATCATGTAACCAAGAAAGATCAAAATGAACAATTACCTAATAGACACTAGTAGAAAATACTTCAATTGCTTTGTCTCAAATGTTGCGATTAAATATATTTCAAAGCACATGAATAGGGAGAACATACTTTTGACCTAAATGCTGCATTTATTTAAAATAAAGCAGCATTTATAACCACAAGTGTTGCGGTTATTTAAATAACTGTAGCATTCATTACAAATCACTTCTGATTATAAGTGCTGCGGTTATTTTTAGAAAATCGCAACATTTATTCCCGTCTTGAAATGCCTTGACAAAATGGAATTCTAGGAAATCATTGAATAAGTGATGCAGTTATTTAAATAATTGCAGTACTTGTGGCTATAAGTGTTGCGGTTATTTAAATAACCGCAATATTTATTAATGGCCTAGAAAATGTTAATAAATTAATGAATAAGTGCTAAGGTATTTCAAATAACCGCAACACTTATAATACAAATGTTGTAGTTTTTTAATTAATCGTAGAACTTAGGTCATAAGTGTTGCGGTTATTTAAATAACAACAACATTTATTAATGGCCGAGAAAATTTTAATATATTAATGAAAAAGTGTTGCAGTTTTTTAAATAACCACATCACTTATGACGTAAGTGCTGTAGTTAATTAAAAAACCGTAGCATATATTCATTAATTATTACCCTAGACTTCCCTTTTCCAGGCCATTTCAAAACCCGAAAAATTTTCCCCAGACTCCATACACTTTAGCGCACAAAAAAAAAACCCCTAACTCTACCCTAACCCCATATCTAGCCATAACCTTTGTCTTCTCTAACTAGCCCTAACCCCATTACTTAACATCCCCCCTTTTTGTCTCTAGCCCTAACCCCATAACACCCATTAACTACCTTTCTCTCTCTTTGAACGAGCTTGGCATTCGCATCTAGGCTAAAGGACTGAGTGAATTTCGTACTCTTCTTTGCAAAATTGGAGGTACGTATTTCCTTTTTTTAAATATGAGTCTAAAACATGGTTAAGTTAGCGTCATTCTAGTTTTACTGAGTAAACTCTATTATTTTCTTTGTTAGAGATCTAGTACGAAGGATAGTTGTATAGTATTCTTTGTCACAACTAACATGAACAAAGCCACTTAACCGTTCCTCTAGCTCTCTGATCTTTTTCATTACTCGGGTCCTATGTGAGTTTCATATCAGGTATGAAACCACTAGTTGCCTTTTGATAGGATGTATGTTGTATGTAACTGAGAAAGAATAAAATTAATTCAACCTATTTCCTTAGGTACTTTTGTCTATTTTTTGCCAATCGCTTATTGATTTTTATTTTTATGAATTTAAACAATTCATTATATTATAAATTAACTTATTTGTAGAATATACACTAAATAATTCCCTTTATAAAATACAAGAAGATAAGTTAACTGGAAATGTACGATACTTTTAATGCACGTATATACTACTGCTTCAGGGCATTGAATATGTTTTTTTTTTTTGTGAAGCTACCAGTCTACCACGTTACGAGAATTACTACTCTTCTTTTCATAGGAAGGGTATTTGAATTTACTCTCTAACTTACAAATTAGATGTGAATTAATGAAATATTCTACAAGACAATATAGACAAAATAGTTTTTTAATACCTCAAATAACTTTATCTTAAAAGTCATCTTTTAAAATATAAATTATGGATACTAGTGTTTGACTCGCGCATTGACTTAATAGGTTCTTTAATTTTGCAAGAGGGTGGTGTTTTATCCTTATATTCAATTCTAATATCTAGATTTTATAGACAAATAAAAGTAGAATTAGATTCATTGAGATAAGTTTAGAGAGAAGTACCTTATTTAGTGTAATTTTAAGGCCTTTCCTTAATTTCGTCGTAATTTAGTAGCGATATATTTTCATAGATGGTATTTTTTTATTCCAACTCATGCCATTGCATGTCTGTCATTGTCATCGGTCCTACTCAAGAGATTATTGTAATTTATTTTTTATAGATGGTATTTTTTCATTCCAATTCAAGAGATAATTATAATTTATTTTGTATAATAATACTTTATTTGATAAAATAGTTATAGGTCTTGTTATGAGTTGGTCTAAGAAGGACTAGGATCCTTCGATTTCATGTGCCCTTCTAGGATCTCTGCTACCTTGATCGATAATGACCAGGATTTTGTCACTTCTTATATGCTATCTTTAATTGCAAGATACCATAATAAGTGTTTCATCTTCTGCCCGTACCATAAAAGGTATGAGCTTCTAAACATAATCTTTTTTATGTATGAATATGTTCATATTTTAACCATTTACCAATCATTTCATAGGCGTCACTAGATATTACTTGTTCTATCCTTAGAGAAAAAGACAGTATATGTTTTCAATCCTCTTCAAAGAAAATGTAATTTAGTGATTAAGGACGTGTTAAATACGTAAGTATTCGTTAATTACATCTTTTATAAAGTAAGAATTGGAGTATAGTTAATGCCTACTATTTTTTGTTTCAAATGTAGTGCTTTCAAGAGCTATAAAGTTTTGTCCGACCACCGTAACGGATTGAAGTTGAACTAGATTTCAGCTTAGGTATCCCTATTTTGAATCATATGACTATTTTATTGCCTTAGAATTATATTAGATTTGTTTGATTTATATTTTATTTGCTTTTCAAATGCAGTGTCCTCAACAGATAGGAAACACGGAGTGTGGCTACTTTCTTATGCATTTCGTGTTTGATATCCTCCACAACCATGCTACTTGTGAGGATCTTTCAACAGTACATATTATTCCTTTATTTCGTAATTTATTTTTGAGATCTAGGATATAGATAACATGAGTTGAGAATGGATGGATGGTGTTGTGAATGGTGAATTATATTGTAAATACACAATTGTGTTGTGAATTTTGGATGAATTATGTTGGACTATAACGATTGTGAAACACAAGTACTTATAAAAAATGAAAACAGGCCTAATTACAGAGGAAACTCTGTCGAAATTGATACTTGGAATGATATATCCTATTTTGTACATATGTTCTTTATTGTAATACTAATTCTATCTTTTCTTACCCTCTTAGGCATTTCAAAGAATTACTCCATACTCATCTGAAGAGTTGATGGAGATTAAAGAAATATGGGCGGAATACTTCATTAAGGCTGGATAATATGTATAATTAGGTAGCTAGCTCAATCTTCTCTTTTGTTTTTACATAAATACATTAGGGTTAAATCTAAAAATATAGCATTAGGTTAGACCATTCTTTATTGTATATAACATTAGGTAAGGCTATTTTTTTCTGTATATATTATAGCATTGGGTTAAGTTAGTCCTATTCTTGTAGATGTAAACTTGGTTTATAAGCTCAATTCAACTAGCCTATATTAGATTTGTAAATTTAATAACAATTTTGTAATAATTTAAAAATATTTTATTAACACATTTCCATATATTTTTGGCAGTAATGTTATCATATTGACATCAGTTCCCTAATGTGTAGAAAGAGTGGATAACCACAAAAAAAGAAATATATGCTGCACATAGAGTAATAAGTGCTGCAGTTTTCATAAATAACCGCAACACTTATTACTTATATATTACTAATTTTTTTAATTATTAATTACTCCGGTTTATTATAAAAACTACAGCAGATACTTATGAATTTTTTTTCCATATGTATGGTCTTATATGCTGTGGTTTTTTCATAAAATTACAACAATTATTAAAAAATATATTTTTTATTTTGAATAATAAATGCTGTAGTTTTTCCAAATAATCGCAGCATTTATTACTTATAAGTGCTGCAGTTATTTGTAAAAAATCGCAGCATTTGTTGTTTTTATTGCTGCGTTCAGAAAACCGCAACATTTGATGTTTTTCCATGTGCTTTGCCTATATGTGCTTTGTATAAATAACCGCAGCAATTAACGTTAGAAGACCGCAGCAATTAAACATTTTTCTACTAGTGAGAAAACACTAATATATTGAACCTTTAGGTGTCCCTAAAAGTATTCAAATAAAAATTCCCCGCTCAACACTTTAAGGTTATAAGAACTCCTTCCAAAAAGGCAAGCTTAGAGTAGCAAGGAAACCCTTGTTAAATATAACAAACCCAAGGATTTTGAATAATTAAGAAATGCAAGATCATAAATAGTTCCTCAATTTGATTCCTCAAACCGATTGTATCTCCCTATTCAGATCATTGGGTTAGCTAGCCTCTTTTGTGTTCATGAACCAAGCACATATCCATATTCTTTTTACCAAGTCAACAAGTCTTCAAAGTCCTACTTTTGTTCTATTATCTTTTATCTTTCAATGATATAGACACAATGAAAGTATCAAGAAAAATAGTAAGTTGTTTCGAACTTTGAGATTCATGTACTAAGAATTACTAGGCAACCCAAATTCAAGCACCACAAAGGATCAAGATCCAACCAAACATAAGAGTGAATCAATGTAGCACTAATAATCATATGCAACGCTTCATCCTCAAAGAAGTGTAAGCTAGGTGCATTTAATGATTAAGAATCATCAATGTGGCTCTTTTCAACTCTAAAAGAAGCTCCCAAAATTGTTCTATCAATCTGAAAAGTTTGATCCATCCATTTCGCTTAAGGGTCAAAAAGAGAGTCAAAGTGCCTCACATAAACCCTTTGGGTTAGCTTGATGAAAAAAAAACCTTTGGAAAATAACTAACAATTCCCATGAAGTTGAATGGGTCCTTAACCTCGATTTTAACTTCCTTTTTTTCGAGTTCTTACATCACTAACTCCTTTTTTGCTAGTGCCTCATGCAATTCTACCAAGATCAAGGTGTTGCGTATTTGAGGCTTGGGCTTGGAAGGGGTGATAGGGGTGAGTTTAATTTTTGGCTCTTTATAGGTAAATCATATATGTTCTTATTTACATCATGTAGAACTCTCCTATCATAAATCCATGGCATCTCTATCAACAGATGAATAACGCCCATAGGGACTACATCACACCAAATGACATCTTCATTAACCTTGCCAATGCAGAAATTCAACATAATCGTTTGAGTGACTTTACTCCCCTTTCGTTGACTTAGCGATTGAATCTTATAAGGTGATGGATGAGCTTCTATAGTTAACCTAAGTTTACTAATAAGTTCTTGAGAAACTACATTAGAAAAACTACCCCCATCTATGATCAACGTGAGGATCTTGCCTTAAATTGTGCATCTAGTATAGAAAATTGCTTCCCTTTATAAATTCTCCTCCTCCAACACCTGTACAATCAAAGCTCTTCGCACCACTAAGCACTCTCCCTCATTTGGATCAATCTATTTTTCCTCCAAGAATTATTCATCTTACTCTACCTCGTCTAATGCACAAGTGGGTTTTTTAAATAAAAAGTTAGCCAAGGTCACTATCTTCTTATTAGGACAAAATGTGACCTATTCTTTGAATTAGAAACACTTCCTAGGATTTCTCACTAGTATAGAAGATTTGTTCTTCATTTGGTATTTTGATATAGCTGTTGGATTAGTTGTAAAAGTGGGGTTTTGGCTAGGTTTTGGAAAATAAGGAGTTTAACAAAGGAACATACAGATTCAACTTTGCCTTTGTTCTTATGTAATTTTCCACCTTATGAGCTAACATAGTCAACTCTTCTAATGTAGTATATGGATACAACTCCATAACATTAGCTAATTTCGATTCCGAACCTAAAGAAACGCACCAAAGTTTGTAGTTCATCCTCTTTTACATCACACTTTATCATTAAATCTTCAAATTTTGAAGAATAATCCTCTAGAGATTTTGAACCTTGCTTCAAACTATGAAGTGGAGTGTAGCTCTCTTGGATATATTAAGATGGAATGAACATATTCTTGTGATACTTTTTCATCTTTTGCCAAGTTCTCACCTTGTTCTTACCCATGCATTTCCTTTGTTTACACAAATTTGCCCATTATGTTAAATCATACTTTCAAAGATTTAATACACTTATCTTTACCTTGTTATCTCTAAGAGTAGATTTGTAATCAAAGACCCTCTCCATTGTTCTCAACCATTTAATGAATTTATCTAGATCCAACTTTCCATCATACTCTGGATTATACACTTAGTTGTCATTAAAGTTTCGTGGACCAAGAGGATGGTTTTGTTGATGTTGAGCTCCTCGTAGATTTTTTGTCTCTTCCTCATTGGTATCTTTATGATCAGAATGTAGGGGTGTGGATAATTAGGATTAACGAGGATCTAATTGAAAGCTTTATCTAAGCCATGAAGAAATACAACATTCAAGTAAAGTCATGCAACAAACCGAGTAAACCAATAATGTCACAAGTGATTGTAGCTTGAATGTAAGTTCTTTTTATGTAATTTACACAAATTAGAGCTAGCTAGATGATTGAACGCAAGTTTGTATCAATTTAATTTCTACTCCCGAGTAGAACTAGAACTTTTCAAGAAGCGGATAAAACAATAGATTAGAGAGTTAACCCTAATGCAGGTAGTTAACTTTCAATTTGATTATTAATGTTAAATTATGTACGTCATCTAGCAATAAAATATAGTATAAGATTGGAAAATATCATAGATTTGAACATAAGAATCATGTAACCAAGATAGATCCAAGGAACCAACTACCCTATAGAAAACACCAAGTAATTGAACCTTTTGAATATCCATATAAGTATTGAAATAGAGATTCACCACTCAACACCTTAAGGCTCAAATAACACCCTCAAAGTAACGAAGTTGGTAGTAGCAAGGAAACATAGAATATTACAAAACATTTGAACTACAACAAGCAAGAAACACAAGTTCATAAACAAATGTTCGATGCCTCAAACTGGTTGGATTAGCTCCCAATTTATATAATTGGATACCTAAGCAACAAGTTGGCATTGCAAATAAACTTTTATTTACCAACTAAAGAAAGCTAGAATACTAATAGAACCCACATTATTCCAACTAAGAAAATAATAATTTTGATGAAATACAACCCAAAACACATGCTTAAATACTCTAAACTTAACTATCTTTGATTTGAGGAAAATAACAGGGAAATCACACGCCCTAAATCTTATTTTGATTATATTTCATTTCTTCTAAGAAATCCTAATTAATGTATCGTCTTAGGCTCCCCTTTGCGTGCCTTAGCTTTTGTTTCCAACCCATGAGATCCAAGAAATACAATCCAGATTGCTCTTCAAATATGTCCTTGGTTCTTTTATTTGAGCCCATCAATAATCATTGCACCGTTTGCCATTATATAAAATTTACCTTAGTGAGCTATCTCATCCACATAGTAGAGTCCGTTATACTTAGTAACATGCCCAATTATCGCTTTTGTCTAAATATATTGAATTGAAAAAAGGATGGATATATTAGCAACGAGTAGTGCAATTCCTTCGCCACTACTATGTGAACATAAAAACATTTTTTCAAGGCTATGTTTGGAGATAACTATATACTTTCTGTCTTTTTGATTCGTAATAGTTCTCCATTCACTATTTGATTATGAGTTTTATTTGTTTTATCAATTGGCTAAAAGTGTTTTGACTCATGTGATAAGTACTAGTTTCCCTTCAGTGAAAGATCTACCTCATATACTCGCAACACTCTCATAGACTTTTCTCACTGAACATTGGACGCACCACACAAAATAAATCATTCCTACAAAATAAAAAACATCACAATTTCAATTGATAATGATTGGGATATATTCGAAAAGGAAATATTGATTATATTATACAATAGTAACCTCTTAAGAGAATAAAAGTCACCCTTCAATTTAACAAAATCGACTTTGTAAAGGTTTGTTATTCAATATGATTTATTTATTTTTACTTTACTAAAGTTTTTGTGTTAATATTTTAGGAGTTGAATCTATTTTGATCTTCCTCCTCCTCTATATATGCTGTACAAAAATGTACATCCCATATGTATATATATATATATATATATATATATATATATATATATATATATATATATATATATATATATATTTGACATTGTACATCCCATCATAGTGTTAACTAATATTTTAAAATAAAAAATGATATTGATGAAACATATTGGTTTCTTAACATATGTATACAATACTCCTTACTATTACGAAATAGTACACTGAAGTTGGTTTCCTTGCTAAATTTCTCTCTCAAGAATATATTTGATAGCTTCCTTAAAAGTACATAAATATAAAATAATTACTAAAAATCTTGATTAGTTAATGGTCAAATTTTAAAAGTTTACATAAGGACTAGAGGTCAAACAAAACGTCTATGTTTTTCAAATATTAATCAAGGTATCGGGTCTTCCAAACTGAATTTGCATGGGATGAGTATTATCCAGTGCGGAGTAAATGACTAATAAAAGTCTACGATTTTGTTAAAATATAATTAAGATAGTTAGTTACCAACAGAAAACTTTCAACCATTTTATTATATGGCGTTGATTTATTTTACAATGGGTATATATATTTCCCATATTATTGTACAGTAAGGCTTTTACAAACCTTTAATTTACAAACACGAGAAACTAAATCATTAGAGATTACACTATATTTAGTGAAACCGTTTGCAACACGTGATAAGAACGGCTCTTCCATTCTAGTAACTGCCCATACCGAACTGATCTTGAAGATACTTGATCACATTTTCTTCAAGCTGAAAAGCCTTAGCAAGAACGTCGATAGAAATAGGCGGATTAGACCCGAAAACAGCATTAGCTATTGTAATGAGACCAGGGTTCTGGCTACTTAACCCTGAAATACCGAATCCGAGGGAGTGGCCAATGTTCAGCTGAAAATGAATGAGGCCTTGAGGGAAAACAAAAACATCTCCCTTGTTAAGTATTTTAGCAAAAAACTTATTCGGGCCTTGAGGTGGGTTCGATGCCACAAAACCCACCAAAAAGGTTCCCTCCAGCACAGTGAATATCTCCGTGGCTCGAGGGTGTGTGTGGGGAGGGTTAAGCCCATATGGAGCAAAGTCAAGCCTAGCAAGTGATATTCCAAGAGTGTTGAGTCCTCCTAAGTTCGATGCTTGTACTACAGTTGCCGTGAATCCTAGCTTGTTATTCGTGTTTCCGGGATTTAGTCCTCGGAAGACGAAATCATCTGGAGTAACCCTCATTGGATCTTTACAGAATAGTCCATTCACAAACACTGTAAACAATAACAATGACATGTATCAATGCATGCTCATAGAATCTATATATTTATATATAACTCAATGAACGAAATAAAAAGATTATGTAGTTTCGAGTTTGATTTATGCACATACATCCTTCGATAGGTTCATTCACTCCAACACAAAAATCTTGTAGTTGGTTTGGATCGGTAGCATAAGCAACATAGCAAGTGATAGCCAAAAGAGCAATATACGTGAACGTGTTAGAAAATGCCATTTTTTTTTTGTATTATTTGGATAATAGAGAATAACTTGGAATGATATGATCTTACCAAAGAAAGTGTAAGACCTTTTATAGATGAATGAAAGGTATTTTTTGACTCTTACTTATAATTGGTCTTATGTTTAGTCATCCCATTAAACAACTTTCGTAGTATTATTCATATTTAATTAGGAAATTAATGGCTAACGACTATGCCCATTATACACATAATGCTGAGCCGCCTTTGGCGTGTTTTCACAAATAACGTTGTGAAAGTTTAATTAATGTATAATGTGCCTCTTCTGTGTGTTTTAATTGGTTAAAGATTAGTTGTATTTATATTATCCTACGCTTACTTTAAATTGGTCGTATTTCTTAGTGCTGTTTTTCACTTTTCTAGTTTTGTGAGTTCTGACCTATCAAGGAAGTTAAGATAAAAAAAATATCTAGTAGAAGGCCGACCTAGGAAAATGTTAGATACTATCAGTGTGCTTTTAAGTTATTGTTTGATAGTAGAATATGCGAATATATACTTTTTAGAGTAAATTGGCCTCAAAACTTCAACAACACTAATGTTAGGGTGTGCGAAGTAATACAAAATTTAACGACTGTATATGACAACTTAAAATTTATAGTGGGTGTAGAAGGCTGCCTGACCTTATCATTTGCACTTTAACAATGATATATTCCTATTAGAAGATTCCACCTTATTTTTTCCTAACATTTTTACGTTTGATGATGAAAGTCAAAATGAAAAGTCTGAAATTGACAATGTGATAGAAGCAAAAATAAAAAGTACAAGAGAGTTAGCAACTTGACCCATTACAACCCAATATGCTCAAAGCTAAACCTATATTTATTGGATTGATGTTTATTGTACTAACCAAAGCTAATCAAATTGTTTGTGTAACCAAGTACTTGTTGGCTCAAGTTTTAATGTTTTATTTCATGATATTAGTTTGTCTAACTTTTACTTATTTCTTAAACCTTTTAACTATATTTTACTGAGCTACGATATTTTAATGGGCGTTACTTATTTTGTTTATTGCCCAATTTATATTCAACGCAATTCCGTTTCCCATATTTTTAGCAATGATCCATGTACTTTGACAAAGAATAAGAAAATTGCAATTGCCTAAATTTTTTGTTTTTATTCTTTCTTATTCGGCTGATTTTATCCTTCAACCTAACTTATTTAAACATGCTTTTATTGTAAAGGATACCCATTGATTTTAGCAAATCATTGACACCCAAATATGCTGAAGATTCTTCAAGATAAGTTTGGTAATTACCATATTTTCATCATCTTTTTTATTGGAAGAAATTTGTTTGAAGCTTAAAGTACAACAAATTAATTAGAAATTATCTTACTAAAAATAATTCCAAAGATATAAAACTCCAACAACCACAAATCAACGATTTAGTTACGACTATCTTGGAGGAAATCATGCTAAAGATATTCAACAGAAACCCGAGTTTGAGCAGGCTATTTTCAATGGCTATCTCAATGAGTCCAAGCAAAGGGAAGTCACTGAAGTTTAATTATAAATACCCAAGCATTGAAGCTAAAGAAAAATAAGTTGAAAAGCACACATGTCTTCACCAAGAAATATCATTCACATGTAGCAGTAACAAAATTATTATCTCACTAGTTTTGAATACTTTACCTTGTGTTTAGTTTGAGAGAAAATTAGTATAAACTCTTGAGTGTTTAAAAGAATATTTTGAGAGAGTGTTATACTAAGAGTATGCCCACATATCAAACACATAGAAAATGAGATAGATTTTTAAAAGTAGGATCTACGATGGTAAAGTGTAATTGGGGTGCTATGGAGTACATGATACGGATTGTAATCTTCTAGGGTTGCTTTAAGTCACTAAGGTGATATGATTAAAGGCTATGAATTTGAAGCTATGAAAAAGGCTGCAAATGTGGGGGAATTATTAGCTTATGGAGGTATTAATCTTCTAGGTGAATCCAAGTGGAATATTTACTTGTGCAAGGTAATATGCAATGCTTAACACACGTGAATGAGGATTGGTGGACATAGGGAATAAGTTAATTTTGCCTATGAGTTTCCTCTCATTTCATTTCATAAGGTTTTTCTCATTATAGGTATAGTTGTTTTTTAAACTTTCATTTTTCAGATATTATAGGTCTAGAAGGTTTGGAAGCCATGGAGATGATCATTGGTGGAAAACTTGATAAAAAGATAAAATCTTAGCTTTATTCTTAGAATATTGAAAATTTTGAGCAAGGAAGAAAAATTTTAAGATAAGGGGAAGTGCTTCTTACAATGGATGGTGTTTATTACGTCTTATATGAGCTTTATAACAACTTATAGCAACATGAAAAGTGACATGGCATGGGCATGGACATGGGTACATACATGTGGTTGGATATTTAGTGTTTTACTTTAAATAAATTTGATCAAGAGTAGTTAATTTGTAGTTTTATCTTTTTAGGTAGGATAGAATTCTAATTAAATTAAGATAGTGTTAGAGTTTTGGTAGGATTATGTAATAAATAGGTGACAATATTCTTTTGGCTATTAGGTGATTATTAGGATTTCTTTTTGAAGTAGAAGTTCTAATCTCAATGTGATTAAAACTCTTAAGCAATGGGTATAAAAAGATATGAACCCAAGCTTAGAAAAATGAGATTTTAAGATTCTTTTCTTTGTATTCTTCAATAAATTAAGAGAGTGTGTTGTTTTTTCTTTTGGCGTAACAAAGAGCTTATGAACAGGTGCCTAAGGATTTATATTCACGTGAGGAAGTGTACGAAATTGAGGGTGGATATTTAATAATTCTCAAACATTTTCCCTAGATTTTAAACCTTTAGTGCATAGCTTTAGAAGGTTTTATATCTAGTTCTATTCCTTCTTGGGGATTAGGGTTTCAATACCTAGATTCACATCAACTTTTGTTTCTCTCGTTGAGAGAATTCAAAGCATACTCAAGCAAGATGGATTCCAGTGGTGATGATGCACACAAGATGCCACCACACTTTAGAAAAAGGTTTAACCTTTCAAGAGGCCAAAGCCTTATGCATAGAACTCAAGTTGAAGGAACTGAGGGAACATATGTATGAGTTGTTAGAAGTCATGGGAAGAAGGAAAAATCCTCAAGCAAAGAAAAATACTACGCACATGAATTTAACACTAGTGAAATTCATAGTGTATATAGTGTAAGGAGCTCAAGGAGGCTTAGTATGAGCGACTCATTCTCTTCAAGTAATGATGAAGAATCATATGAAGGGAGTAGGAGGAGGAGTTCAAAGGGACTTGAGAATCAAAGACTAACAGTTGAAATCCCATAGTTCAACGGTAGTATCGACACAGACAAGTTCGTAGGTCGGATCCGCAAAGTAGAACGAATTTTCATATACAAGGAATATGATGACCACGGGTCCTTAAAGGTTGCTAAACTCAAACTCACCTCATATCTAAGTTTGGGGATTTTCTAGATCTCATCTTGGAAAAAAATGATGAAGTATATGCAAAAAAGGTTTGTTCCTCAAGACTTCGAACAAAACAATTTTATAGAAATACATACTTTGAAGTAAGAAAGGAAGTCTATGGATGAATAGTTAGTGGATTCCAAAATCTAGCCATGATGTGTGGGCTAGCGACGAAAGAAGACCACAAGTTGGCTCATTTTGTGATTGGGTTAAATGACCTAATCATATAAAAGGTAGAAGGACAACCCTATTAGAACTTTGATGAGGTGTGCACAATAGAAAATAGCGTTGAAAGACAATCACATAACATTATAAGGATATTTAAATCCTTTGAAGCTAGGAGTGTGCATGAACGGACTACCGTTAGACCAAGCCATAATAAAGCCATGAAACCATAACCTTTTAATAAGGGAAAGATAGAAAGTTTAAGACTTCCTATAAGGGATTAAAGGATTTGTTTCAAATGCAATGGAAGAGTCCATATCCAAAGGGATTTTCCCCATGCTAGAGTTTTTACTACTCAAACTTGGGGGGAATATGGGATCTTTGAAGAAGAGAAGAATAAGCTCAAAGAGGATAAAGGTCATGCATCTTTTAAAGCCCTAGAAATAGATGTTGACGAGGTGATGGAAGAGACTAGGAGACTTAGCCTAGTATTGATAAGTGTATTACAATCTAAGTTTACACATTTAGAGGAGAGACAAAGGGAGTAGATTTTTGTCATGAGATGGAATGTCGTCTAAGGAGGGCTATGTGATGTGATCATAGATTCAAAGAGGTTCACCAACATGGTTTCAACCATCTTAGTTGACAAATTAGAGGTGCCCACTCAAAATCATCCCCAACCCTACAAGCTTCATTGGTTGAGCAACTTAGATGATGAGAAGGTTAGTAAATAAGCGTTGATTTCATATAAAATTAGAAACTAAGAAGATCAAGTGTTATGTGATTTTTTTCCCATGGATGGTTGTCATATTCTCTTGGTTAGACCTTAGCAATATGATAGATATATAAAGTTAGATGGGAGGAAAAATGTCTATGTGGTAAAGAGGACCGCATAAGATAAACCATTTGCTTTGAACCCCATTTTCAACTTCTAAGCCTAGAGCAAAGAAGGGCAATAAAAGGGCCATATTTCTCATAGGAAAAAAAGTTAGAAGAGAAAGTCCAAGTATGTAATTTTGTGGGTGCTAATCAAATTACTAATTAAAGACATGGTAAAATATGAGGTTAAATCTTTCTTCGAGAGAGTAATAGTGAAATAGGCTTGTTGTCTAATAAAAATTTAAGCATAAAGTTTGAGTACAAAGTCCTTTGAAGAAGAGGAGGATGATATGATTAAAGGCTATGACTTTGAAGATACGAAAAAGGATGCAATTGTAGGGGAATTATCATCTTATGGAGATACAAATCTTTAGGTGTATCCAAGGGGAACATTTGTGTGTAAATGGTAACATGCAATACTTAGAACACGTGAATGAGGATTTATGGACATGGCTAATAAGTTGGTTTTGCCTATGAGTTTTCTCCCATTTTATTTGATAGGGTTTTTCTCATTTTAGACAAAGATGTTTTTCAAACTTTCCTTTTTTAGATATTATGGATCTAGAAGGTGTGGAAGCCATGGAGATGATGATTGGTGGAAGGCCTTGGTCAAAAGATAAAATATTTGATTGATTCTTAGAAGTTTCAAAATTTTAACCAAGGAGGAAAATTTTTTGACAAGGGGAAGTGCATATTCAAATGGATGGTGCTTATTACATCTTTTGTGTGCTTTATTACAACTTCAGCAACATGACAAGTTTCATGGCATGGGTATGAACATGGCTACACACATGTTGTCGGATATTTAGTGTTTTACTTAAAATAAAATAGGTTAGGAATAGTTAATTTGTAATTTTATTTTTTTGGTATGATAGAATTCTAATTAACATAATATAGTGTTAGAGTTTTGGTAGGATTATTTAATAAATAGGTGGGAAAATCCTATTGGATTTTTTATTGTTATTAGGAGTCCTTTTAGAAGTTCCTAATCTTAATGTGATTCAAACTCTCAAGCTATGGGTATAAATTGATGTGCACCCAAGCTTGGGAAAATCAAAATTTGAGATTCTTTTCTTTGTATTTTTCAATAAACTTTGAAAGTGTGTTGTTTTTTCTTATGCGTAACAAAGAGCTTGTGAATTGGTATATAAGGCTTTTGATTCAAGTGATCAAGTGTAGGGAATTATGGGTCTTTATTAAATCAATTCTTAATTTTTGCCTTAGAATTTAAACTTTAGGTGCATAGCTTTAGAAGGTTTGATATCTATTTCAATCTATTCTTGTTGATTATGGTTTCAATACTTGGATTCACATCATTTTTTGGTGCTCTAGTTGAGATACTGTGAGGCATACTCAAGAAAGATGGATTCTAGTGATGATGATGCATACAAGATGCCACCAGGCTTTAGAAAAGGTTTGACCTTTCAAGAGGCCAACACCTTGTGCTTGGAACCCGAGTTGAAGGAACTAAAGGAATGTATGGACACACTTCCCTTAAATCTAACTCTAGTTAGAGTCATGATGAATCTAATGTTAGGAGCTCAAGGAGGGCTAGTAAGAGGGACTCATTCTCTTCAAGTGTTGATAAAGAATCATATAAAAGGCATATGAGGAGGAGTTCAAGGGGACATGAAGATCAATTATTGAGACTTAAAATTCTTGAGTTTAATGCAATTATGGGCGCAACCAAGTTCCTAGATTGGATCTGTAGAGTAAAATGAATTTTTAGATACAAGAACTATGATGACCATCGATCTTTCAAGGTTACTAAACTAAAACTTACTTCTTATGCAAGTTTGTGTATTGAAGGCTAGAAAAAGAAGATGACAATGGAGGGTCTTTCTAAGACCTCATCTTCGACTAAACTGAAGAAGTACATCAAAAAAGGTTTGATTCTTAAGACTTCAAAGAAAATAATTTTATAGAAATCCATACTTTGAAGCAAGAAAGGAAGTATGTGGAGGAATATTTTGTAGAGCTCAAAAATCTAGCCATGGTGTGAGGGCTAGAAAAGAAAGAACACCATAAGGTGGGTCCTTTTATGGATGGGTTAAATGACCCAATCAAAGATAAGGTGAAATTAAAACCCTATTGGAACTTTGATGAGGTGTGCATAAGAGAAACTAGGGTTGAAAGATAATCACATAAACCTAGAGGGAAATTTAAATCCTTTGAAGCTAGAGTGTATGTCAAGTGACTACTTTTACACCAAGCCTTGATAAAGCCATGAAACCATAACCTTTAGAGAAGGGAAAGGTAGGATGTTTGAGACTTCTTATGACGGAATAATAGACTTGTTTAAAATGCAATGGGCGAGGCAATATCCAAATAGATTATCAGAAGCTAGAGTTTCTACTACTTAAACTTGGGAGCAAGATGGAACCTTTGAAGAAGAGGAGTATAAGCTTGAATAAGATGAAGGTTATGCTTCTTATGAAGCCCTATAAGAGGATGCTGAGGAGGTGATGGTAGACACTAGGGGACCTAGCCTGGTGTTGAGAAGGGTATTATAATATAAGTCTACACATTTAGAGGAGAACCGAAGGGAGAATATTTTTCTCATTAGATGTAATGTCCAAGAAAGGCTATGTGACGTGATCATGGATTTGGGGAGTTGCACTAACGTGGTTTCCATCCTTTTAGTTGACAAATTAGAGGTGCCCACTAAAAATCTTCTTTAACCATATAAGTATCATTGGTTGAGCAACTCGGATGATATGAAGACTTGATATCAATTAAAATTGGCAACTATGAAGATCACTTGCTATGTGATGTGTATCCCATGGATCCCTATGAGTTTTCTCCCATTTTATTTGATAGGGTTTTTCCAATTTTAGGCAAAGTTGTTTTTCAAAGTTTTATTTTCTAGTTATTACAGGTCTTGAAGGTGTAGAGATGATAATTGGTAGAAGGCATTGATTAAAAGATAAAATCTTGGATTGATTCTTAGAAGATTGAAAATTTTTACCAAGGAGGAAAATTTTCATGATAAGGGAAAGTGCTTATTTCATTGAATGATGCTTATTATAACTTGTATATGCTTTATTACAACTTCAGCAACATGGTAAGTGACATGGCAATGACATATATGTGGCTACATACATGAGGATGGATATTTAGTGTTTTACACTAAATAAAATAGGATAAGAGTAGTTAATTTGTAATTTTATCTTTTTGGGTAGGATAGAATTTTAATTAACATAAGATAGTGTTAGAGTTTTTGTAAGATTAGGTAATAAATAGGTCTCAATATCCTATTGACTCTTAGGTGGTTATTAGGAGTCCTTTTAGTGGTAGGAGTCCTAATCTCAATGTGATTCAAATTCTCAAGCTATAGGTATAAATAGATGAGCACCAAAGCTTGGAAAAATCAGGTTTTGAGATTCTTTTCTTTGTATTCTTCAATAAACATAGAGAGTTTGTTGTTTTATTTGTGCGTACCAAAAAGTTTGTGGATTGGTGCATCAGGCGTTATATTTACGTGAGCAAGCGTAGGGAATTAAGGGTGTTTCTTTAATCTATTCTCAAACTTTCACCATAGATTTTAAACCTTTGGTGTGTAGCTTTAGAAGGTTTGATATCTTGTTCTATCCCTTCAAGTGGATTATGGCTTGATATCTTGTTTCTTTAATCAACTTTTGGTGATCTCGTTGAGAGAATTTGAATCATACTCAAGCAAGATGGATTTGAGTAGCATAAGAGAAGCTACTAGGCTTTAGAAAAGGTTTGACCTTTCAAGAGGGCAAACCCTTGTGCATGGAAGGCGAGTTGAAGGAACTGAAGGAATCTATGGATGAGCGGTTGCAAATTGTAGGGAAGAAGGAATGGTGAGTCCTTGTTTTCATTTAAAATTGGCAACTATGAAGATCATGTGCTATAAGATGTTTACCCATGGATGCTTCTCATATTCTCTCTAGTAGACCTTGGCAATATGATGGATATATAAAGTTTGATGGGAGGACAAATGTCTATGTGGTGAAAAGGCATGCTCAAGATAAAATATTTTCTTTGAAACCATTAATGACTACTAATCCTAGAGAAAACAAGGGCAACGATAGGGCCATATTCTAACCGGAAAAAATAAGTTAGAAGAGGAAGTCAAAGTAAGTAATTTGGTGGGTGCTAATCAAATTCCTAATCAAGGTCATGGAAAAATACAAGGGAAAATCTTTCTTTGAGATAGGAATAGTGACATGGGTTTACTTTCCAATAAACCAAACATTAAACACAAAGGTTAAGGACAAACTCTTTTGAAGAGGGGAAGGATGATATGATTAAAGGCTATGACTTTGAAGCTATGAAAAAGGATGAAACTATGCGGGAATTTTAAGCTTATGGAGATATAAACCTTCTAAGTGCATCAAAGGGGAATATTTGCGTGTGTATGGTACCATGCAATACTTATCATACGTGAATAAGGATTGGTGGACAAGGAGAATAAGTTTGTTTTTCCTATGAGTTTTCTCCCATTTCATTTGATAGGGTTTTTCTCATTTTAGGCATAGTTGTTTGTCAAACTTTGCTGTTTAGATATTATATGTCTAAAAGGTGTGGAAGCCATGGAGATAATTATTTGTTGAAGACCTTGATAAAAAGATTAAATCGTTGATTAATTCTTAGAAGATTGAGAATTTTGACCAAGGAGGAATAATTTTAAGACAAGGGGAAGTGCTTATTATAATGGGTGGTGCTTATTACATCTTGTATCTACTTTATTACACTTTAGCAACTTGGTAAGTTACATGGCATGAGCATGAACATGGCTACACACATGTGGTTGGATATTTAGTGTGTTACTTTAAATTAAATAGGTTAAGAGTAGTTAATTTATAATTGTATCTTTAGCTTTACGCACCAATTTACAAGATCTTTGTTACACATAAAAAAAAAATAACAAACTCTCTAAGTTTACTCAGGAATACAAGGAAAAGAATCTCAAAATCTGATTTTTCGAAACTTGGGTGTACATCTATTATACCCATAGCTTGAGAGTTTGAATCACATTGAGATTAGGACTCCTACTAAAAGGACTCCCAATAACCACCTAATAGCCAATAGGATATTACCACCTATTTATTACATAATCCTATCAAAACTCTAACATTATATTTTTTAATTAGAATTATATTAAGAAACTTTTCTTATAATTGTTTCTCTACCTTTTTGTAAGAAAAAGGTAGAGGCGGAGCATGTTGACGCTCAAGTTTCCTCCGTTCCTGTATCTTCCTCTATCTCTCATCATTATCCTTCTTCTTCCTCTCATGCCCATTTACTTCGACATTGTTTCCCTCATCCTCCTCACCACCCTCCTTTTCTTCTCTCTCCTAAAGATTCTCCTTGTTCTCATTTTCTCTTAAACAACCACTATCCTTCGAGGAATCTTCCCCTAAATCATCTCTATTGGCTACAACTGGAGATGGGTATGAGGTTCCAGATCTTAGGAAGATCACCTTACAGGTGTGATGCTTAGGGTTGGAGTCAGGAGGGTTTTCTGGTGGAGGTTGGGTGGATGGGTTTTGCTGAGGGTGAGAAGGAAGTAGCAATGGTGGGGGTGGACTAGCCATCTGCGCATGCTATGATTAAAACAACTTCTGTTGTGCTTAAAGTTGTAGCATTTTATTTATCAAAGTTTGATTAATTTGTGAGAGGTTTTGATTTTACTATGCAAGGGAGTTCACTTTGGTGGAAAGGAAATCATTATTTAGAGGCGCGTTTGGTTGTGGTAGTGTAGATGGATAGGGTAGGTTGGGGTTGGGTCTTGGAAATTGAGGGTACGGCCTATTCCCATTTGGCCTAGGAAAACTCCCATTTGCTTGATTGTTGGAATTGTACCCTTTGTAGGAGTTTCCTTGGCTAGAATTTGGATTGAAGGGAGGTCTAAAGAGTTGGTTGTTGTAAGGACCTTGCTGAGCAAACCCCTTGGTTTTGACCACCATATCCCACAGCTGCCACATAATAGGGATTGTACCTGTATCTGTCATAGTTCATGTATGGGGTACCTTCTTGGTTATACCCCCCATAGTTAACAGCCGCTACATGTTCAGAGTTTGAACCCCCACAATAGGATGTATCATGATTTGTGGCCCCATAGATTCTACATGAAAAGGGCATCTCTTTAACTGATGATACATTTGAGCTACCTTGGGCAAATTTGAACTTGGACAGTTTTTTATCCATGATAGCCTCGATTTTTGAACTAATCGTGTCCAAGTTGCTTGAATCCATCCCTCCTTTCGGTAATCCATTACCCCTTGCTCCTCCCCAAGAGCTATTTTTAGCAACCTCCTCAATCTTAGCCTTCACTTGATTGCATGGGACCTTAGAGAATTAGCCATCAATAGCCGAGTCTAGAAGTGCCTTGGTGGATTCATTTAGACCATCATAGAAGAATGTATTGAGATGGTTCTCCTTGAACTCATGATGGGGGCATGCTTTTATCATTCTCTTAAACCGACTCCAAGTAGCACTAAGGTTCTCGTCATCCTCTTGAGTGAATGACGCGATTTTCTTACGCCAATCTTGCGTTCGAACTGTGGGATAGAACCTTTGTAGAAAAGCTATTTTTAATTAACCCCAATTAATGAATGAGTTGGGCTCTAGGCATTTATACCAATCCCTAGCATCACCAGATAAACTCAAGTGAAATAAATGCATTCGTACATAATCCGGGCTATAGGGGCATGGAGCAATGAGACCACAAATATCTGAAAATGCCTCCAAGTGTTGGAGAGGGCATTCATTTTTCAAACCGCAAAAAGGGGTCTCCTTCACCATCCGGGTGAATTGAGGATGTATGTGATAAGGGTTTGGGGCTATGGGTAACACTACACCTCCTTGAAATTCTTGGGACCCAAGTGTCCCAAATTGAGAAAATAATTGTTGGTTTTCGTCCATGGGTGGTGTAGGGGGGTTGGAAGTATTTGGTTACGATGAGGTTTGGGTTTGAATTTTCCGTTTACTGCGTTGAACCTCAGGGTCGTATGGTTCTAGTTGTTTATTTGATCTACGTGTGCTATAGAGAATGCAAACAACACTAGAGACCAAGTATAAGTACTGACAAGCAAAATAAGAAACAATAAAATAAATAAACAAAAATGAAATACACCAAGACTATAATCTAAACACAACACCTTGTCCCCGGCAACGGCGCCATTATGATAACAATTCTTTTAGGTCGTTTACCTAAAAGAATAGTTATACAAACAATATTTGTAAACACCCTAATACTACTACAACTAGTGTAGTGGTAAGTCGGGGATCGAACCACAAGAACAAGGGGTGATAGTTTATAGACATGATGCAAAGGGTTTATTTGGAGATTTGATAGAACTATACTAATAACAGAAAAATATAGCAAGAACTAAAACGATAATATGCTATGGAAGGAATACGGGGACAGATCAGTTCCACCCTAGGAAGGACAATCGAACTATCAATATGCTAAATTAATAGAAATCAGTCAACAATAAATCATGACATTCCAGATGACGAGAGGAAGTTCGCGATCCTATAAATCACATGAACAACCTATAATCGCCCTATGTCTCCAAAGGAGTGGCAGGACAAGATTCATATCGAATATCAATCAATCAATCATCAACAATCTCAAACCCTAACTCTATGCATGAAGAACGAGCCAACCTAGGTTTTCACCAATCAAACCCCTAAGAAAACTACTCACACATAGTAACAAAGACTAGGGCATAAACAATGAAAAAGAACATGATTGAAAGCATAAACGATTTGAACGTAAATGAACACGAGAACGAAAAATGGAAAATGGAAAACGAATAACTATAACAAAACCGACAACTATTCTATCAAAACTGTAAATGGAGTAACGATAATAGCCAGAGAAATGAAATTCATGAAAACAATACTTGAAAGCATTAAATGAAATAAAACAGTAAAGAATCGATACCTTACATAAATGAAATTGCATGAACGAAAGAGAATCCGAATCCGAAATACAAAGCTTGAAAACGAGAACAATGAAAAGTTGAAATGAAAGCAAAAAAAATGTTATGTTCGAGGTTGAGGCACAAAAGCTCTCAAAGTAGGCATGAGGATTATTTACAGAGCAAGAGGGTATTTATACCCTAGGGACATAAGAGGTAAAACCCTAGGAAAAAACCCTTGAGAGCCAGCTTAAGAAAGAACCAAGATCTTCGAAAACAGGCTCCATTCGGCCGAATGTAGTGGGGATTTAGCTGAATGAGGTACCATTCAGTCGAATGATTGTCTCATTTGCCCTTATCAAAAGCTTGACGTTTTTGGGGCCTATCCATCATTCGGCCAAAGGAGAGTACTCATTCGGCCGAATGGGACTTGATTCGGTCAAATAAGAGTTCGTTCGGCTATTCCCGAGAGCTTGGGTCATGTTCTTGAGTCCCTGTCTTCCATTCGACTGAACGGATGTCAGATTCGGTCGAATCTGAACCTGAAACTTGCTGAATAGCTCCTTTAAAGTGTCTAATGGCTTCTAGAATTTGTGGAATCTTTGAGATTGACTTGGAACGCGTGCCCAAGCTATGATACGTGCATCTAAACTCTTGATAAGAGTGTCAAAGCCTCAAACACGTCTCAATTTACCACGAAATTATCGAAAGAACCTGAAATGACCTAAAAACAACTCGAGGACATGATCAAGGTAAAATCGAATATAATGCACATAAAACCAATATAATATCGCGAGACTCAACACTAAAATGGGGTTGTAAATGTACTCTAAAACGAGCACATCAGATAACCTATGCAAACAACTATCAAATGAACCTCCATAAACAGTGAAACCATCCATAAATACCTCCATGAAGTGTTCAACAAACTCTGAAAATATGCTCATCATACATCTCTGAAAGGTTGCAGGGGCATTACAGAATCCAAAGGGCATACGTCCGTAAGCAAATGTGCCAAAGGGACATTTAAAAGTAGTTTTCTCCTGATCTTCGTGTGTAATAGGTACTTAAAAGTACCTAGAATACCCATCAAGGAAATAATAAAAAGCTTTACCTATAAGTCTTTCAATCATCTGATCAATAAATGGTAGAGGGGAATGGTCCTTCCTCATTACTACATTCAACCTACGATAATTAATGCAAACTCGCCACCCATTTTGTACTCCAATAGGAACCATTTCACCATGTTGGTTCTCTACCACAGTCACTATAGTTTTCTTTGGTACCACCTGCGTAGGGCTCACCCATTTGCTATCTGAGATGGGATATATCATACCCACTTACAGCAACATAATGATCTCCTTCTTTACCACTTCCATCATCGGAGGATTCAAACGACCTTGAGGTTGTCTCACAGGTTTGGCATCATCTTCTAGAAAAATATGATGCATGTATGTGGATGGGCTTATACCTTTAATGTTTGCAATAGTCCACCCGATAGTTAATTTATACTCTTTAAGTACTGACACCAACTTTTCCTCTTGCTCCTAGGTTAATTTGTTCGAAATGATAACAGGGAGAGTATCATTTCCACCAAGGAACACTTATTTCAAATGATCAGGAAGAAGTTTGAGTTCTACCTGAGATGCCTGCAAAACAGATGGTGAAATTTTCTCTACAGGCAATGTTGGTGGGATTGGTGTTGAACCTGGTGGTATGAGTGGAAACTTGGAATGTTCATTAAATTTTATCACCATCACCTGCATGTTAAAAGGCATACAAAAATCCAAGTAATCACTAGACAAATCATTAACGATAGATGTGACGAGCTCATCTCCACCATGAATGTTAAATACCTCTTGCACTATTGGTTCAATAACATCTATGGAACATCAAGAATGAGTGTCTTCAGGATATTTCATGGAATCATAACTGTTATACACAATTTCTTTCCCATCGAACTCCATAGTTAAGGAACCGGTGAACACATCAATTTTTGTTCTAGCTGTCTTTAAGAAGGGTCCTCCTAATAAGATAGGGACTTCGTGTTTTTCATGTTCCATGTCAAGAACGTAAAAATCAATAGGGAAAATCAATTCATCAACCTTAATAAGCACGTCTTCTACCACCCCCTTAGGATAGACATTAGACCTATCAGCTAACTAAATTATTACCCCGGTTTCATGCAAAGGTCCAAGTTCTAAAGACTTAAACAAGGAATAGGGAATGACATTATTTGATGCACCTTAAACTAACATGGCTCTATGAAATATAGTGTTTCCTATTGTAACAGGAACAGTAAACATACCAGGATCACTAAATTTTTCTGGGAAACTTATACCTTTTCTTTTCCTCCCAACCTGTGCTTTCTCTTGATAGCACAAAGTTCATTTAAAAATTTAGCAAAACGACGGACAATTTTTATCAAATATAAAAGGGGAATGTTTACCTCACATTTTCCGAAAGTTTCATCAATATCCTTGTCTTTCTCATACCTTTGAGTTTCTTGCAAAGCTTCAGGGAAAGGTGGTGTAGGCTCATAAGGAGGAAATGTTAGTGGGTTCGCCACTATTTCATGTTCCCCTTCTTCCTCTTCAACTCCAATAAAATCTTTAGCTCTCTTAGTTGCAACCATAATTTCTTGTAACTCATTGCCAATTCTCAATGTTATTGCATTGGTTTGTTGCTTAGGATTCAGCTCCGTTTGAGATGGAAGCTTCCCAGAATCCTTAGCTTCATGTCGGCTTATTGCACTAGAGATTTGACTAACTTGGTTCTCTAGATATTAAATACTTGATTTGGTTTCTTGTTGAAACTGAACCATATTTTGCTGAATGTTTGAGACATTAGAAGTTAAGGATCTAATCATACCTTTAGTTGACATATTTCTCGAGTTGGAGCTTTGGCCTTGAGGTTTTGAAAATGGAGCTCTATACTATTGACCTTGAGAGTTATGTTGTTGATTCCCTTTAGAATTTCCATATCTCAAATATTAATGATCTCTCCATCCTAGATTATAGGTGTTTGAGAAAGGATCATATCTCCTCAGAGGTCCTTGTCCTTGGAAACCTAGAGCATTAGCTTGCTCATTGTGTTCCTCTAGGAATGTGGGACATGAATTGGTGACATGTTCCGTGGAAGTGCATTTACCGCAAGCCTTTACTTGTTGTTGATTCTTTGACTCACCATGAACTCGCGCATCATAGAGGTCAAACAAGCTACTTTACTTTCCAATTTAGATGTATTTGAGTTAGCTGCACTCACTCAGCGTGTAGAAGTTCTTTGACTGAACTGCCGTGAATTCTCTGCTAGTTTTGCAATTAATTTGATTGCATCCCATGGAGTTTTGTTCACTAGACCTCTCCAGTGGCTGCATTTACCATTCTCAAGTCATCATCGGTTAGGCCTCCATAGAAATATAGAATGAGGTCTTGATTAGAGTATCCATGATAAGGATAACTAGCATAAAGTCTCTTGAATCTCTCCCAATACTCATATAAGGATTCATCTTCCTTTTGATCCACATTACTAATAGCTTTCTTGAGACTTTAGATATAGGGGCTGGGTAGTATTTCTCAAGGAAACACCTTTTTAAATATGCCCATGTTGTTATACTACCAGGAGGAAGATAATAAAACCAATCCTTAGTTGTATCTTTAAGAGAAAAAGGAAAAGCTCTTAGTTATATCTGATCATCAGTCATTCCACTTGGTTTCATACTTGTACATACCACATGAAATTCAGCCAGGTGCTTATTCGGATCTTCACCTTTCATACCATGAAATGCCGATAACAGATGGATTAAACCAGATTTAATCTCAACATTTGCACCTTCTGCCAACTCCAGATATGCAATGCATAACGGTTGTTGGTTTAAATTAGGAGGTGTAAGTTCTCTTCTTGATTGTCAAAGGTGGATGGTGATTCACTAGACTTTGTTCTTGTCTTCTTTCGCAACCTGGAAAGAACTCTTTCAATTTCCAAATTTTATTGCAAAACTTTTATTAGTAGAATGAGTACTTTTCATACCCAAGAAGAGAAAAACAGAGAAAATAATCAAACGCAATACTAAAAAGAATTCTATGAGATTAAAAAATTAAAAAGAAATGCCCTTCCCCGGCAACGGCGCCAAAATTTGGTGAGCCTTGTCGTATGCTACCAAATAAAATCAAAACTTATCTAACTTCAAATGAATGTATATAGGGAAGTTAAGTTCGTATCCACATAGAAGAGCTACTTAATAACTGAAAATCTATGTAAAATTATCTTAGCAAAACAATAAACTAAAGAAAGATGGGGGTTTGCAATAGCAAGATAGAATTAATAACCTAATTAGAACCGAAACTAATCAAATGACCAATCAATAAGAAGAGTAATTTTGGTTAGTCGAAATTCACTTATGAACTACAAGTTGATCATAGAAGTCTCCTCAATTAACATCATTGAACACCTTGTTGTAGAATTCCTAAATTCTATATTCTCATGAAATAGCTAGAAATAACAAAGTGTTCCTTTCTAACCCTTTCTAGTGAACCACTCAAGACAAGCACTCTAAATCATTCACAAAAAGCAATCAAACTGAGAAATCAACAAGGATTGACGAAATTAAAACAAGCGGTCTAATTTCTTCAATAATACTATTCTCCCTTCAATTTATTAATCATAAAGCATGCATTAACAACCTAAAGTCACTACTTTGGTAAGATTAACTAGATGTAAGCGAATCCAAATAACCAAACCTAGTAATTGATTCAAGAAAATCATAAAATTACACAAGAGAATAGTAAACATTCAATATATATTAATAGAAGAGAAAATCTCATAACTTATAGTCAAAAGCTTTAATCTTTAACCAAGAACATGTAAATTAAGTTTCCATAGAGTTTTTCTCCACAAAAGAGCAAAGAAAATTCCAAATTAAAGCTTTCTTCAAATTCTGAAAAGTACCCTAAAACCCTAGATTACAATCATTATTTATAGGTACCTCCCTTAACTAACCTAAACTACAGATACCTAACCTAAGACGGCCAAAAACATGAGTTTACTCAATGAAAATGCCGCTGGAAAGCACTAAAGTCGCGTTTTTCTAGAAGACCCGCTGCCAAAAGCTATTTAGCCGCTGGTAGCGGCTCACGAAACCTTCTTCACTCCTTGTTGCTGTAGACGCTGCTGGTAGCTGCCCAATTACCTCTGGTAGCGGCTATGGCAGCAATGTGTTGATATTCATCATCAAAAGCTTCCTCGCTCAAAGGTTAAATGTTCTTCCTCATTCCTCCAAGTTTAATATGTTGTTTCCCTCCGTAATCTTCCTTAGTTGCACCTAAGTGAGTGAAAATGGCTAAAACTTCCAAAAATCAATAAAACTCCATGAAGAACTTCAAAAATCATCCTAAAACACCTCTATCAACAGATTAAAAGATGACTTATCAAGAGGATAAATCAAGATCAAGATATACTTTATGATGCTTAAATAATAAATAAGCCTTAAGGATAACTCCTAAATGTACATTCAAGTATGATCTACACCTAGGGTTTGCTCATGAAAAGTGTCAAAGATTTATTGAATCTAGAGAGGGTTGAGATTTCCATATCTCTTCATCATAGGCCAAAGGAAAAAGAAACCTACATAAATGTAAGTAGATTATAATTAATTGAATACGAAGGAAATAGGTTGCTTGAGAGATTAAGAGGAGATCGATTTATAGAGATGGGTCCTTGAATAGGGTGCTAAAAGTTAGGGTTTTTAGGATTGACCTCGTGAAGTTAAAAATAGAGATATATGAGTTGATCATAAGAGAGCATCAATGATGATGTCTCTTTGTTTGATTTAAGCTCATCAAATGTGACAAAACTATTGAAATATAAGTTCATGTGGAAATGGTTTTGCACCTCCCACAATCATCACAAAAGGACTCTAATCTAAAGGTCTTAATTTGATGGAAACCACTAGATCCAAAGACTAGATTAGGAATGGAGTAGAAGTAGACAAAGCAATAATGAAAAATAGTAGAATGAGAGGGGTCCTCGATTTTTACCGTTGAGGAGTGTCCTTTTGCTTGAGTTTTTGCTTGAGTATGTATTGAAGGGGTAAGATTTCCTTGCTTAGTTGTATGAAAAATGCTTGGATTGATCTTTGGTAAGGGTTAAGGATGTTTGAGAGGCTTTTGATTGTGTTTGAGAGTGTATTAGGAGTATATTCAGACAGAGTGATAACACTTATAATTAGAGAAAATTCCAACACTTTGGTCGTCAAATGAGGGGTTATTTATCTGTAAAATAGTATGTTTTCGGGTGTTAAGCACTGGGTTCGAGCGTCAAATGCTTTTAAGATGCAGGCGCTGAGTTTGAGCATTAAACGCTAGGAAACCATTAGGTGTTGGGATTGTACGTCAGGTGCTTGATTTAACAACTGATGAGATTCCTTTTCAATTCATCTATTTGGGCATTAGACACTTACAATTAGCCTCGCACAATTGCTTCACAATACAGAGTTGCCCTAAAAAAAATTAGTTCCCAAATATTTCAAAACTCCTGAAATCAACCTCACTTCTCGCGTTGCAAAAAAAACTAAAGTCTCAACGTAAACTCCTCACATTCTCTCTTTAGTAGTTCTCTACTCTACAAAGGCACAACAGTTGATCTCCCTCTCAATTCTTAGATAATTCCTTTTTTTAATCATTAATTCAATTTTTTTTTCCCGAATTCTCAACCCATTCTCACACTAATGTAAATTTTATCAATCCATTCAAGTTTCTAAAACTCCAAACCAATCAATCGTTTTTTTTGTTAATGCTCACGTTGTTGATTTCTTCGGTTTCTCCCTAATCCCTCGTCCTCTATTGTTATAAATTTTAAACAAACGTTTACGGTAATCAATGTCTTACAAATTTATGGGAGAAATCAATTTGCTCAACTAAAAATAGTTTTGCTGTAATTCTATTGCAGTAATTGTAGTGTTAACCACAGTGAAGGAAAATTGAAAAAATGCTCAAGTGATGTTCTTCAAATTTGACATTTTGAGAATTTTCTTATAAATTGATATTGCATGCTCTTTTTATCTGTGTATATGTTGGGAGGGGGGGGGGGGCGGCGGGGGGGAGGGCGGGGTGTGTTCATACAAATTTGTTTAGCAATGTATTTTTGCAACCCATTCTGGACCTGAATAGTAGATAATACAGTGTTGTTATACGGAGTATATACAAATCATGCCATCTTATTTCTCTGCCTTCGATTTCTTTTGTTTTTCTGAATCAAAGTATTACAAGAAGTTGAATACCCTCATTCAATAAGCACATGATTCATTCCATCGTACTTTTATTATGAGTTGTAGCATTACAATGTTAATGAATTGCCTGGTTCTCCATTATTGGATGTTGTCTTTTATGTTTTTGTTTTGTAACTTCTTATGATGTTTCTATGTCCTTATAGTCTCTTAACCCCTTGCTACACAGAGGAGATTCTTTTTTCGCTGTAAGATTATGAAACACAAAATGAAGATGGTGTATCCATCCTATTCTGCTTGCAAAAGATTTTTCCAAGTGCCATATAGTTTTCTTTCTTTTGATAAATAGTAAATAATTACTAAGAATTCATTTTTTCTTTACTGTGGTCATCCATTGAGCTTATCTACGATGTCCCTAACAATGACGAACATATGAATGAAAAAACTTTTTCAAACGTGTAGGATGCATTGGAGAACTATACAGCGACGAACACGAAGTAGATTTGTGCCTTTGGGGGTCATAAAGAGACCAAATATTGTCTCATAGTGGTATAAGTACTTTGTTTATGATTTGTATCTTTTACCTTAGGTACTTTATGCTTGTGTGCTTATGTGATTTGTTACTCTGTTTTGGTGGGAGCAGGTGCAGCTGCATCACTATCTGGAATGCATATATCCTTTGTTCTAGCTTACTGACTGTCAAATATTGCAGTTAGAGGCATGATGTACTATCGAAAAGCTCTAGAGCTTCAAGCCTTCCTTGATATGGCTAATGATAAAGGTACATGCAATCCAAGAATAGTTGAGACTTGGTTTCTTTGGTACCAAAATGGAAACTGAAGTTACCAATCATGAACTTAGTGTATTTGGCTTTTCGATAGTCTTAATGGAGGGTTACAAGGCTCCGTAATTGAACACTGAAGTGAATTCACGAGGTGAAAGATTGTTATGTCAAGCTGTTGCCGATAGGAAGTTTACATATGTGGTGTCTTGCCAGCAATATGGCATACATAAAGACGTGGTGATCCTCGTGCACAAGATATACTTGGCCTAATTAAAATGTCGGTGTAGAACTGTTGACTGTCATATAGGGGTGTGATTGACTCTCATTGTTGTTTGATTGATGGCGTTGATGGTTAGATAATGAGAATTCTTTTACCTTGACAGATATCCATCACTTCGTGTGGCTTACATTGATGAGCTCGAAGATCGTAGTGAAGAAGGGTCCAAAAAGAAAGAAATGATCTATTTTTCTGCTCTTGCCAAAGTAGCACTTCCCTCATCTTATTCTAAAGATCAGAGCAAGGACAAACACGAGATCAGGTATTTTGTTTTGGTTTTCTAGTAAAGTTAACCTTTCCTAATGCGTTGTAGCGTATAGAGCATTAAACTACTAAAACAACCATAATATGCTTACAATTAGTATGATTGGATTGGTGAAAGCGTAAAGTACTGTTGAAAACAGGCAATAATCAAAGTTGAGATTGGAATAGAAATACTATTATGAGCCCTCTCGTTATGTTTATGTTTATGTTTAGATTTAGATTTAGATTGAATGACAAAATGGTGATCCTACTACGCAAATTTTGTTGATACGTGGAAGTATCTTTCGTGTGATAATTTATACTCTAGATAAAGAATCTTGGTCAAAATTTGTTATCTTATTTAGTTCTTATAGATGGAATGGATTTTCCTGTGCAGGTCATCTATCGAATCAAACTCCAAGGGACCCCAATATTAGGTACATTAGTTTACTTTATGATACTGTACTTATCAAATTTTGCAGCACTGTTTATCTTAAGAGATAATAAAGACAAGAATTATAAATTGCAAGAAGGAGGCTTCACGGGGGAAATCAATCAAGTTCAAGAACCTGTTGCTGACTATCTTTGAGCTTCAGTTTCAACTGTTATGTTGATTCACAAAAGGATAGCTAAAGTGACCTTTATAGCATATTAAGATGTGCTATTTTCAGTAGATGCTAGTTGTCCAACAATGTATTATTTGCCTGAATTGCATTGAACTTTGGCTCCGTGGCTAGTTGGTGAAAGATTTTTTCTAGTGTCAGTTATCTAAATATCTCATTCTAAGCAGTATTTTACTCTTGCTTTGTTATTTGGGCCTTCCATTTGAAGTCCCTTAGTAAAATATTGCTATGTATAAAATAGCCATAGTTTAAATGGAAATTAGATAAATATTGGATAGACAAAGATGGTGTTTGAATCTCAGGATTTGTATAAAAGGAAAGTAAATTTTGTTACCAATTAGGAATTCCTTAGGTCATACGCAACAAAATTTTAGTGTCTTATTCTAGATTTTTTTTTATTGACAATTGAAATAGTGTTACGCAGATGGACATGCATAGATCGATATTATTTGTCTAGTTACTTAGCTACGAGAGCCTGGGAATTAGCATGAGTTAACACGCATGGATCTAGATGTTTGTCTCAACTTTCCATCTGATTAGAAACATATATAAGTATCAAGTTTATACAAATCAGAGTATGGTTTTACTTTTATATATCTTGTCTGTTGTAAGGATCACATTAACGATTAACTAAACTTGCTAAGACTAACTAGCTTGATGATATATTTTATAATATTAGAATTTTGTTCAAAACGTGTTCATTAAATCTCACGACTGTTTTGCAGTATTAAGTCAAATGTAGTTTTTATTAATGATTTTTATTATGAAGATTACTATTTTTTGTTTAGTACTAATAACGTGTTGATATAATACTAATATCCCCTATTTGGTGTAGGCTAATAATGCTTCACCCCATGATCCTTCTTTGAATAATCAACAGATTAACTATGGAATTTTTGTACAAGCCTTTAAGGTAACATAATTCTCTCATTGTGTCATCCTTCACTGTTTATATTTCGAGACTAGTAGTTAAGATTAAGTTGTGAGTGTTGATCATTTAGACTATAATAGCTTAAATTATGTTTTTTTTTAGCTATTACTCTTTATTTAAATCCTTAAACAATGAAATAGGGATATATTTTGTTGTGAAATATATGAGCAATATTTTCTTCAATTTTATATAAATTAATTATTACTCTGTTTTATATGCAGATTATACTTTGGAAGCATATATGTATAAAAAGTTAAAATGGAAGGTGGACTTGAATGACCTATGGAGATATACTCTATTTAAATATGGAGTATATGCTAAATACTCTGTCATTTTATAGTTAAACATTTAATTTTTCCTAGACTTTTAAATTTATTAGTACTTTGAATTTTCAAAAATGTTTTGGGTAGTCTATAAGTCATTATTTTGTTATTTCTATTTTGAGATCTTATTCTCATTGTTGTTTGATTATCATTAATGAAAATTTATTTTACTAATTAATTATTCTTGTTAATGACTTATGGTTCTTGAGATTTTGTAAGTTATTGTTAAAAATGTATAGGTATAATATAAGAAAAATTGGCTATTAACACGAAATATTTGTATGTCATTTAATAAAGCTTAAAAACTTTTACGACACTTTTAATTAAAATTTACAATGCTATTAAAGTGCTCCACTAGGCACACGAATTGTCTTATTGTACTATATTTTGGAGACACTTTGAAAGCATTGGTATAATGTATTTAAACCGCCTCCATCAAACCTTATGATGCTTTTGATCTACTATACCGATGTTTTAAAAAAGCGTCGTAATAGGGGTTAGAGACACAGAAAAAGCCAATGCTTTTAAGAGCGTTGCTAAAAGGTGTAGCAACGCTTTTAAGCGATGTAATATGAAATAAATTAGTGTTGCAACAGACTATTTTCTTACTGGTGTATGTGCTCGTGCGTTGAGCAAAAAAGCTCCGAGTTTTAGGATTTGGGTGAATTGAGGTTTGATTTATGGTGTTTGGATGATGTCATTTTGTGACTTTGGATTTGTGTTTAGGCCAAGGTAAGGTTCTTGGGCTATGGTTTGTGTTTGAGGCTTTTCGAGGGTTTAGTTTTGAGGTGTTTTTGGGTTTATACATACTCAAACTCGACCTAAGCTAAGTCCACTTGTCAGGGTTGTTTCATCATCAAATCGCTACATCGGGAGACCCTAATCTTCCCATAGAAACCCTATAAGGTAAAATCCCAAAATTACCTTTTTTTTACCTGTAAGACTCTAATCTTTCCACCAAAACCTTATTTGGTTAAAATCACAAAATTTTACTCATACCGATAAGATAAGACCCTAATCTTCCCACCATAACCTTTTCCGGATAGAAATCTAAAATTACCCCTCCAATTTATAAGACCTTGATCTTCCCATCGAAGTCCTATTAGGGAAAAATTTAAAAATTACCACTCCTACCGATAAGACCCTAATCTTCCCACCAAAACCCTATAGGGGTAAAAATCCGAAATCACCCTTCCTACTCATAAGACCCTTATTACCCACTATAGACCAATTAGGGTAAAATCCCAAAATTACCCTTCATACCTCTTAGATCCTAATCTCCCCACCAAAACCCTTTTATAGTAAAGTCCATAAATTAACCACCTTACTGGTAAGAACCTGGTATTCCCAACGAAACCCTATTGGGGTAAAATCCCAAAATTAACCCTTCTATTGATAAGACCCTAATCTTCCACCAAAACTCTATTGCAGTAGAAATCTGGAATTACCCCTCCTACTCGTAAGACCCTGATAATCTTGCCAAAACCGTAGTAAGGTAAAATTCCAAAATTACTCCTCTTAATTATTAGACTCTAATCTTCCCATTAAAACTCTATTAGGTTAAAATCCCAAAATTACCCCTCCTACATGTAAGACCCTAATCTTTCCACAGAAACCTTAATGGGGCAAAGTCGCAAAATCACCCCTCCTACTGGTAAGACACTGATCTCCCCACCGAATCCCTATTAGGCATTAGTAAAGAAAGGTTTAAATGCTTTGGTTTTCTATCCTTATATGTTGTAGTTATTGAGGAGAAGCATATATAGACGAAGCACATGGGATATAAACAAATGTTATGGATTTTAAGACGCACTAATAAAATGATGCGTAATAGGAGGGGGTTTCACGTTTCTTTAAGTTTCTTTAACTGAATGCGACTTAGGATCGAAGGATATGGCTTGAACAAGAACCAATCTCTGGAAATTGTGCAAGTCTCGTTAACAACCTTCAACCAATCTCTGGAAGAAGATCACTAACCCTCTCACTTTGAACGATTCACTCGGGACAAAGCTTAAGGCCTCTTAACCTTTGAATGATTCACTCGAAACAAAGAATTAAGGTTGAACAAGAATCTCTCAAGTTCTAATTGAATTCTCACGAATACAAGGTTTATTTTTGTGAAAAGGTTGAATGAATTACAAATGCATAAGACCCCCTATTTATAACAAAAGAAACCTAAACTAACTAGGACTAGGACTCTAATGACCGACTTGGGCAGCAAGCAAAAGACTTGGTCAAAACAAAGACTTGGTCAAAGCAAAGACTTGGTCAAAGCAAAGACTTAGTCAAAGCAAGCAAGTTGAGCTTGACTCAATCTCAACTTCTAACAACACTAATTTATTTCATTGCCAAATCCACTTGATCTTGATCCATTTTAATCAATGTGACCCAAGTTTGACCCTTTTGCAAATCAAATCCACTCGGACACACCATCAAGTTAATTGGATCCAAATATGAATTTCCCTTCTTCTTGATATCCATATAATTCCCCCCTTCTTCAAACGAATTTGCCCTCAAATTCTCATCCTCAAGATACGGTGAAAGATCTCCAACATTGAAGGTAGCACTCACATTGCCATATTCACTAGGAAGATCAAGCTTATATGCGCTATCTCCATAGGCGTCAATAACTTCGAATGGACCATCTGCCCGAGGCATTAGTTTATTTTTGCGTTTCTCTGGGAACCTCTCCTTCCTTAAGTGTAACCATACCAAGTCCCCAACCTTGTAGATAGGCTGCCTTCGGTTCTTGTTAGACCGCGTCTTGTACACTTCATTCATCCTTTCAATTCTTTCCTTAACCTCAGCACAAGTCTTTAAGAACACCTCAAGACGTTTTTTAGCATCAACATGAATATCTGTCTTCTTTAATGGAAGCAAATGAATAGGCAAAAACGGATTAACACCATACACAACCTCAAATGGTGTCTTTTGTGTAGTAGAGGAGTGAGACCGATTGTAAGCAAATTCAGCATATGCTAGCTTGTTATCCCAATCCTTTTGAGTTCTACTAACTAATCCTCTTAGCAACTGACCTAAGGTACGATTTGTGACCTCGGTTTGACCATCTGTTTGAGGGTGGTGGGAGGTACTAAACATTAACTTAGTCTCCACAAGCTTCCACAAACACTTCCAGAAATGGCTCAAGAACTTTGAATCTCGATCTGAGACTATGCTCCTTGGAATACCATGCAATTTCACTATCTCCTTGAAGAATAAATCTGCTACATGTTGAGCATCATCTGTTTTATGCATTGGGGTGAAATGAGCCATCTTCGAAAATCTGTCAACTACAACCATGATAGCATCCTCAATTTGTCTTTGAAGTTCTTTAGATGCCTCTGGATCACATCTATAGGCTGGTTTGTTAGGCAATGGTGCCCCTGGGATTAGATCGATTGCATGCTCGATTCCCCTGATAGGTGGCAGTCCCTTGGGTAGCTCCTTAGGGAACACATCTCTAAACTCTTCTAGCAATGCATATAGAATATCATTCTCCATGTTCCCATGTGGTTGGGCTTCTTTAATCACCAAAAGGTAGCACAATCCCCCATTCTCCATAATCTCGTTGTCTAACTCCTGTTGGGAGATAAACATGGTAGGCTTTGGTTGTGCTTTTGTTTTGCAGCTTATGTAGTATTCATTAGGTGACATGGGCATTAATTTGATTCTTTTATTTCCGCTCAATACTGTGTAGGTATTTGCTTCCCCATCATGGATCACCTTCCTATCAAACTGCCAAGGCCTCCCAAGTAGTAGATGACAAGCGCTCATTGGATTAACGTCACACCATAGCTCTTCTTTGTAGTTTCCAATGGAAAACGTGACTAGTGCTTGCTTCTTAACTCTTAGACCCTTTGAATCATCAAGCCAACTTAGTTTGTATGGTTTCCCATGATCTCTGGTTGGCAACCCTAGCTTATGAACCATCTCACTTGAGGCTACGTTTGTGCATGAACCACTATCAATGATAACATTGCACGCTCTATCTTTAACTACACACCTCGTATGAAACAAATTCTCTCTTTATTCATTTGATTCATTCACCTCTGTGAGCATCACTTTCTTTAACACCAAGGTTTGGTGTTCTTCATCAGCAAAAGCATCCTCATCCTCATCCTCATCCTCATCTCCTTCTTGCTCTAAGGTGTGTTCCTCTTCTATAGCAACAAAATTGTAGTGCCTTTCCTCCTCTTCCATTTCGAGATACTTCTCCATGGTCAAGGCCCTCTTTGAGGGGCATTGGGACACTACATGTCCTCTCCCTTGGCATTTGAAGCACTTCACTCTACTCGTTGCTTCTTCTTTTGAAATCGGAACATCTTTCTTATTTTCAGGCCACTTTCTCTCAAAAGGTTTTTTACCATCCATCTTTGCGGTGTTAGTAGGATTCATGGATTCCTTAGCATTATGAGGGGTGAAAGGTTTAGAATATGGTCTTGATGTTCCACCCTTTTCTTCCTTAAGGTGCTGCTCAATCTTCAATGCAAGCTTGCATACTTCGTGGTAAGAATTTTTGGACTGCAATTCACACCTTCTTGCTATATCTCAATTTAATCCTTTTAGAAACCTTGCAATCCTCAGAGGTTCCTTTTCTTCAAGGTCACAAAGTGCATATAAACGCTCATGTTCCACGATATATTCCTTGACTGTTTTGCTTCCTTGGAACAGGTTTTGTGAGCTTGATGAATTGCTCTTGCTCAAAGTCACTAGGAACGTATTTAGCTCGAAGCTTCTTCTTCAACTCGCTCCATGTAGTGATTTTGGATTTTCCAGCCTTCTTTCTTTTAGATTTTAGGTTTTCTAACCATGTGCCCGCGCTTTTGATCAATCGAATATAAGTTATTTTGAATATTGTTGCTTCATTAAACCCCTTATATTCTCCAATTTTCTCCACTTGCCTTTCCCATTCAAGGTAATTTTCCGGATCACCTAGTCCATCGAAGTCATCTAGTTTGATGCCTTTATCATCGAGTTGTTGGCTAGGGCATGGATTGGATTGATTAGATTCCGAGTCTTCCTCCTCATCATTCTTGTTTTTATAGTAGTGAATGGAATTTGGATCTAGCCGCCTTGAATAATCAGCCACTACCGCATCAATGCGTGTTTTTGTTCTCGCTTCCATTCGTTCTATGGCTTCGAGGATACTCTTGAGAGACATCCCTTCTTGCTCCATATTTTGTTACTACTTCCTCCTAGATGGAGCAAATATACCAGAAAACCAAGAATCCTGATTTTCGTACACAATCTTGAACTCTCTTTAAAGTTTGAAAATTTTCCTCCCCGGATTTGGTTCCTTTTTGGTGTTGTTGAATGTTCTTGCTTCGAAATTATAGCAAACGACCTCCAAATCTCCTGAAATTTTATATGCTTATTAATTACAAGATTTCACCTAATTTTCGCTTAAGAATCACCCAATTTGAACAAGGCACACAGAAGTTATCGTTCTCCAAAGTTCTGCCCAAAAAGTGGTTGAATCTGGGTAAACTCACCTTTGCTCTTAACGACGAGCAGGTCCTCCTACAAGGACGTTCCTCCCTACTTAAAACAAAGCTCTAATACCAATTTGATGCGTAATAGGAGGGGGTTTCACGTTTCTTTAAGTTTCTTTAATTGAATGCGACTTAGGATCGAAGGATATGGCTTGAACAAGAACCAATCTCTGGAAATTGTGCAAATCTCGTTAACAACCTTCAACCAATCTCTAGAAGAAGATCACTAACCCTCTCACTTTGAATGATTCACTCGGGACAAAGCTTAAGGCCTCTTAACCTTTGAATGATTCACTCGAAACAAAGAATTAAGGTTGAACAAGAATCTCTCAAGTTCTAATTGAATTCTCACGAATACAAGGTTTATTTTTGTGAAAAGGTTGAATGAATTAAAAATGCATAAGACCCCCTATTTATAACAAAAGAAACCTAAACTAACTAGGACTAGGACTCTAATGACCGACTTGGGCAGCAAGCAAAAGACTTGGTCAAAACAAAGACTTGGTCAAAGCAAAGACTTGGTCAAAGCAAAGACTTAGTCAAAGCAAGCAAGTTGAGTTTGACTCAATCTCAACTTCTAACAACACTAATTTATTTCATTGCCAAATCCACTTGATCTTGATCCATTTTAATCAATGTGACCCAAGTTTGACCCTTTTGCAAATCAAATCCACTCGGACACACCATCAAGTTAATTGGATCCGAATATAAATTGCCCTTCTTCTTAATATCCATATCATAAAAGACACAAGTGTTATGGATTTTAGTAAAACTACAACACTTGTGAATTATAATTTTTTTGAGTTTTTTTTATTAGAGCCCATCAAGTGCTAAAATATTTTTTTAATTTATCCAATGACAATATATCATTGCATATTGCTGTCAATCCCAATTTCCAATAAGGAGGACTTATATTAGAGATGAAATGTGTTAAAATATTTATTAATAAATTCTCACAAAATTGTTATTAATTTATAAATCTAATCTACTTCAGCAAAACTAATAATGTATTTATGTCAACACTTAATGCTAGCTAGAAACCTAATCTAAGATAAGATAAGAATAGTGTATAAAATAAAGAATTCAAACCTAATGATGATTAATCTAACCTAATCAAGAAAGACCTAATCTAATTCTATAATATACAAAAACAAATGGGATGATCTACCTAATTAGAGATGTTGTCTTGCCCCAAGAAAGTATTCAACCTATATTTCCTTAATCTCCACCAGCTCCTCAAGTGAGTATGGCGTTGTTTTTGGAAATACCTGAGAAGTTGAGAAATAGGTTATTATTATTTAAGACCAGAACATCTTATTGAAACACGCTCAAGTATAAATTTCGGTAGAGTTTCCTCTCTAATTAGGCCTATTTCCATTTATATAATACAAAGGTACCTATTTTTGCAATCAATAACATATCTGTATCCCAACACAACTCGCAATTCACAATTCATTCATAACACAATTCACCACCATTCATTCACAACACAAATCACAACATTTCCATCCAACTCCATTTAATTAACAACACAATTCACAACCATTCATTCCCATCCAACTCCATTCATTTCACAACCATTCTCCATCCAATTCTAACCATCCCATTCTCAACTCAAGGTATCTATAGATCTCAAAAATTTAATACGAAAAAAATTATCATACGTACCATTGAAAGATCCTCACAAGACGCATGGCAGTGGAGGATTTCAAACACAAAACATATCAAAAAGTAGCTATACATTCTGTAGTGAATTCAAATAGAAGATAAGATGTAAATCAAATAGATCTATTTAGACGAATTTAGCCATATTCTAAAGTTATACTTGATCTATTTGGATCGATGTATGCATATTTTAGGTCAAACTTGTTCATTTCTACCCAAATACTAATATCTAAGCCAAAATTCTTCCTATTTGATTTATTTAGACTCAAAGTGATGTACTAGGACCGGTTTAGGCATAATTTAAGGTCAATCTTGATATATTTGAGCTACTTAGGCTCAGAACAATGTATTTAGACCGATTAATTCATATTTTAGGTCAAACTTAGTCATTTCTACCCAAATACTAGTTTCTAAGCCAAAGTGATGTAATAGGACCGATTTAGGCATATTTTAAGGTCATACTTGTTATATTTAAGTTACTTAGACTCATAACAAGGTATTTGGACTTGGTTATTCATATTTTAGGTCAAACATAGTCATTTCTACCAAAATACTAGTTTCTAAGCCAAGGTGATGTAATAGAACCGATTTAGGCATATTCTAAGGTTATACTTAATATATTTGAGTGACTTAGACTCATAACAATGTATTTGGACAAATTAACTTGTGCAAGCTCCTAATGCCTCTTGCCCTCTTGTATATCAACTTAGTCAAACATCCTGATAATTCCTGTATCCTATTAGCAACAAAAAACTTTGCCAAAACCTCTTTGTAAAATCTCCCTAAAAGCCTCCCCTAAACAATTCCTCCTTTCCTTTCCTTCTAGTTCGTTTCCACATCCATGTAAAATCATATATGTAACATAAGTCATGCTAAGCATTGTCTGCATTAGGCACATGGATTTTGAGTCATACTAAACCTTATTTGCATTAAACTCATGAATCATAAGTCAAGCCTTGTCTCATTCACACTTAGCAAACTCACCCAAGCTACGCTAAAATTTTCCATAATCTTGAAACCTAACCATAGCTAGAATCTTCACATTGCAGGAAAATCAATAATTAAGTAGCAATCAAGCCATTATCCTGAAAATTGGCAAAAAGAAGGGCAAGCAAACATGACCCTAGGGGCTGAGATCTCCCTTTTGAAAGCCTCTAGGGCCTCTTCTTTGAGTCCCGTGACATTTCCCTAAAGAATTATCACAACACAACCAGAAATCCATGTAAGGAAGCTCAAGGCTCTCCTTAGCCATATAGCAATACACTAAGAAAACTCTAGGTTTTCTATACTATATTAACCTCTAATCCTAGCAAACATCAACAAAAAAACCATAAAGTTCCAACATAAATGCATAAAACCACAAAACTCCCACAAGGTAGTGCCCATAGAAAAAACCTAGTTATTAAAATAAAAAAGGCAATTCTTATGACTTACCTAAACAACCAAAAAATTACTGACTCTAACACATTCAAAATCGGGGGCTTACCACTCAAACCCATTCTGCAAACACATCAAAAACGAGGAGGTTACCACTCATACCCGTCCTTTTCCAAATCATTAAGTAAAAGACCATTTTTCTCTTGAAATAAAAAAAGTGACAATCACGATGACGATAAAAAAGCCGGGTTGACACCATATGACTCCTTAACACTTCAATGACCCTATGACTCGGGAGGTGTCCCTATAATAGACAATGTCTTGAGAGGTGTCTCTACAATATGCAATGGCCTAGAAGGCATGTCCAAAATACGCCATGACTCAAGAGGTGTCCTTTAAATACACAATATCTTAAGAGGCATCCTTAAAATAAATAATGGCTCAAGAGGCGTCCCTACTATATGCAATTACTTGGAAGGCTTCCCTATAATATGTAGATTGGCTTAAGGCTCAGGAGGAATTCCTCAAATACCTAAAGTAAATTAAGGAAACCATGGGCCCAACCAGAAATCCCGAATGGATCATTTTACGAATTCAATCCCTAGAAGAAGAAACTAAAATCCTTCTGCCCGTGAAGTTGCTCTATTAAACAAAACTCTTCCCTAGCGGATGACAATTCCTAGCATATCAACATCCTAAGAAGATAAGCGTCCTCACAAGGATAAAAATGGGAAGATGCCCTTAAAAGTTATTCAAAATCTCCAAATGGGACCTCCTCAGCCAAAACGCAAACTAAAAAGAAGTCCTCAATGAAGGTCATCTACCCCCGTTATGATCGAAGGTAGTAAAACCTTCAAAATCAATGATTTCAACAATCTAGGTTCAAAGACCAATATATATGCAAACCCTATTTGAGCAAGGTAGCACCCTCTCAAACTACTAAAGCCTCCTTAGTAAATCTCTTGTGCGTAAGGAGCAACATACTTAGTCCCTCCTTAATTTTTTGCCGCTACAGCGGCTCCCATCTAACATAGCAGGTTATGTCTCTCTAGCATAGTAGGCCATGTCTCTCAACTACGCCACCCTAATAACATCTCACTACTAGCGCAGCAAGACAAGTCTCCAAGTCTCGTTACTACGATAGCGGCTCCCCATTGGCACGGCATGTCAATCTATAAGTCGCGCCATTCAAGTAGTGGCTTCTACTCAACACCAGTCTCCTAGCTAGAAGCTCTTTTTCTCAGCCCACGAAGCAAGCATCAAACACAATAGCTGAACAAAACCTAGAGTTTGGGAGTCAAACGCAAGCATAGGCGTGCAATGCCCATTATGCATCCAACGCTCAGTCCTGCTTAGGTCCTTTCTAGTTCATTTCCTATAAGCATCAGATAAACAGCTTCAGCGCTTGACACACAATGTCCAAGCATTAGCGAAAAGCGCTCTTGTCCAATTCCAAGCCTCTCTTTAGCTGAGCAAAAGATTCTTAATATGTTAGCATGTGTTCAAAAAACTATAAAAGACGCGCCTAAAAATTGGGATGAAAAAGCATTTGGTCAGACAGGAAGCTTCTCCTAAATCCATCCATGCTTTCTTCATCATTGCCAGGAATTCCTCTTTGCCTATACGTCATAGTCACCGACTTAGCGGTTAAGGCTATGCTTGCCCAGGAGGTACATGGAAAGGAAAATACCATCTACTACATCAGCAAAAAGCTCCTTAAGTATGAAACCAGGTATACAAACCTCGAGAGACTTAGTATTGCATTAGTTTGTACAACTAAAAAGCCTAGACACTACATGTTCTCACACATTATACATATTGGGTCAAAAATGGATACTGTAAAAATATTTTTTTAAAAAACCCGCTTTCAATGGCTGCCTTTTGAGATGGCTAGTTTGATCCAAATATATCCCATAAAAAGAATCAAATGATTTGTAGTTTAAACTTCTTGGTCGAATCGCCATCAAAAGATTCCGAGGAAAATTATGATCTCTAAGACAAAGATCTCCTTTTAACAGAAAAGAACCAGTGGTTGTTGTTCTTTGATTGTTCCTCTAACCATAAAGGGTAAGGTGCAAGGATACTCCTAGTATCCTTACAAGAAGAGCACACCCCTATATCAATCAAGCTAGATTTCAGGCCACCAATAATGTCGCTAAGTACGAAGCATGAATTCTTGGTCTATAAGTAGCAATATCCTTAGACATTCAAAATCTTTGAGTTTATGGTGATTCCTCCTTGATAATCGACCAAATTTTTGGAAAATGGAAAGTTAGTAGTGAAAGTCTTGCTCTTTACCAGGCTTATCTCGAACAATTGACCAAGTAGATCCCAGAATTTAAATTTCTTTATCTTCTCTAAGATGAGAATCAATTCGCTAAAACACTGGCTAGACTCGCATCAATGGTCAATTTTCCATCAAACATGACCGAAATGCCTTTCATCATAAAGAGAATTCTAAAGCAGCACATGTCATTATTCTAGACATTGACGAAGAGGATGGTGAACCCTGGTACTCTAACCTCCTAAGATACAAAAAAAAAGTACCCTGTAAAATCCTCTAATAGAGATAAGAAAGCCTTAATACTCCTTGTTGCTCAGTTTATCGCTCAATTCAATCAACTTTACAAGCGCGTCCTTGAGGGAATCCTTCTCAGGTGCATAAGTAAATAGGAAGCTGACACTCTAATGTTTTAGGTCCATAACAGAGTTTGTGGAACCCACATGAATGGTAAAATGCTATCTAAGAAGATAGCATGACTTGGGTACTACTGGACCATTATAGAAGACAATTGTGCATGGTACGTAAAAACATGCATAACTTACCAACATTGTGCAAACCTTCAGCACATTCCTCCGTCATTCCTGAATACTCTTTAGTATACGGGATGAAAGTTGTCTAACCCGTTGAGCTTGGACTTTGATCGGTTGTCGCTACCCTATCAAAAGTAACCAATTAACCTAAACTAATGTAGCTCGGGTAAGTAGGGTCTATTCACCCACCCTTATTCCAATGTTGCCTAAGCTAGTATTAAACACTATTAGGAATGTCAAGAATAATAAGGAGCTAATGTGACTACTGGTTAAGCTAAACTATTCTAAGACATGATTTATTAATAAACATAGATTACCGATATGAGACAAGCATCTTAGATAACAGATCCCTACTAGTGTGACTTAAACATTGATTTGTATTCTAATCCAGCGAATGTAACACATAAAGTAATTTCTTGGACAAAGGCACCTTGAACTTTACAAAAGATCTCTCTCGAGTATCAATAACTTCTTTCTAAAGCAATCTTACCTACTGTCGTGGATTAATGAAATATCAAGACCTTAGACACAACATACTATAGGTCTCATTGATCATGATGTCTACTTTCATGATCATCAATCACACCTTCATCAGTGATTCAAATGTAGATTTTGAGTTGACTCTTCTCACAAACATAATTCATGTCATTAATCAACTAGGTCTAGACTTTTAATGGAATTAAATCCAATCAAAGATTAAAAGAATCAACTTTATGTATTTATATTTAGGTTTTGGGATTTATTCAATACCTATTCCATACTAGGGTTCATCGTGGTGCTAAATAAATAAACTACTAACGCATATTGCAAATATACTCAACACAAACAATAAACAAAGCCATAATCTATGCTACAAAAATAAAAAAATTATAATAGAAAACAGTACTATAATAAGAACATAATTTAGTTAGAAAAAGTACTGAATTAAACAAACTGAACATATCCACAATACTAATGTACTAGAAACTTGAAAATAAAGTAAACAACAAATAGCAGCAAAACTAAGAGAATTTTGAGAGAGTTTTGAGAGATCTAATGCTAAACTACTAAGTACATGTAGAACTAATTAAAAACCCTAATACTATACTAAACATAACCTAATCTCTTAAAACCGCCCAAATAGCCCTAAACATGTACATACAAAGTTTGGGATTCAATACAACCCTCGTTGAAAAAAAGCACAATGACAAGCCACTCAATCGAGCGTTTATGTTAAGCTTCAAGCATCAACCGCTAGTAAAACCCTATTACCACCAAAACGTATTTGTGGTTATGTTAAGCTTCAAGCATCAAGCGTTAGCATCTGGCTTCAAGTGTATGCTTCCAGCGCTTAGTGCACAGCAAGCGCCAAATGCCCTAATCAAGCTCAGCACCAAAAGCTAGCGTCCAACACATTCTCTTCCTCTAGCGCTCAATTTGTAATAGAACCTGACCTTCTTCTTATCCTAGAGCTTGATGCACAGTCTAGCACTAGACATCCTAGCCTTGTTCCTCCATAAAAAGACTCTTTTTTGCCTATAAATACCCCCTCATTTGATGACTTCGGCTTACATTTTTTGCTACCATTCTTAAGAGCCGTCACTTTGCTCAAATACACTAACATAGCACCCTTAAATACAATAAAAGCCTCCCCAACATCCTTCATACATACCAAGGATCAATCTAAGATCATTTGGTAGAACCATGCAAGGAAACATTACCCCTTCTACACATACTCAAGAAAAGACTCAAGCAAAAAACCACTCCTCAACGGTAAACACTGAGGACCCCTAATCTATTTCAATTACATTTTATGCTTTGTCTACTTCTACTTTATTCCTAATCTAGTCTTTGGATCTAGTGGTTTTTATCCACTTAAGACCCTTAGATTGGACTCTCTTTGTGATAATTGTGGGAGGTGCAAACTCCTTTTCACATGAACATCTATTACAATCCTTTTGTCTCTTTTGATGAGTCTTAATCCAGCAAAGAGACCTCACTTGAATGCTCTCTTTTAATTAACTCACACACACTCTTGTTTCAAGTTCTCACTTTTGCCTTTGATGTGAAGAGCTAGGAGCAACTCCTACTTCACTAGGTTAAGCCTCAAAACCCTAACTTTGAGCACCTTATTCAAGGAACCATCTCCATAGATTGGTCTAGTCTTAATCTCAAAGGCAACCCCTCTCCCTTGCCTTTACTTATTACAAGTTATATTATGTTATTTTTTTCCCTTCTACGGTTAGTCTATGATGCTAAGACTTGACTCTTGACCCTTTTATGAGCAAATCCTAGACTTACGTCACACTTAAAAGTACATTGAGGAGTTATCCTTAAGAATAATTTCTTGTTCAAGCAACATAACCCACACTTTGATCTTGTTCATCTCGTTACGTAAATGATGATATAAGGCTAAATAATAAATGCCTATTGAACTATAATGTATGTCATGGAGAAGGGCCTCTTTAGGACCAAATCTTCATTTGATTAGTGAATCTTCAACTTAACATCATTCCAAAACCCTATTTGGGTAAAATCCCAAAATTACCCCTTCTATAGGCAAGACCCTAATCTCCCCATCGAAACCCTATCCAGGTACAAATCTGAAATTACCCCTCTAACTAGTAAGACCCTAATCTTCCTAATAAAACCCTACTAGAATAAAATCCTAAAAATATCCCTCCCACTAATAATACCATGATCTTCCCACCGAAACCCTAGCGGGGTAGAATTTTGAAATATTACCCATCCTACTAGTAACACCCTGATTTTCCCAGTTAAACCCTAATAGGGTAAAATCACGAAATTACCCCTCTTACCTAAAAGACCCTTATCTTCCTACTAAAATCGTTTGGGGTAAAATCCCCATATTTCCCCTCCACTGCTTAGATATTGATCTTCCCACCAAAACCCTATTGGGGAAGATATATGAAATTACCCGTCCAATTAATAAAAACTTGATCATCCCACCGAAATCATATCAGGGTAAAAATCTTAAATCACCCCTTTTACCTCAAAGACCTGATCTTCCCATAGAAAACCTTTTAGTGTAAAATCCCAACATTACCCCTCTTACCGATAATACCCTATTATTCCCATTAAAACACTATCGGGGCAGAAATCTTCTAACTAAAACAATATTAGGGTCCTCCTACTAAGATTCCAACCTTCTAAGACCCTAATCTTCTCACTTACACCTTATTAGAGTAAAATCCCAAAATTTCCCTTCCTACTTGTAAGACCCTAATCTTCCCACTAAAACCATATTGGGGTAATATCTATAAATTACCCCTCCTATTGCTAAGATCCTGATCTTCCCACCAAAACCCTATTGGGGTAGAAATATATAATTACCTCTCGTACTAGTAAGACCTAATTCTACCCACCGAAATACTATTAGGTTAAAATAACAAAATTACCCATCCTACTGTGTGAAAATTTGAAATTACACTCCTACTAGTACAGTCCCACTTACACCCTAATAGGGGAAAATCCCCAAATTACCCCTCCTACATGTAATACCCTAATCTTCCCACTGAAAACCGTATTGGGGTAAAATCCCTATATTTCACCTCCACTACTAACATCTTGATCTTCCCACCAAAACCCTATTGGGGTAGATATCTTAAATTACCCCTCCTATTGATAAAAACTCGATCTTCGCACCGAAACGCTATTAGTATAAAATCCCGACATTACCCCTTCTATTAGTAAGACCCTGATCTTTCCACCAAAACCCTACTAGTAAGATTGTGATCATCTCAATTAAACTCGATAAGGGTAAAATGTCCAAATTATTTCTCCTACCTGTAAGACCGTAATCTTCCCACTTAATTCATATTAGGGTAAAATCTCTAAATTACCCATCCTACATCTAAGATCCTAATCATCCAACCAAAACCCTACTGGGGTAGATTTCTAAAATTACCCTTCCTACCAATAAAAACCTAATCTACCCACCTAACCCCTAATGTGAAAAAATCTGAAATTACCCATAATACTGCCAATACCCTAATCTTCCCTTAGAAATCCTATTAGTGTAAAATCATAAAACTACCCCTCTTACTAGTAAAATGCTCATCTTCCCACTAAAACCTTATTATGGTAAAATTTCAAAATTAGTCCTCCTACTTGTAAGACCCTAATCTACCTATTGAAACATTATTGGAGTAAATTCCCAAAATTGCCCCCCTACAGCTAAGATCTTGCTCTTCCTATAGAAATCCTATTGGGGTAGAAATTTGAATTTACCCCACCTAATGATAACAACTAATCTTTCCACCAAAATTGTATCGGGGTAGAAATCTAAAATTACAACTCCTATCGGTAAGACTCTAATCTTTCCACCAAAACCCTATTAGGATAAAATCTCCAAATCACCCCTCCTACCGATAAAACCTTGGTCTTCTCATTGAAATCCTCTTAGGGTAGAAATCTAAAATTACCCCTCTTACTAGTAAGACCCTAATCTTCCCAACTATACCCTATAAGGGTAAAATCCTCGAATTTCCCCACCTACCTATAAGACCCTAATCTTCCCATTATAAAAGTATTGAGGTAAAATTCACAAATTATCCTATTGAAATAGTAGTATGAAATTACCCCTCCTACTCGAGAGACCTTGTTCTTCCCATCAAAATATTATTAGGGAAAAATCACGAAATTACCGATAAAACCCTAATCTTCTCATACCGATAAAACTCTAATCTTCCTACCATAACCAAAGTAGGGTAGAGATCTGATTTTCCCCTCCAACTAACAAGACCTTGATCATCTCAACGAAACACTATTAAGGTAAAATCCCAAAATAACCCCTCTTACAAGTAAGATCTTAATTTTTCCACCAAAACCATATCAGGCTAGAAATTAGAAATTACACCCCCCCCCCCCCCCCCCCCCTCTTACTAGTAAGACCCTTATCTTCCCGCTTAAACCCTATTAGGGTAAAATCCTGAAATTTCCCCTTCTACTTCTAAGATAATGATCTTCCCATTACAACTATATTGGGGTAAAATCCCAATTTTCCCACCGAAACCCTATTGGGGTAGAAATCTAAAATTACCCCTCGTACTGATAACAACTTATTTTTCCATCGAAACCCTATAGGGGTAGAAATCTAAAATTACCCCTCTTAATTACAAGACCCTAATTTTCCTACTGAAACCCTAATAGGGTAAAATCTCAAAATTACCCCTCATATCGATAAGACCTTGATCTTCTAATCGAAATCCTACCGGGGTAGAAATATGAAATTACCCCTTTTATTAGTAAGACCCTGATTTTCCTAGTTAAACCATATTAGGGTAAAATCTAGAACCTGACCCTCCTAGTTGTAAGACCCTGAACATTCCACCGAAAATTTAATGCGGCAAAATCAAGAAATTACCACCTTACAAGTAAGACCATGCTCTTCCCACTAAAATCCTATTAGGGTTGAAATATGAAATTACTCGTCCTACCGATAAGACACAGATCTTCCTCCCGAAACACTACCATGATAGAAATATCAAATTACCCTCCTACTAGGATACCATGATATTCTAACTAAAACCTATTAGGATAAAATCCAAAAATTACCCCTCCTACCTATAAGACCCTAATCTTACCGCTGAAACTATATTGGGGTAAAATTCACTACCCCTCATATTACTAAAATCCTGATCTTCCTACCGGAACCCTATTAGGGTAGAAATCTGAAATCATCCCTTCTATGGGTAAGACCTTGTTCTTCCTATCGAAACACTATTAGGGTAAAATTACAAAAGTACTCATCTTATCGGGTATAAATCTAAAATTAACCCCTACTAGTAAGACCTTAATATTCCCATTGAATCCCTATTAGGATAAAATCTTGAAATCACCCCTCCTACCTGTAAAACACTAATCTTCTTGCCAAAATCTTATTTTTATAAAATCATAAATTCACCCCTCCTACAATTAAGACCTTACCCATCCCGCTGAAACCTTATCATGTTAGAAACCTAAAATTAACCCCTTATTAGAATTTCTCTAATCTTCCCACTTAAACCCCTTTAGGGAAAATTCCCAAAATTTGTTCTCCTCGTAAGACCTTAATTTTCCCGCCGATATCCTATTGAGGTAAAGTCCTTAAATTACCCCTACTATCGATAAGACATTTTCTTCCCCATCAGTAAGCTCCTAATCTTCTTACCAAAACCCTAATGGGGTAAAATACCTAAATTACACCTCCTACAAATAAGACCTAGATTTTCCTTATGTAACCCTGTTGGGGGAGAAATCTAATTTTACCCGTTCCTACCAGTAGCAACCTAATCTTCCCTTTGAAACACTATAAAGGTAAGATCCTAAAATTACCCTTCCTATAGGTAAGATCATTATCTTCCCACGAAAACCCTATTAGGCTATAAATCTAAAATTATCCCTCCTATTATTAAGACCCTCAACTTCTAACTTAAACCATAGTAGGGAAAAATTATGAAATTATCCCTCCTACCCGTAAGATCCTAATCATCCCATTGAAACTCTATAGGGGTAAAATCCCCAAATTACCATCGAAACCCCTATTGGGGTGGAAATCTAAAATTACCCCTCTTATCAGTAAGACCTTGATCTTCCTACTTAAACCCTATTAGGATGAAATCTCAAAATGACCCCTCCTACCAAGAAGAACTTGATCTTACCATCGATATCCTATCGGGGTAGAAATAAAAAATTACCCCTTTTACTAGTAAGACCATGATCTTCTCACTTAAACTTTATTAGGATAAAATCTCAAACTTACCCCCATCTCCTTGTTAGACCCAGATCTTTCAACCATAATCATATCAATGCAAAATCCCAAAATTACCTCAGGGCTGAAATCTAAATTACATAAACTATTGGTATAACCCTGATCTTGCTCCTAAAAACTTATCATTATAGAAATTTGAAATTAACAATCCTCCTAGTAATATCCTAATATATGCACTAAAACACTTTTAGGATAAAATCTCGCAATTACCTCTCCTACTAGTAAGACCTTATCTTCCTACTAAAATCCAATGGTAGTAATATCCAAAAATTACCCCTCCTACTTGTAAGATCCTAATCTTCCCACTAAAATCCTATTAGGGTCAAAATCTGAAATTAGCCCTCCTGCCTATAAGACCCTATTCTACCCACCAAAACCCTAATTGGGTAAAATCTTAAAACTACCCCTGTAACTGGTATGACATGTATCTCCCCAACAAAACTTATCAGGGTAGAAATCTGAAAGTACCCATCCAACTAGTAAGACCCTAATCTTCCTTTAGAAAACATACTAGGATAAACTCCTAAAAATATCCCTCTAACTACTAGACCATGATCTTCCCACTTAAACCCTATCGAGGTAGAAATCCCTAAATTACCCCTCCTAACTACCAGACCCTAATCTTTCCCCTAAAACCATATTGGGGTACAATCCCCAAATTTCACCTTAATCTCTAAGATCTTGATCTTCCCACCAAAATCCTATCAATATTGAAATTAGAAATTACCCCTCCTACCGCCAAGACCCTAATATTCTCACATAAACCCTACTAGAGTAAAATCTCAAAACTACCCCTCCGCTACCTTGATCTTCCCACTGAAACCCTATAGGGGTAAAAATCTAAAATTACCCCTCATATTGATAAGACCTTGATCTTCCCATCGAAATCCTATCATTGTAGAAATCTAAAATCACCCCTTTTATTAGTACGACCCTGATTTTCCCACTTAAACCATATTAGGGTAAAATTGAAAATTTAACCCTCTTAGATGTAAGACCCTGATCAGTCCACCAAAAATCTATTGCGGTAAAATCCATAAATTACCCCACCTACTAGTAAGATAATACTTTTCCCACTAAAATCCTATCAGGGTAGAAATCTGAAATTAATTATCCTATCGATAAGACCCTGATCTTCCTCCTGAAACCCTATCATGATAAAAATATGAAATTAACCCTCCTACTAGGAAGACCCTAATAATCTAACTGAAACCTATTAGGATAAAATTCCAAAATCACCCCTCATTGCTATAAGACCCTAATCTTACCGATAAAACTATATTGGGGTAAAATTCACTACCCCTCATATAGCTAAAATCCTGATCTTTACACTAAAACCCTATTAGGGTAGAAATCTAAAATCATCCCTCTTACGGGTAAAACCCTAATATTCCAATAGGTAAGACCCTAATATTCCTATAGGTAAGACCCTAATCTTCCTTCCAAAACACTATTAGGGTAAAATCATGAAATTACCCATCTTATCGAGTATAAATCTAAAATTACCCCTCCTACTAGTAAGACCCTAATATTCCCATTGAATCCCTTTAGGATAAAATCTTGAAAATAATCCTCTTACTTGTAAAATCTTGATCTGCTTGACAAAAGCTTATTTATTTAAAATCTTGAAATTACCCCTCCTATATGTAAGACCAAAATCTTCCCACTGAAACCTTATCATATTAGAAACCTGAAATTCACCCTCTTATTAGTAATACTCTAATCTTCCCACTAAAACCCTATTAAGGAAAAATCCCAAATATAGTCCTCGTTGTAAGACATTGATTTTCCCACATATACCCTATTGGGGGGTAAAGTCCTTAAATTAGCCCACCTATCGATAAGACACTAGTCTTCCCTATTAGTAAGTTCTTAATCTTCTTACCAACCCTAATGGGGTAAAATAGCTAAATTACACCTCCTATCGATAAGTCCTAGATTTTCCTTTTATAACCCTATTGGGGTAAAAACCTAATTTTACCCCTTCTACCAGCAAGACCCTAATCTTCCCACCAAGACACTATTAGGGTAAAATCCTAAAATTACCATTCTTATAGGTAAGATCTTTATTTTCCTACCAAAACCCTATCAGGCTAGAAATCTAAAATTAGCCAACCTAATAGTAAGACCCTCAACTCCCACTTAAAACATATTAGAGTAAAATTTCAAATATGCCCCTCCTTCATGTAAGATACTAATCATTCCATTGAAATTGTATAAAGGTAAAATCCCCAAATTACCCCCATACAGCTAAGATCCTTATTTTCCCACCAAAACCCTATTGGGGTAAAAAATATAAAACTACCCCTCTAATTGATAACAAAAGATCTTTCAAATGAAACCTTATCAAGGTAGAAATCTAAAATTACCCCTTCTATCAACAAGACCCTGATCTTCCCACCGAAACCCTGTTAGGGTAAAATCTTAAAATTACCCCTCCTATAGGTAAGACCTTGATCTTCCCATCGAAATCCTATCCTGGTAGAAATCTGAAATTACCCCTTTTTCTAGTAAGACTCTGATCTTCCCATAAAAATCCTATTAGAGTAGAAATCTAAATTTAGCCCTCCTGCTGGTAAGACCCTAATCTACCCAAAGAAACCCTATTTGGGTAAAATCCCAAAATTACCCCTCAAACCAATATGACCCTAATCTCCCTACTAAAACCCTACATGGGTAGAAATCTGATATTACCCCTTCAACTAGTAAGACCCTAATCTTCTTTCTAAAACTCTACTAGGATAAAATCCTGAAAATACCCCATCCACTACTAAGACCATGATCTTCCCAATTAAACCTCATTGGGGTAGAAATCTGAAAGTACTTCTCCTATTAGTAAGACCCTAATCTTCGCACTTAAACCCTATTTGGGTCAAATCCCAAAATTACCCCTCTGAACTGTAAAACCCTAATATTCCCTTTGAAATTGTATTGGGGTAAAATCCTCAAATTTCCCCTCCATTGATATGATCTTGATCTTCCCACCAAAACGCTATTGGGGTAGATATCTAAAATTACCCCTCCTTGCTATAAAAATATGATCTTCCTACTGAAACCCTATTGGGGTTGAATCAAAATTATCCCTCCTACCGTTAAGACCCTAATATTCCCACATAAACTCTACTGAAGTAAAATCTCGAAATGACCCCTCCTAATAGTAAGACCCTAATCTTCCAACCAAAACTGTATCAGGGCAAAAATATGAAACTACCCCTGCTTCTAGTAAGACCCTAATCATGCCACTTAAACCCTATTAGGGTAAAATCTCAAAATTATCCCTCCTACCTGTGATACCAAAATCTTCTCACTAAACTTATATTGAGGTAAAATCCCCAAATTACCCTTCCTACTGCTACAATCGTGATCTTCCTACCAACACCCTATTAAGGGGAAGATATCTAAAATTACTCTCTCCTTTACGGTTAAGAACTTGATCTTCCCACCGAAACCCTATCTAGATAGAAATCTGAAATTACCCCTCTTATCGCCAAGACCTTGATCTTCTCACAGAAACCCTTTTAGAGTAAAATCCCAACATTACTCCTCCTACTAGTAAGACCTTTATATTCCAACTAAACCCTATCAAGCAGAATTTGAAATTACCCCTCATACTAGTGAGACCCTGATCTTCCCACTTAAACCCTATTAGAGTAAAATCTTAAAACTTTTTGTCCTACTTATAAGACCCTAATCTTCACACTAAAATTGTATTGGGTATCCAAAAATTACCCCTCCTATTATTAATATCCTAATCTTTCCACGAAAACCCTATTCGAGTAGAAATATGAAATTACCCCTCCTACTAGTGATAAGGTTAGATATCAATCGTCATGACACCTACTATCACAGAAACCTCAACTTAACCTACTATAAGTAATGGGAAAGTAAGGGTTGAATCCACAAGGAAAGGCTCTTAATATTTACCAAAATCTAGCAATTCGACAACAAGCTAAATCTAACTAAGATAAGAAAAGGGTTTAAATTTAACTAAGAGCTAATGCAAGGTTCTAAGGATTTTATTCTATGGAGTAAAATTGCTAGGGTTTTAAGATTCAACACCGAATCATCTTCAAGGAAGGTGCATTACGATGGGATTTCTTGCCTAATCATATTTTAAAGCATCCAAGAAACACAATAAGTTTAAAACAAAAACCAATAACTTGCAAGTCAACAACATTTAACATCGGGTCACTACCTAAATAAGAATTTCTCAATGTCTTCGATCTATGAAGGCAAATGGAAGTAACCTATACGGAAAATCTAGGCTCCAACCATCACCCGACATCAAATCACACATTATTCATTGAGAAACCAACTCTAAACATTAAACATCATTCATGATCTGGATTGGGTTTTCACCCTATCCCTTAAGTAAGCTAAATACTCATGTTTAATACTAGCTAACATCACATATTTAAATAAACGAGACATATTATCAAATTCACGAATAAAGATGAACAATACTAAGTAAAGAACCAAAAATAATCAAGCATAAACTAACAAAACAGACAATAATTACAAATTAAGAAATATAAAATGAGAAAAATAATATAAATATTGATATATTGATTGTCTAACAAGTGTTGATTGCTAATCAGTTGAAAGTAGGAAAATCGATAACAAAATCTACCAATGATCTAAGAATTTTGTGAAAAAAATCAAGAAACCCTAAACTATGCTCTCTATGATTAAACTAGACTGAAACTAATGCTTGACTACTAAAAATTAATGCCAAGTGCCTCCTTCGCGCCTTCTTTTTGCCTCGTAGAAAAGTTGGAACAGATTACATAATCGCAAAATAGAACTGATTTCGCACTCAGTTCAATGGCAAGTGTCCCCTAATCAAGAAAATCGCATACTATTTGCTCGAAACTTTTTGCCTGCTAACTTCCTTTGAATTGAGCATCCTCTTACTCTTGGTTCCATTCTTGAGCGACCTCTTAGCTTTTCTTCTCGACTTTTCTACTATGCATCTCTAATCCTCGGTTCTCATGCTTAAGCTTGCTAAATACATGCATCAAGCCACAAAAAAAACTAAAAAGTAGAAAAGATACGAAAAATCAAGGAAAACATGAAAAAAAAATGCTCCTAAGCCTAGACCATGTATAAAGTGATGAAAAATAGAATGAAACAGGATGAACTTGGGCAAAAAAGAGCACCAAACTCTACTAGGAAGACATAAATGTCAATAATCAATTTCCCCCAATTTTGGGTCTTGCTCGTCCTCGAGCAAGACTCTAGGGAAAAGGATAGAAGACATCAAAACACTTACAAGACTAACTAAGGAAAACAATAAAACCTAACTCACCTTCATATAAACCACTGTTGATTTTAGCTACAATAAAGAACCCCTTTAAACCCCCTAATCACTTAGGAAGACAAGTGTACTCTCGTAAGGGTTTAATAGGAGGTAACAAAAAACTCTCAAAACAAAATAAAATCAAGGTAAGCATTTCAAAAACTAAAAAGAGAAAACTAAAAAAAATGAAAAGAACTAAAAAGAAGATGCAACGAGTGGGCATTCATGGGACAACATCATGATGGATATCCAACTTTCTAAGTAATAAGAGAAGGTATACTAAGGAATACATAAGAGTGAATAAAGGATAAGGAATATAGAGTAGGAAACTATAACTTTCACACACCTAACCGAAACACAACCACACTCTTCCAAACCCTCATTTTCATCGTTAAACAATTAGCTTCTCATTACTCCTAGAGGGAATTGAACAAATAAGAAAACATGGGCAATGACTTCTGACTCAACATCTTTATTCCCATGCTCACTCAATATGCTTGACCTTTACCTCCCTACACCAATAATGACTCAACTTCCTAGAGTTGTATAGGGCTTTGGGATAAAATAAAGGTAAAATAGGAAAAGGACCAGAAGCAAATTGGGAAAAGCATGGGTAATGGTGTAAGGTTTATCTTTATGAATAATGGAATTCTTATCATATTGACCTTCACCTTATCTTGACCTTCTCCTCCCCTAAGCTTGTTAAAGAACATATCTAAGTTTTTTTTTCTTAAATTCCCAATGAACCCACAAAATCCTTCTTAATTAATTCCCCCCCCCCCCCCCCCCCCCCCCCCCCCTTTATTTCTTTTTTTCCTATACAACTTTTTTTTATTTTATTCTTCTTTTTTTCTTTTTTTGAGATTACTAAAAAAGTCTACAAAAGATGAGTATGTCTTAAGAGTTGTTAATCTAAAAGAAATAATTGTTTCCCTTCTAAACTTCATAACTCCTAAACTGCCATTAATACATCCATAACAACATCTTCCCAAAGAAGTCCCAACAATATTAAGGTGGTGAAGGTATAAATTGGGTTAATGGCTATCAATTGGTTAATTTTTAAGAAACATAAGCTCAAGAAGGTAGCAATTTATAGGGAATATAAAATGTACAAGAAGTGGGGAAATGTTAATGGTTAAAGAAAGAGGAAAAGGGTTTAAGAGTGCCTTTGTCTTTCCCTAAGAAGTTCGATCATGGTCTTGGGAAGGTATAGGACAAGTTATTGATCAAAGAATGATAAAATAAGGATCCTTGCCACCTAATGCAAGTCATATGGAAGGCTTTAAAAGATTTCCTCACCATGGGTTTGCAAATACTAATCCTAAGGATTTTACTTAGCTTGGGTAAAGGTGGGGTGCTCAGCTAAGGGTTATAATCACAATAGTTTCATCTATCTTAACAAAATTTAATTATAAACTCTTTCAAATGCAATTTCAGTCTAAAACATGTAAGCTCTTAAAGTTTAGGAATGAAAATATTCAACAAGATGAGTGTTCTATTCATGCCTAGGTCAATGCTAGAAAAAAAAAACTAAAGAAAACAAACTACTTACCTTACAAAGTAAAACTCAAATTTATTTTGGAATTTTGTAAAAGGAAAACAAAGAGAAAGAAAAAAAGAATGAAGGGTACATAGGAGTATAATATGGGAAAAGTTATCTAAGAAATTCAACATAATCAACAACTAACGATGGTTATCAAAACCAATGGTTTCCAGCAAACCAATCCTTAAAAACAAGCTAAACGCCTTCAATAATAAAATGCCATACATCCTCGAACAATCAACTTCCCCTAGAATAAAAAAAAAGAAAAACACACCAAAGAGAGCAATAGAAAAGGGAGCAAAAAATATTATACCTTGGCCTCTTGCTTTGTATTTTTCCTAATTCTCATGAACAAACAATGTTTAGTAATACAAGAGACACATAAGAATAATAGTTCCTACTCTAGAAAAGAACACACAAAAAACAAAGAAAATAAAACTATTCGTAGATTCTATAGAGGATGAAGAATGAAGGAAGCTAGAGCTTGACCATTTTAGAACAAACTACCCCAAGCTTAAGTGAAGCGCAGTCCTCAGCGCAAAAATTGAGAAAAAGGAAGGCTAATCAATCATGGTATTAGTATTGAGTATGGGGGCCCTTATGCTTCCTACGCATCTCCTCATTGTTATGGGAGGACAAGTTGTAGGTTGGGTCGATATCGGGACCCGATGCATCAGTGTAGGGAGGCCAGCATTACCGTGGCTAATCGGGATAGTTCTTGAAGGATGACATATGTGGTGGGCCATCCCACCTACTTGCATAACCCGAGGGCCAACCCAATTTGTCATATGGGTAGGTGGGATTACCTCAGTAATCACTCCCCCCCCCCCCCCCCGACCCATCTGAGTAACACTTGAGATGGTAGGACTCTTCCAATAAGGGTATGTAAGGTTTCTTTACCTGGACCAAGAAGGGATAGGGCCGAGCTAAGGTGGATCGTAGGGGTATTTAATGTAGGCTGCAAAGTCCCTAGGTTTAACATGGTAGTCATAGATTTGATTTTCTCGAATCATACAACCACTTTGAGCCTTAGCCTTGCATTGTATTGTCATTATAAGCTTCCTAAATTCCTCTTCCAAGTTAAAAGAGGGGGAGGGGACTTGAGAGGAAAAGGTACCTCCCGAGGTTAGAGGCGACGTGACTTAGGCGCTAGAGGCATGCGACTCTAGCCCTTGATGAGTGGGAATCTTCCATATATTCACTCCTTATTGCTCAATATCAGTAAGCTTGGGGTTTGGGAGGTAGCAGTGCACTATCCTCATCACCTTCCACCCATAGACCTCAAGGTTGGGTTTAAACTAGATTAAATCCATCCTCTTAATTGCATCTATGTCGATGTAAGTATCATTTATATCGAAGGGGGTCAAAAGCTTACACTACTCTACAAAACCCAAAGCATGTGCTAGAATAGTTACCATCCCCCCTTTGTAGATGACTCTAGTTAGCCCAGCCCTCTTGTGTTGAATGCACCGGGCCAAAAATTGGTTCCTAAAGTTTAGCATACTACCCAATCTCTCCTTCGTAAACACTACCATCCATAGCAACTCAATCTCATCCCTAGATGTCTTGCCCAAATCCTTTTTATCAAAAACTGTGTACCTAGATATTCTATGTAAGATCCTCAAACATGGGAGAATAATTTGGGAGGCATGGAAGGTGTTAGAATTGTATTCTAAATCATCAGTAATGGTTATCCACCATTTCACCTCATTATAATTCATAAACTACCTAATGTCTCAAACAAAAATATCATTAGATGAGTTCCATTTAAAAAAAAATTCAACCTAGTTAGGGTGATGGATTAGGGTTAGTTGAGCAGTTGGAAGGTGATTTGGAAGGCATAGTTTTTGAGCTGAGTTCATTCTAGGGACACTATGAATTCTAGGGTTAGCCTTTTAGAGGTATAACCATGGAGTTCAGAGAACTCAGCCCACCCTAAAGTGTTAAGTATCCCATAGAGGTCTTCCTCTATTCCTAGCTCACTAGTAGAAAATCATTTAATTGCTTCACTACAAAATATGTTAACAATTAAGCATTAAAACTACCACAATTCAATAATAACAATTAGGTAATAATAAATTTTATATAATCAACAAGAATTCATGGAAAATCAACTAAGAAATTGAAAAGGAGTAAAAGTATAGAGAATACTGAAAATCTCCAATGAAACTAGCTATAAATCGTTCCCTAGTCCAAAATCCCAAGGCAAGAACCTAAAATCACCAAAATCTTTAACAAAAACATAGGATTTGGGGTTTTTATGAAAGTGGGTATTTTTTGAAAAATATTAAGTCAAGTTGCAGATCAAGGGAAAAGGAAGAGAATGTTGGTAATTTGGAGTGAAAAAGATGAGAAATTAGTGAGTTATGGAGGAAATAATGTAAGAGACTAATGCGTTTTCTAGAGAGAGAAAATAAGGTTTTTAGGTTAGGAAGATGAAATGAGCGAAATGGGAGAGAAAGGGCCAGAATTTTGTTAAAAAAAATCTAGGTATCTTTCAAATTGGGTGTTAAAAGGGCGCTCAGAATGATTATATGCGCCTGCTCATAAGCCTTCGACCCCCACTTTTTTTTCTGAATGGCCACTCAAAAGGATTTTGAGAGGCCGCTTTGTTTCGTTACAAGCCCCAAAAATCCTTCTTAGTGGGCTTTTGCTCCCCACTCAAAGCCCACTCATAACTTTTTGGCTCTCAGTTTTTTTTCTTCTGAGCGGCTGCTTAGAAGGAATTGATCGGTCACTTAGGTCATGTGACAAGGTACAATTTATCTCTTGAGTGCGCGCTTTCTAACCTCTTGATGCCCGCTCATAACTCTCTCGATACTCCCTTTTTTGAACTTAGCGAGCACTTAGTTCAAGACCAAACGGCCGCTCAGATTTAAATTTCTAGTTTTCAGATTTTTCTGGTGAATGCACCTTTGGCTTGCATTTTCAACCCAGTCTTTCTTCACTCCTCTTGAGTACTTCTACCCTAATATTCTCTCATTCATGGGTCCATTTTCTCGATGTATTGTACCTAAAACATGCAAATCCATGCACAATTCTAAAGCTAAAACTACAAAATTAAAAGAAAGAAAAGAAAAGAAAAGAAGGGTTAAAAAACTTGGGTTGCCTCCCCCAAGTGCTCTTTTAGTGCCACTAGCTTACTATTATGCATGATTGTTAGCTAGTTGAGCTGGCTTCAAACTTCGGGACCTTGTGGATAAGATATCCCAATTTTGTCTTCTTGGTAGTAAATCTTGAGCCTTTGGCCATTTACCTTGAATGCTCATGACGATTCACTCCATATTTCCACTAAGCCATACGGAAATACCTTCAATACCTCAAATGGGCCACCCCATTTCAATTTCAGCTTCTAAGGAAACAACTTCAACCTCGAATTGTACAATAACACCTTGTCACCTACTTGGAACTCCTATTATATAATATGCCTCTTATGCCACTCATTAGATCTTGCTTTGTAGATGCTTGCATTGTCATATGAGTTCAAGCGGATTTCTAGTAATTCGTGAAGGTCAAGGAGTCTCTTTTCACCTGCACTTTTGAGATTAAAGCTGATATGCTTAATTTCCCACATTACTTTATGTTCAAACTCTACTAGGAGATGACAAATCTTTCCATAAACCATTTTATATGGGGTGGTGCCTATAGGGGTCTAGAAATAGGCCCACAAAGCATCATCAAGCTTTAGAGACCAATATTTTCTATTCCTTTCAATGCTCTTCTCTAGCTAGATTCCCGATTTGAAATTTCTATTTGGCCACTTGTTTGAGGATGATATGTCAACCCTACCTTATGGGGAATTCCATACTTTCTAAGGAGTCTTTGAAAGACATTTTTGGTATAATGCGAACCACTATAATATGATAGCTCGAGGGAACCCAAACCTTGGGAAAATTACTTTCTTAAAAAGCCAAACAACTACTTTTTGATCATTTGTGGGAGATGTAATTGTTTCTACCCACTTACTCACGTAGTCAACTACCATCAAAACATATTTATTCTTGCAAGAGGATGAGAATGATCACATGAAGTCAACTGCCCACACATTAAATATTTCTAGCTATAGAATTGGGTTTTGAGGCATTTCATCCCTTTTTAAGATATTTCCCATTCTCTAACATCATTCATATCTCCTCACAAATTCCCATGCATCCTTAAATAAGGTTGGCCAATATAAGCTAGATTGCAACAACTTTGTTGTTGTCTTCCTTTCACTCATGCGTCCTCTATAAGTGAGTAATGACACATACTTGGGATACTAGGAACATCTTCATTACACACACATCGTCTGATTAAACAATAAACACACCTGTTGAATAGAATTGGCTCATCCTAAATGTATCTCTTGGCTTCATGCATCAACCTCCGGTGTTCCTGTGGTGTGAAATAAGGTGGAACCTTGCTCCTAGCCAAATAATTCACCAAATTTGTGAACCATAATAAGATCTTAAACTCCAATACTTTAAGAATGTCATCCTTGAGGCAATCATCAATGGGTCGATATCCAAGACTATCATATTTTCTCACTAAATAGGATAAATGATCTGTAACTAAGTTCTCAAAACCCTTATTTTCCTTGATCTCAATATCAAACTCTGAAAGATGTAAAATCTTCCTAATCAACCTCGGTTTGGCATCCTTCTTAGACATTAAGTGCTTAATTTCTAAATAATCAATATACACAATTGTCCTTGATCCTACCAAGTATGCACGAAACTTCTTGAAAGCATACAACATAGCTAGGAACTCATTTTAGTGGTGGTGTAGTTCCTTTGCGCCTCACTCAATGTCTTGCATGCATAGTAAATGACATGAGACTTTCCATTCTTCCTCTTCCCCAACACAACTCCCACAGCTATATCGTTGGCATCACACATTGTATCAAATGGTAAACTCCAATCTTGTAGCTGCACTACAAGAGCTGAAATTAGTGCCTCTTCTACCCTGTTAAAAGCACTTAAGCAAGATTCATCAAATACAAACTCGCTCTCTTTCTAAAGAAGTGTGGTAAGATGCTTAACTATCATCGAGAATGATTCAATGAATTGATAATAATAGCCTATGTGGCCCAAGAAAGACCTCACCCCATTCACTATAGTGGGAGGGAAAAGCCCAAGGATGACTTTAACCTTAGCAGGGTCCACCTCTTTGTCTCGATGTGACACCATATTACAAAGAACGATCTCTTTTTGCACTATAAAGTGGCACTTCTCCAAGTTAAGAACTAGGTTGGAATCCTTACACTTTTTCAGACATCGAGCTCTGTTCACAAGACATTCATTAAAAGTACTATCACCTATAGATAAGTGATCCATAAAAACATCCATTTCCTTTTCAATCATATTTGTAAAAAGAGACATCATACAATGATTGAAAGTGGCTAGAGCATCACATAACCCAAAAGATATCCTATGATTGGCATAGGTACCATAGGGGTATGTTTGAAAGAATATTTATACCTTTCTAACCTTTCTAGGATCTCGAGAACCTATTAAGATAACAAAAATATTTATACCTTGCTAACCTTTCCAGGATCTAATAAATAAAGAGGAGGGAAGAATTGGTCCCCTTTGGTGGAGATTGGACTCAAAATGAAATAATATGAGTCTCACATACTTACTACCGATATATGCATCAGACTAAAACATGCTGCAAGGAAGAGGTTTTTATCTAGGAACTAACCTCTTGATCGTCTCTAAGGAAGGAGCATTATGATTGGGATTTCTTGCCTAACCATATTCTAGAGCATCCAAGTAACAAAATAGGTTCAAAATAACAACCAATAGCTCACAAATCAACAACATTTAACATCGGGTAACTACCTAAATAAGCATTTCTTAATGTCTTTGACCTAGAAATACATATAGAAGTACCTTATATGGCCAATCTAGGCTCCAACCAATTCCCGACATTAAATGACACAATATTCATCGAGAAACCAACTCTAAACTTTAAACATCATTCATGCTTAGGATCAAATTTTCACCCTAACCCCTAACTAATCTAACTACTTATGTTCAATACTATCAAACATCACAAAATTAAATAAATAAGACTTACCACCAAAATTACGAATAAAGATGAAAAATATTAAGCAAAGAAGCGAAAATAATTAAGCATAAACTAACAAAACAGAAAAATAAATGCAAATTACGAAATATAAATCGATAAAAAGTAATAGAAATACTAATATATATTAATGTAAATTGATGTCTGACAAGCATTGATTGCAAATATGTTGAATGTAGCGAAATTGATAACAAAATCTATCAACGATCTAAGAATTTTGTGAAGGAAATTAAGAAATCCTAAGCTACGCTCTCTAAGACTAAACCAGGCTGAACGTAATGCTTGAATACTCAAAAATAATGTTGAGTTCCTCCTTTGTGCCTTATTTTTGTCCTCTAGAAGAGTTGAAACATATTACAGAAAACTAAAATTAAGCTGAGCAGGCGCTCAATTCATTGGCAAGCGCTCGCTCATTAGGCAAATCCAGAATTCTAGTGAACTAAGTTGTCGCTCTATTCAACCTTGAGCTCCTGCTCAAGCTTTAAAGTGCTCTCTTGGAATTCGCTTACTGCCTGCTCATAACTTTTTGTCTGCCAACTTCCTTGGAATAGAGTGGCCACTTGGGATTCTTCTCAGTCCTTTTTCTCTTGAGAGGCCTCTTAGTTCAATTCTTGAGTGACCTATTCGCTTCTCTTCTCGGATTTTCTATTATACATCTCTATTCCTCGGTTCTCAAGCTCAAGCTCACTAGATACGTACATCAAGCCACGAAAACAGGCATAAAAGTAGAAAAGATACGGGGATCAAGGAATTAGAAAAAAAATACGAAGAATGATCCTAAGCCTAGACCATGCACAGAGTAATGCAAAATGGAACAAAACGGGATGAACTTGGGCCAAAAAGAGTATGAATCTCTACTAGAAAGACATAAATGAGTGACACAAATGTCACTCTTCAACTAGTAAGACCTTTTTCTTCCCACCGAAACACTGTTAGGGTAAAATAACGAAAATACCCATCGTATCGGGTAGAAATCTGAAATTACCCCTTCTACTAGTAAGACCCTAATCTTCCCATATGTTAGAAATATGAAAATTAACCCTCCTATTAGTAATACCCTAATCTTTCCACTAAAACCTTACTAGGTAAAGATCCCAAAATTACTCTTCCTACTTATAAGACCTGATTTTTCCATCGATACCCTATTGGGGTAAAGTCCAAAAATTAGCCCTCTTATCGGTAAGACCTTGATCTTCCCACCAAAACCCTATTGGGATAATATTCCAAAATAACCCCTCTTATTAGTAAGACCCTAATCTTCTCACTGAAAGCCTACTAGGGTAAAATAACTAAATTAACCTCCTACCGATAAGACTCTGATCTTCCTACTGTAACCCTATTAGGGTAGAAATCTAATTTTACCCGTCCTACTAGAAAGACCCTGATCCGCCCACCAAAATACTATTAAGGAGCCACTACCAGAGTGGTGCAGCTCATGAGTGGGCATGATGGGCCAACGGGGAAGCCGCCATCAAGGTAGTGCTACTTAGAGACATGGCTTGCTATGCTAGAGACATGGTCTATTGTGCTAGAGACATGGCGTGCTGTGCTAGAGAAATGGCCTGTCGTACAAGAGACATGGCGTGCTATGCTACAAACAAGGCCTGCTATGCTACAGATATGGCCTGTCGTACAAGAGACATGGCGTGCTGTGCTAGAGAAATGGCCTATTGTGCTAGATGGGAGCCGCTATCGGGATGTCATGGCATAAAATTGAGAAGGGACTAAGTCTTTTGTTCTTTACATCCATGCAATTTAATTAAAAATCTTTAGTGTTTTAAAAGGGTGCTACCTTGCTCCACTAAGGTGTTTTCTTTGTACTGCTCCCTAAACTCGGGTTGATTCACTACTTGTGACGACCAAGCTTAGTTTCTGGTTGCGTGAAGACAACGTTAAATCAAAAGGATTTACTACCTTCAGCCTTGTTGGGGATGAGCAAACTCTGTTAGGGAATTTTTCAATTTGTGTTTCTGCTAAAAAGGTCCCTCGTGAAGCCTTTAAATAATATTTGAGGGTATGTTTCCCTTTTTATCCTTGCTGGGGATTTTTATCCACCGAGGAAGAGTTTTTCTTGCTAGGTAGTTATGAGGAGAGAAAGATTTTAGCAGCATCTGTTAGGGATTAAAACCCTTAATTGACCCATTGGTGAACTTTATCGGGCCCACAATCGGCTTGATTTGCTTAGCATGTTGTTGGGACGCCTCCTAAGCCTTAAGCCAATTAGCGTATTGTAGGGAAGCCTCCTGCGCCTTAGCGTAGTTTGGGGACTCCTCTCGGGCCTTAGCATAGTTTAGGGACACCTCCCAGTCATTGCGTTGATTTGCGTATTATAGTCACACCTCCTAGGTTGATAAGCAGCTTAACCCACCGTGCGTATTAGAGGAACGCCTCCTGAGCCTTAGAGTCAAAAATATTGAGTCATAGAAGTTCTTATGGATCATTTATAGCATTTTAGCGTCATGCAGGGTCAACCCAACTTTTTGAATTTCGAAAATCGAGCATCTACAATGCTTTTTGTGACATTGGGGCATTTCAGTCTATTCACCCTATATAGAAAATTCTCGCGGGATTTTGGGAGCGAAATACCCAGAATCCTTAATTAAATCTAGAATGGTCCCCAGTGCAGCGCGTTGAGAGACATAGGCTTGCGTTGGATACCTAAGCAGAGCTTCAGACGCTAGAGCCCTAGGCGTTAGACGTTAAGCGGGAGCATGACGCGCTGCTTTGTGCATTAAACGCACCCACTGGGCAGTTTTAAAACTCTTCTTTTCGTCCCCTGAGCCTTCATTTCAACACTTTATTTTCTCAAAAACCTACTCCAAGCTCTTGCTTTTTGATTTTGCTCCCAATAGCTTGTCAACACTTTCTCAAATTAGGGCATGCTTGGGTTAGAGGTAATACATTAGGGGAGTAATAAAAGTCAAAGTAATAAAAATAAGGTTAGTGAAAGTGGTTTATAAGGTAAATGTAGTGTTAGTATTATGATGAAAAGGGAACTAATATCCTCATTTAAAGGGTAATAGATACACACCACACCCCTAGAATAGTTATTACCACCATAATGAGGGTAATAATCAATCTCCCAATTTCTTCTTCTTCCTCATACAACCACTATAATATTTTCCTTTCTACCTCATCCCTTATCACCACATCTATTTACCTTCATTTTTCATTAGTTTGACTTTTATCACCCCTTTAATCTATCTCCCTCAATCCAAGCATGAACTTAATTTGTTCTTCGTAGGCAAATAGTTGAGCTTAATTAAGACTTCTAACACTTATTCAATTCTGAATTGGTGTTCACCCCTATATAGTAGACTCTCTAGTGGAACTTATGAATTACTAATTGTCACAGTGGAGAAGAGTAATAGGCTTAAGATTGTTAAACTCTACTACTCTAGCTCCTTCAAAAGTCTGACTAACCTTGTAACCCTCACTCGCATCATGATCCAATGCCTATTCTAAGTTTCAGATGATCATTTAGAGATGGAACCTTGACTTTTAGATTTTTCCTGCTGGTATGTTGACTGCCAAGAAGTAGAACATAAACCAGAGACATATCTTTTGGTTGGATATGCAGCACAATCAGAATCACTAAAGGTTTTCCAGGAGTGAGATTCACATATCTCCAAGTATGTGTTAGAAGTTAATTAGGTCTTGTTGGTTATTCTTGATCTCTTCAGATGTATATTATCCAAATTATGCAAGTATAACTCCTAGTGAAATATGTGAGTTTATATTAAAGACACATCATACAAAAATAAACTAACTAAGATTGAATATTTATTTTGAAAAAATTGCATTTTTTGTTAAGCTTCATCAAAGGGTGATCAAATTCATACTAGTATATCATTAGGAATTTCAGAATATATATTTTTGTTGTATGATAGTGCTCCATTGTACAAAGCTTCATTAATCTATGACTTACCGATTATCCGAAAAATATTTTGTAAAGAACATCAATCTTTCCTTACCTTTATGCCTTTTGTCATAATAGCTGTCAGCATATCATTATTGGATAACAAGATGCGTTCATTTCTTTGTCGATCTTTGTCCTTGATTGTTACTGAAGTGAATTCACTGCTCATAGGTTTTCAGGAATAAAGTATTTTTGGAGGCAGCTACAGAGGCTGCTCAAATGGTTAGGAGATGTCGATTACTCAAACGGGTTGAAAAAACCATGGAGTTAGTAGGAGTTCATATGTTTTCGTCTCTACCAGCCTACAAGAAATTTTAGTTACCGTTACCTGCCTGGGCCTTCGCATCCTTTTTTCTTGACAATTTCCAAAGGCTTATAGCTTCAAGAGAGATGCATGGTGGAGGTAACCCTTACTCTTCGTTTGAAGGGATTGGAAGTATGGCTTACCTGTTTCTAGACATGAAAGAACCTACATCTGCTAGGTTCCCAGCGTATGAACCTTAAACTTCAAGATTTATGAGAAATTCAGTCTTGGCACATGTTTCACTGGGTTTTGAGAGAAAGTAAGACGTGTTTCCTTGATTTCATATTGAAGGTTATTAAAGTTTTGTTGCTCTAGCTGTAACAAACAACTAGATAACCTGCGTTGTGTTGTAAAGCTCTCTTGTTATCCTGGCATGTATTTAACAATATATCCCTTTCCTTCCTAATTTCAATCGAAAGATGCAGTTATTTTAGGATAACAGCGACATATGTTCTTTTTCACAACTAAGTGTTCCAACATGCAATCGAATCCCATGTTGCTGGAAAAGTTTTCGAAGATCATATTAGTAAATTTCTTCTATTTCACAACTGAACCGTTAACGTAACAGAGTCGTAAGCTGGTCAGGCCTTTTATTAATAACTATATCATTGGACACTACAAGATTTAAACCAATATAAAAGTTTTGCATTTGCTACTAAGCACAGCATAATGGTCATATGGCATAACTTCTGTAAAGCCGCGCAATGATTTCTACTGAGTGGTATGTTTGTTGAGGAACGATATGATGAGTTGATTTACCTCCTCAGGAAACTGCTCTTGAACAAAATGGTTTCCTTCAGGCAAGAAGACAGTCTCCAGGTCAGGTACATTCTTCTTGATTGTTCCAGTCCTTATGTTTTCTCCTATTCCTGGGAATTTTAAGACGTAATCCTTTTCTCCCATAATAAGCAGTGCCGGAGCTTTAACTTGTGGATCTGGAATATCAATACTTTGGTTCATGCTCCTACATTCAAACACAAACTAGTATGATGCAGTCGAACAGGTATAAACGAAAGGAGACACCACCTTTTTGATGATTTTACTTACTGGTATTTGTTTCTTTTGCATTGTATCATCCAGGGTAGAGTTTTATAGTTTTACCTGTATGGAACTTGCAGGGCTGTACGGAATCCGGACTTTTCATACAAACTTGCGTAGGTTGAGAGATCCTCTTCAGAAAACCAGGCGGGTAACGGTGTGCTTGGAGCAACTAGGTCCAAAATTTCCTGATCATCCCCAGCTACCTGAAGCTCACTTCCAGAAAACAGTATATAGATATTTCTTATCACCGTCTTAACATCAAAGCGACCAAAATCAGCCTCTGCCCTGCCTGGCTCCTGTTCAAGAATTCACTTGATATTTGGTATTGTAAATAAGCAGAAGATGGTTGTTCTTTGCTACAATGAACAGATTAGTTACCTTCCACCGGACTATGTAGAAACCTTTGGGAAATTGATCTGAGTTGACAGTAGCAGAGCCAGGTAATATGAAAGGAACTCCTAAAGTAATGAAGCCAGACAATCGTTCGGGGTATTGAACTGCCACTAGACTCACGATGAGAGCTCCAAAGTCCTTTCCCACTAGGAAAATCTGCTTCAAATGAACATCATTTGCTTGCTCTTAACATACATATTCAGCTTCTTGGTTTTTATACCAAGAAAAATTGACTCAAACTGTAGAACAGCTAGAATTCTAAATATTTACGGCTAAGAGTAAAATGCTCCACAATTTTTGGTCACATTTGGATGGGTAGAAACTGATATTCCATTGCAATTTCAGCACATTGGAAACGTTACTATTACTTTTACAAATGTTTCTGTAATATATAGGAGTTCTACAATGATTTGGAGAAAATAGTTGATTATTCGACTTCAAATGGAATTTGGGAGAGATCAATGGTGAGGAAGAAATGGAAAATGTATATCCTAATGATGCAGATTCTTGCATGGTATTCCTTCATGTAAGAATCCTAGTTCATGTAGAATTTTGCTTGCTTACACATTTTTACTATCCTACTTGGCCGGGATAAGCTTTTCGTGTTTTGAGCATATTAGGTTTCTCTAGGAATCCTAATTGGAGTAGGAATTGTTTAACTCTCCTAATTCTAGTTGGAATAGGACTCGTTCAACTTTCTTAGTCTAAATAGAATTTGTTTTAGTTTCTGATTTATTTTACTGTTCTTAACCTATTGGGAGACTACTATTTTATGTTTAAAGTTTAAACCCTTTTAGGAGTTCATTAAAGGTGATTTATAATGTCCATATAAAGACCAAAATGTCCTTTAACAAAACCAGTTTTCTGTGTTGAATTTTCAAGCTTTAAGCTTTAAAATTTGGAAAAAACCTTTTTCCAGATTTCTTCTTGTATTTGAAAAGTGAAGTTGAGCATAAAAATCTCAGTTTTAGGCATGTGAAAGAGGTTAGATTGATTTGTGAGTGAAACAAGTTATCCATCCTCAAAACCCCTTAGGAAGCAAATGATTGAAGCGACAAATCAAATTGAGGATCCTTAGGAATGAACAAACGAGTAAAGCTTGTTATGAACTAAGATTAAACGCATCAACAATCACATCACCTAACCTTCTGGGTTGTGAACTAGACAAAAGTGGAGGACTATGCTTTTCCTTTTAATTAACAAAGTCCAATTCATTGGATCTCACACAAAATAGGCGACGAAAGGGAATAGTTTACCTTGTCAATGCCCAAAGAGTCTAGTAAGCCTATGACGTCAGCTGCAAAGTCAGTCATGGTTGTTTTCTCAGGCTCCGAGGGCTGTTCAGAGAGACCATAACCTCTAAAGTCAATGGCAATAGCACGATATCCAGCCTTAGCAATCGCCACCATTTGATACCTCCATGAGTACCAGATTTCTGGAAAACCATGAAGAAAAAGCACTACATTCTGACCTGTGCAGATTATATGAACCACCAAAAATATCTGAAAATATTAGATTATCAGTAAACGTACATCCGTTTAAGTTTGGTCATTAAATAGCCATGCGGATACCTGTTCCGATCTCAGCTACGTGTAGGCTTAGTGTCCCAACTTGTACATGTTTGTGCTGTATCTGCTCCATTGGTGGCAGCCACGGTACCAGAACAGTGATTTTTGAACTGTGGAAGTGTTGATTAGGATAAGATATGTCTTTGTAGAAGAACTAAGCTCCTTAATCACAGTACTTGTTTTATTTTAAGCGGAGGTGGTAGGTGAGAATATAATTCGTAGTCGACACTATTTAGTCTTGCTTAGGATAGAAAGTTGTTATACGAGAATTTACAGACCCGATGTTCGGAAATCTAGTGTGAAAGTTATGGGGCTAGGTCCCCTAAAAAACTGGCCAAAAAAGGGATTTGGATCGAAAATCGGGTTTAGGCTTGAAAATGAGCTTAGGCCTATATATATGTTTTGGGCTTTACATGGGCTTGAGTTTTGGCCTATTTGGGCTAGGGCTTTGATCCATTGACTCGGGCTTTGCTATGGTCTTGACTTCTATGAGTTGGGCTTTGTTATGGTCTTGACTTCTATGAGTTGGGTCATAAGTATGAGAGGGCTATGCACGGAATTAAGGAGGTTCAAAGAGCATTTTGCATGGATCCAACTAGGGGTGTTCAGAATTACCTGACCCGATTACTAGATGAATCAAAAATAAATAGTCAGACTTTTTTAAAAAGTTGATTTTTCTTGTTGGGTACCTGACCCTGTAAAAAATCGGGTACTTGAGTCGGGTCATGGAGAAGATAGAAAATTTAATCGGGTACCCGAATACACGAAATAATTTTTTTTTCAAATTTGGTTTTGCTATTTTGGTAGGGTTTCAGTCGGGTACCCTATGACTCAACCCGATTTAAGCGGATACCCTATGACCCGACCCGATTTAAGCGGGTACCTAAGTGAGAATGAAAAGAGTTCAGGAAATAAGTCGGGTATCTTGTGACCCGACTCGACTTAAGCGGGTACCCTCTTAAACCGGGTCGGGTCATGGGCTGATTTTCACACTACCCGAAAAAGCACGTACCTGAAAACAAGGGTATCCGGTTATAAACACCCCTATGTCTGACATTGGGCTAGAGTTAATGTGGGCTAAAAGCAAGAATAAGGGCAGCAAAGTGGCATGCAAAAGGAGTCCAATTCGTGGCATTTAAAGGCTAGAAGAGTCCAAAGATACATGGACATGCATGAAGACTCAAAGAGCCTTAAAACCTCTTTAACTTCTGATTTTTATAAGAGTTTTAATTTGTTCAAATTCCTTTAATGTTGGACGTGTACTTAGGTTTGTTTAAGTTTGTTTCCTCGTGTTTTTGGTCAGTTTTCAAACTTAAGTATATTAACTTAGTTAAACTTCTTCAATGCTTAAGTTAAACGTGGGTTTTATTTCCATTATGCTGGACAGTTATTTGCACGTGAATTAGAAATATTATTAGGGTTTCTTAGGTATTTTAATTAAGTTAAATTCTTGTATTAAGCCTTATGTAATAAGGCAACCACATATAATAAAAACCAGTTGAAAAATATTTGAAAAACTTGTTTCTTGCTTTTGAGTTTATACACTATTGTGTGTGTGAGCTTTTGAAACCCTAACAAAATTTTGGGTTGAAAATCAAGGTTTTTGCATCATCAATAGAATAAAAGCAACAACACATCTTAAACGGAGAAATTTCTCCCTATAAAATTTTAATTGCTTAAACTTGCGATCTTGTTGTACTTCGAGATTTTTATGTGGATTGTTAATTTTGGTAAGTTTGTTAGTTTTGTAGTTTGTATTTCATGTATTGAAGCAAAGAAAACGGTTGAATTTGGTTAGATTTGGTTTTATTGTAGACTAAGGTATTTTAAGGGTTTAGTTTTGTTGTGGATTTATTGTTGGTATTTTTGGTATAGTGTTGAGAAAATTTGAGGCTTAATGTTTTCAAGGAGAAGATGAAAATAAAAAAAAACCATTAGGTACCTGGTAACTTTGGGATTTTAACGTATTATGATTTACGTGGAAAGATTAGGTTCTTACTGGTAAGTGGGGTGATTTTTTGATTTTGACCAAATAGGTTTTTGGTGGAAAGATCAAGGTCAGATCAGTAGAAGGGGTAATTTTGGGACTTCAACCTAATAGGGTTTTGGTGGGAAGAAATTGGTCATATGGGTAGGAGTGGTAATTTTGGGAATTCAATTAAATTAGGTTCCAGAGGAAAGATTTGGATCATATTAGGAGGAGAGGTAGTTTTAGGTTTCTACTTTGATAGGGTTAAGGTCTTATTGGTAGGAGTGTAATTTTCGGTATTCACCCCAACTAGGTTCGATGGGAAGTTAAAATTCGTACAAGCAAGAGAGGTAATATAGGGATTAGTTCCACAACAAGTTGAAATTAGGGTTTATGTGGGAAAATCGAGGTCTTATCAGGAGGGGTAATTTCAGTATTTTACCCCTGTTGCGTTTCAGCGGTAAGATAAAAGGTCATAACGTTAGGACATGTAATTTCATATTTCTACCTTGATAGGGTTTCAGTAGGAAGATAAGGGTCTTAGGTGTAGGGATAACATTGGGATTTTACTTAAAAAGGGTTTCAATGTAAGATTAGGGTCTTACATATGGGAGGAGTGATTTCAGGATTATGCCCCAATAGGTTCTTGGAGGGACGATTCATGTGTTAATGGTAAGATAGGTAGTTTTGGTGGGAGGATCAGGGTCTTATTGGTAGGATAGGTAATTTTAGGTTTTTTCCATTAGAGGCATTTAGTGTGAAGATTAGGGACGTACTAGTAGGAGAGGTAATTTCAGATTTCTACCTCGATAGGATTTTTGGTGGAAAGAACAATGTCTTTCCTATTGAATGGTTAATTTTTTGTATTTTCCCTAATAGCCTTTTAGAACAAATAAACACATATATGAGTTCGTAAAATCCATGATTAAGTCGACAATTAAGAGTTTTTAATATGTACTCCCTCAAGCTAGTCTCGATCATATTCTATGGACTTCTCCTTGTGTAGCATTTGGATTACGAATCAACCCTTGTAGGTAGAACTTTGCTTAGGTTGAGTTAAGTGTGTGTAACCCCAAAAACACCTCAAAGCTAAACCTTGAAAATGCTCAAACATAAAATCGAAACCCACACACAAATTGGTCCAAATATATTTCCCAAAAACCATCAAAAATTCCTCAAAAATCAATCCCTTAATCCGTGCAAATCCCGAAGCTCGGAGAAGTTTTGTTTGATGCTTGAAGCCTAGCATCAAGTGTGTGAACCAAATCTTTGTCAATTGTAGACGTCCAATGATAATATTAGGCATCAAATGCCTAATTTTAGCGTCCATTGCATACCAGACATCTGATGTATGAACCTTGAATTTAATGTTGATCCATATTCCATCGCATGAATAAAAATGGAATTTGATTAGTTTTCAATTCCAGCGTATGATGCACAACAGCTTTGTGCGCCAGCCCAAAAGCACTCTTGGCTCAGCTCAAGCTTCTCTACAATTAAGCAAAAGATTCTTGTCTTGGGTGCTTGACACACAGGCCAAGTGTTTAATGCACAGTTGTGTATCTAGCGCATGGACTTAGCGTCCAATGCCAGGGAAACCAACTTTTTAGCCAAAAAATACCCCTTCATTTTTCTAGCTTTAGGGTTGACAATTTAGATACCTTAGAGCACCGTTACTTTGCTGAAACACTCCCTCTCATACTCTCAAATACTCTCAAACAAAAGAAAAACACAATTACTAGTACTCAAGGCATTCCTCTTGCCTCAAATCAAGTAGCAACCATAACTCTATTAAGCACTTAACAAATACTCAAGTAAAGAACTATCTTGAACTGTATACACTAAAGACTCTAATATCCTTTATTATATTTAATGATTTATCTACTTCTACTCCATTCACCTATTGTCTTTGGATATTGGTTTCTATCCACTCAAGGACCCTTAGATTAAACTTTTTGGTGATGATTGTGTGTGGTGGAAACCCCTCTCACATGAACACCTCTTTTAATCTCTTATGCAATCTTGATGAGCCTTGATCTAACAAAGAGACATCATTCTTGATGATCTCTTATATTGAACTCATAAACTTTTATTTCGATGTCTCATTTTGCATATGATGTGAAGAGCTAGCATAAACTCCTACTTCACTAGGAACCCTTAATCCTATGGATAACTAATATAAGTGATCACCTAATTTATACTTATATGCATAAAGCTTAAATGGCTTATTCAACTAAATTAGAGTATGTTGTTCTCTTATTTGTGCTTGTTTTCCTAGGCACTAAATCTGCTTTAATCTTCATTTCTATGCCAATTGTTAGCACACACCCTCATATTAAAATAAGATGCTTATTCTTATACCTACTAATTGTTCAAAGACCACTAACGTGAGTCTTATTAGGATTCAAATCTAAGGGTAAATAACCTGTAAATGTTTGGTGCCGACTCCTTGACCCTTTCAATGTGTCTGATGTCACATAGTCAATCCTTATAAATGTGCAAAATAGTAGGGCACTAGTGGGGGAGAGTCCATTCCTCTTTTCTTCATCGAATTTTCCACTCAAAACCTATTTAGGTTCTTGACTCTGTAAATTACAAACAGCCCTATAATTTGGTGACTCCACTGGGAAGATGTAAGCCTAAAGCTTACTTAGCTATACATGCAAATGAGTAGCCAAAAAAATCCAGTTTGTATGCTTATAATTGGCTGGAGATTATGTGAGGTATACTTTCATTCGTTCATGTAAATATAACTATGTTTTAGGTGGACAATTGATGAGTGAATTGCCATTGGAGAGCCCAATTTTTATAACCTAACCTTCCCTTTTCGGTGAAAAAAGAGGAAGGAGCTCTCCCCCACTAGTGCCCCACGGTTTTGTGTATTGGTTATGATCAGCTATACAGCTTTAGAGACATTGATTGGCTCAAGGAGTAGCCACTAAACATTTAATAGGCTGTTTAAAAATCGTGGGGCTTGAATCCCTAAATTACACACATAAGTGGTCTGTGAACCATGAGAAGGTTTGGGAATGAGAAACTAATTTTAAATAGTGAATGTGTTTAAACTAATTAGCTTGAGATGTAGAACAGTAAGTTTTAGTTCCTAGGAAAATATGCAGAATCAAAGTAAAGCACACTCTACATTTAGTCGTTTAGAAAGTTCTTAATTATGTAAATAAATCTAGAGTTGGTGACCACTGGTTAAAGTGCGTAATTAAAATAAAGAAATAGAGTTCAGAGTCAATGGATTATATTAGTTAGGATACTAGGTAAGTATTATGCATAATAACGAGAAGTTGAAGAGGTTTACTTAATCATATGAAGAAATAGGTCTAAAGAGACTTTTCTCCATGAAATACTTCAACTAAAGAGGCAAGAGTCTAGCTCAAGAGGCATTTACGATTAAGCGTTAGAATATCACTAACATAGAGACACAAATAAGATAAAATTACGGATTATGATGCTTGAACCTGAAATAAGCCTTTAGGATAACTCCTAAATGTACATTTAAGTGTGAAGTACACCTGAGGTTTCCTCATGAAAGGGTTAAGTGTTGATCATGTCTAGAGAGAATAAAGATGTCTAAATCTCTTCAACATATATCAAAGGAAAAACAAACTTACATAAATGTAAGTAGATTACAATAAAGAATGCAAGGAAAAAGGGGTTGCTTGAGAGATTGAGAGGAGACTGATCTATAGAGATGGTTCCTTAGATGAGATGCTCAAAGTTAGGATTTTGAGGCTTGCCTTAGTGAAGTAGGATTTACTCCTAGCTCTACACACCATAGGCGATAGAGACATTGAAAATAGAGTTGTGTGAGATAATCACAAGAGTTCATCAAGGGTGATGTATTTTTTGTTAATCAATACTCATCAAAGGTGAAAAAATGATTTAAATAAATGTTCTTTGGAAAGGGGTTTGCATCTCCCACATTTATCACAAAAGAGGTCTAAGAAAAGGGTCTTGAGTGGATGGAAACTACTAGAGTCCAAAGACTATAGTGTGAATAGAGTAGAAGTAGACAAAGCAATAAAGAAAAAGAGTAGAGTAAGAGGGGTTATTAATTGGTGTTTACCATTGAGAAGTGTCCTTTGTTTATAGTATTTTCTTAGTATGTGTTGAAAGGGTAAGATTTCCTTATTAGTTGTCTAAAAAAATCTTGTATTGTTCCTTGGAAAGTATGAAGGATGTTTGAGAGGCTTCTGATTGTGTTTAAAAGTGTATTAGGAGAGTATTTGGGCAGAGCGGCGACACTTATGATTAGAGAAGATGCCAAACCTTAGCTAATCAAATAAGTGGATATTTATAGGAAAAAAATAGCTGATTCCATAGTGTTGAGCGCAGGGTCTGTGCATCAAGCACCTTTGGAATGAATCTTTTTCTTGGTTGGAAAGAAGCTTGAAATGAGTCAGGAGCACTTTTGGCTAACGCTCAGGGGTTGGGTGTCAAAATATGACATGTTCATCAGACACTTGAATTGGATGAGTTGGAATGGAGTCAAGAAAAAACTAAGCTGGCATGGCTCTAGGCGTCTAAAGCCTATAGGGTGAGCGTGTGACACCATATTGACTCATATTGATCTAATCAAGTTAAATACGTCAGTTTCTATCCAAAACCACTTTTATTTGACTTACTTTGAATCATATTGTCCTATTCAAAGTATTTGAGCCATGTTATACAGGAAATAGGTAAATATCGACCCGAAACTGCCCTATTTAACATATATTGGCTCATATCTATTGATGGCATTTTCTACCTAAAACCCCTCTCATTTGACCGAGCTAGACTCAAATCAACGTATTTCAAGTGTTTATGACATTTCTATGATAAATATGTCATTTTCTACCCAAAATCGATCCTGTTTGACTTATATTGACTCATATTATCCTATTTGAAGTGTTTGGGCCAATTTCTACGGGAAATATGTCAATATCAACCTAAAAGTGCCCTATTTGAGATATATTGACTCATATCGATGTATTTTAAGTGTTTAGGTCATTTTATACCCAAAACATATCCCATTTGACTGATTTTGACTCAAATTAATGTATTTCTAGTGTTTATGACATGTTCTAGGGTAAATACGCCATTATCTACCCAAAACTTTTTCCATTTGACCTTCTTTGATTCATATCATTTTATTCAAGGTGTTTAGGGCATGTTTTAGGAGAAATATGCCAATATTGAACCAAAACCACCATATTTGACCTATATTGACACATATCGATGTAATTGAAGTATTAAGGTAATTTTTTACCCAAAACTGCCCCTAGTTGACCAATTTATGGTGGAATTCATAATGTTTCCTATGTTTCGTTCTCCTACTCTTCAGCCTTCATCACATTCCTCAACTTCCCTATAAAATACTCTGTTAGGGTGGGTTCTTTTTTGACTTTAATAAAAAAAAGATGGAGAATTTATCGGCTGGCAAGTGAACAAGGAATCAAAGAGATAAAATGGCGATGAAACAAGACAAACGGGTGCGTCTTGCTGAGGTTAGGAAGTGGTAATCGATAAAAGAGACTGATACGGGTGGTACTAGCCGAAGGGAAGATCTAAATTTGAGGGTTTTGATGGATGACAATGAAGCTGTTGTGATTGATAAAGAAGAGTTTTCAAGAGGGGTTAAATCTCATGAACCCAAAAACCCTTCGTAAAAACTCTTCTTCATTAATCACTACAGCCTCATTGTCACCCATCAAAACCCTCTTATTTTTAGCTTTTATTTGACTACTATCACCCTCATAAGTCTATTTCATCGACTACTACTTCCTAAATGCAACAAGATGTGCCCTTTCGTTTCGTTCCATCACCATTTTAGCTCTATGACTCCTTGTTCTCTCTCCCACAGAAAAATTGTCCATCTTTTTCTCGTAAAAGTTCTAAAAAGAATAGAGGAAACCAGATCATTTTATATGAAAGTAGAGGACTACGATGAAGTCTTAAGGATAGGTAAAAGTAACAAAGGAAACGATTATATTCGAAGTGTTTAGGGCATGTTAAAGGGAAATACACCAATATTGACTCAAAACCAGTCCTATTTGGCCTATTTGGCCTATATTGACTCATATTAATTTATTTCAAGTGTGAAGGCCAATAATCTACCGAAAACTACTCTGAATTGACTTATATTAACTCAACCAATCCTAGGTAAAGTGTTTAAGGCATGAGAAAGAGGGAATATAACATTAAAGATACTCAAACCAATGAAATTATGGGCGAAAGCTCTTACCTCCTCCATGGGCATCCCCCTACTTCACTTGTTACGGACGTCAAGCATGAAACCCATCACGAAGTAGCCGCACTTATTTCTGACACATTCTTAAGAACACTATGAATTACAAAATAGAAATATTTGCCATATGTATGATAGTATTATTATACAATGTTTTAATTAGTTAATAAACTTACCATCACTTCTATCCATGTTGATGTCTGCTTTCCGGTTCATTCTCCTTGCAATGTAAGTCTTTTAACACACTTGAAAACTGCGTTGATTAGTTTAAAAGTTTAGTTTCAATAAATCTTAACTTACAATGTAAATCTATTGATAATACTTACTAATTAATAATCGCTCTCAGCTTAGTATTTCACATTGACTGAGCCGAATTGACGAAATATATTTTTCCACTAACCACAAAAATGACTAAAACATCTAGTGTGCATGACATTATAAGAAATAAGTAATTAGCATTATATTTACATACTATATGTATTATTATACTCTAAATAAAATGTATAATTAATAAGCATTACGTTCACACATCAGATTTAAACGTACCTTTCGAAAATTGGGGAGAAAATGAACTTCAACTTAGCTTGTAGGGCTTTCGTGAATGCGAAAATAGACATACATCTTAACCCCCTCGATGTTTCCATTGATTCTTGCATCCAAAGTGTCCTAAGGACACAACCAACATACTAATGAGAGTAAATCACACAACACACAATCATCATAGAGTGCCCTACATAATAGTACCACATCAATTATCCTATATAGTAATTATTTATACCTCAAGAAGCATTAAATAACATAAATGTTAAATTAAGCTCCCTGTAAGAATTTGGTGATGTCAGCTTTGTCAAGCCATGTTGTTCCGTCTTCAAAGTAGTGGAATAAGGCTCGATCCAATAGCATGACAATGGTATCATCTTCCTTCATCATGGTCTCATATGGAGGTAGCCATTTGCACTCAGGACTAAGAGAAGTTGCTATATCTTCAGTGAGAAGAGGTCGATTTTCCGCCACTGACTTCTTTGAGGCCAGCTGCTTGCTCCCAATAACTTCATCAGCTCACATCCCCTTCATCTTCTTATATATTAGATTCACCTAATTAAAGAAGCATATATTGCACAACTTTATTAATATAAAATATAATTATAGAGAAAATTCGATTGAAACTTTGATTTCCACCTCACATACGATCTTGGTCAAATGTAGAGGCCATTGCACAAAAGTACCAATTATGTTGTTTAATGTCTCCAAGTCGATTGTGGAATAGGGACCGGTAGTGATTCTCCTTTGAAGAAGTCAGGAATTAGTCTCACCTTCACCACTTTATGTTCTTCAAGTCTTATTCCTTGGTGAGTTCTTGGAAACTGCTGGCCTGACTTACCTAGGTACAAAACACCACCGACCACATCGTAGATCATTCCCATACTTGGATCTTTCAGGATTAGATGGCAACTGGTAAGACCTTGAAAATTGAATATAATATGCCAATATGATAGGTCATTATTAATGCATATAATACTTATTAAACATAAGATTTAAAAAGGGAATATAACACACCTCTACATAGGAAGTAGATACCCGTGAAAACTAGAATGCTAACTACTCAGCACTGATACTAATGTCTTAGAGTAGAGAGAATAACTTATCCTTCACAGTGCCATCAAAATTCTGTCTAAGTTCCTCTTAGAGTTTAGCCTTCAAATTCTCTCAATCTTCTTTTGAAACTCCGCTTTAACTTTGTTGGCTTGATCTTAGTGGAGGAGGTCCAAATACATTTCGGTACCTAATATTAGAACCTTCAAGTCCAATACAACATCTGAGGTGATCTGGTTTCCTAATGGCCATAGCTAATACGTCTTAGGCCCTAATGGGAAGAAATTCCCTCTTGAACTTGCTTATCTTAAAACTCTAGGAAAAGATTAGAAATGAATGTTAGATCTTATAAGTAGTGGTAACTTTACTGATTTGTAAATAGAAATCTTATGTATTTCTCAGCTACAACCTGTGTCTATTTGTTTAGAATGACTCTCTCCCTAGTTTTCTTGTCCTTCTTGTGTCGTGAACAAAATCAGACATCCCATGGCTTATCACCGTGGTGCTTGATTATATATAGAAGAAGGTCCCAAGTAAGAGGGATAGAAATTCTCTAATATTCATTGTTCCCTTGCGTTCTTATAGCTTGACTGTCAAAGGTAATGGAGATGAATGTTCATCCTAGCACTCTTGCTTGCCTTCTTATGTTTAGCCTGTCAACAACATAAAGGTATTTGACTTAACATTAAAGTAAAACAAAAAGCATTTTCCAAAACATACCACTGCAGCTTCAGACATCTTGTTCTTAACAAAGGTTGCCCAGTCACCTTCGTTAATATGTTTCCATATTTCATATGGCAACCTATTAGGTTCTTTTTTGGACACATTTCTTTTCTTGGTAATCTAATCCGTCACCAACTTTTATTTTAAGTCCCAAAATCTATCGGTGATTATAAATAGAAAAAGCTTCTTCATTTGGGGGTTGTTTGGAAAGTGAAACAAAGCCTAAAATATATTTAAATAAGGTTAGTTTCATTTAGTAAGATAGTTTACATAAATGTTTAAATAATTAAGATTACGTTAGAACTATGTACCCTTGTGTCCAGCCACAAGGTCTGATGATGTCCCTTATTTACTCTCGGCCACTCCCAATTGATGTTGAACTTCAAAATAAGAAGTCCAATATGTTGACCGTAATTGAGACACCACCTACCAATGGGGAGGTGAAAATGATAAACTCTAGATGCATAGGCTTTGCCACTACTAGGCATCTAGTCTGACCTCTAGGTCGACCTAAGCCCCGAGCACCACCCTTCCCCCTCTCGAAACCCAAACATGAGGGATGACAATGTTCATGTGTACATCATCCCTAAGGTTGTTCTTGCTTTAGTAATCCTTCAACAATCCATTCTTTGAGTTTCTAACTCAATAGCTATATCTTTTGGATCACCTCTATCAATTTCGAGGTGAACATTATACTCAACGTCCTTATCATAAACATTGAAATCTTTGTCACTAGCTATGATGCAAGAAAGTAACTGAAAAAAAGAACAATAGTATAACGCAAATTAAGTTAGTGAATTATCCGACATTAGGGGCAAATAGGAAATAAGGCAAAAATTAACAAAAATACGAAATAATTTAATATCTACACAGTTAATACTACTCATCTATAGTAACTCCTTGATGGTGATCTATTCTCATATATTTTGTTTTCATTTCTGGTCTAGCATCCATGTCATCATTACATGGCATCAAAAACGGTAGGAGATCATCAAATTTATCATAGTCTTCCTCATTAGTGACATCACCAATTCCAAGGATCTATGTTTTACCAGGTACAATAACAGCCCATCGAGGGCCATTTGTGTCTTTAATGTGGACTACTTGTGTACCTTGTGATGCAATTATAAAAGGTTCCTCCGTATCATACATCTGACTCATGTCGACTAAAGTCCTATTCAATTCATCTTTCATCATCAAACGACGTCGACTGATATCCGCCCACATGCATTAAAAAGGGGAACCTTAAAGCCATAGTAATCAAATTTCCATATCTCTTGATTCATCCCAAATTAAGACAAGGTCTCATCAAGTGGTGCTTTATCTTTTAAGCTAGCATATTCTCGAGAAGAAGCCACTATTGAAACACCATTGTTTGGAATAGACTTTGATTTCTAATCTCAAGATTTAGTGCAGAAGGTATATCCATTGATATCATATCCCTCAAAAGATCAAACAATTGTTTGAGGACCATAAGCTAACCACTAGATTTTATTTAAAAAGTTATGGCCCATTTTAGACAATTTAGGCATAACATTTTCATAAATCCAATCAATGAAGGTGTTATTTTGTTCTTGCATCAATGCTCATTCACCTTTAAAAGGGTACTTTACCTTTATTTCTTTTATATGCCTTTCTAAGTAAGAATGAACCTATGTGATGTGGTGCAAAGCAAATAAATGAGCTCTTACTAATCAAAGGGGTAATTTTGGGTTTTAATGGGAAGATCAAGCTCTTACCTATAGGAGGTGTAATTTACCTTAATAGGGTTTTGATGGGAAGATCAAGCGCTTACCGATTAGAGGGGTAATTTTGGAATTTTACCATAATAAGGTTTCAGTTTGAAGATCAGGGACTTACTAGTAGGAGGGGTAATTCAAGATTTCTATCCCTTTAGGGTTTTGGTGAGAAGATATGGTTCTTATAGATTAGGAGAGGTAATTTATGGATTTAAACCTAATAAGGTTTTGGTGAGAAGACTAGGGACTTACCAATAGAAAAAGTTAAGGACTTTACCCCAAAAGGGTTTCATTGGGATGATCAAGGTCTTACAGGTAAAAGGGGTAATTTTTGTATTTTATACTAATATATTTTTAGAGGAAAGATAAGCGTCTCATAAGTAGAAGAGCTAATTTAAGGTTTTTACACCAATAAGTTTTGGTAGAAAGATTATAGTCTTACCAATAAGAAGGGTAATTTTAGTATTTTCCCCAAATAGGGTTTGAAAGGGAGGATCATGGTCATAAAGGCTAGAGGGGTAGTTTTAAGATTTTTCGTTATTATGTGTTAGTGGAAAGATCGTGGTATTAGCTATGGGAATAATTTAAGGATATTATTATAATAGGGCTATAGAGGGAAGATTAGGGTCTCAATTGTAAGAGGGATAATTTTTGGACTTTAAATTAAAAGAGTTTTATCGGGATGATCAGGGTCTCATCATGAGGAGGGGTAATTTAATATTTCAACCCTAATAGGGTTTTGGTGGAATTAATATGGTCTTCTTGGTAGGAGCGATTGTTTTTAGAATTTTACCTTAATAGAGTTATAATGGGAAGATTAGGGTCTTACCAGTAGGATGGGTAATTTCGAGACTTTACCAAAAGGGCTTCGGTGGGATGATTAGGGTCTTTTAGGTAGGAAGGGTAATATTAGGATTTCACACAAATAGGGTTTTAGCGGGAAGATTAGGATCTATCAAGTACGAGGGGTAATTTCTGAATTCTACCCGAAAGGTTTCAGTGGGAAGATCGGGTATTACTGGTAGGAAAGGTAATTTTTAGATTTTACATTGATAATGTTTTATGGAAGATCTTGGTCTTACTAAAAAAGGGGTGATTTTGAAATTTTACCCCGATAGAGTTTCTGTGTAAAAGTTAGCGTCTTGTCTGTAGGAGGGATATTTTCGGGATATTACCCCAATAGGATTATAGTGGGAAGATTAGGTTCATACCAAAAGGAGGGGTGATTTTGAGATATCACACTAACAGGGGTCTAGAGAGAATATGATTGTCTTAGTAATAGGGGGGTACTTTTTGTGATTTACACTATTTGGATTTTAGTGGGTAGGGGTAATTTAAAATTTCTACCCCGATAGGTTTTGGTGGGAAGAGTATAACCTTTTTGATAGGGACTATAATATCAGGTTTTTAACCTAATATAACTTCCCTTGGAAAATCATGGTCTTATTGGTAGAAGGGGTTATTTCAAAATTATATTGCAATAGGGTTTAGGTGGGAATTAGGGTCTACATATAGGATAGGTAATTTCTTTATTTTACATGAATAGTTTTTTCATGGGAAGATCACGGTCTTACATGCATGAGGTAACTTCATGATTTTCACTTATAATGTTTTAGTGGGAAGAATAAGGTCTTATAGGTGGAGGGGTAATTTTGTGATTTAGCGCTAATAGGGTTTTATTGGGAAGATCATGGACCAAACAGTTGGAAGAGTAATTTAAGATTTCAACCTCGATAAGGTTTTGGTGGGAAGACCACGGTCTTATTGGTAGGCGGGGTTCTTTTTATATTTGACAATAATAGGGGTGAGGTGGGAAGATAATACTCTTACTATTAGGAAGAGTAATTTCAAGACTTTACCCCATAAGGATATTAGAGTGAAGATAGAGGTCATACATGTACAAAGGGTAAGGTTGTTATTTTATACTATTAGGGTCTAAAATTTAAGATCACGTTCTCACCAATAGAAGAGTTAATTTCAGATTTCTACCGTGATAGATTTGGTGGGAAGATCATGATGTTATCAGGTGGAGTGTTAATTTTAGGATTTTCCTTAAGTAGGGGTTCGATGGAAAGATCATGGTCTTACAAGTAGGAGTGGTAATTTTGGGATTTTACACTAATAGGATTTTAAAGGGAAGATCTAGGTCTCAATAAATGGAAGGGTAATTTATAGATTTAATACTAATATGGCTTTAGCGAAAAGATAAAGATATCACCAAATGGAGAGGTAATTTAAAATTTCTACCATAAAAGGGTTTCAGTAAGAAGATTTGGGTCTTAAAGGTGGAAGAGGTAATTTTAGAATTTTACCTAAGAAGGGTTGAGTGGGAAGATCAGGGTGTTTACCGGAAGGAAGGGTGATTTTGGGATTTAAGACTAGTGATGTTTTGGAGGGAAGATCACAATCTTAACAATATGAGGGGTAATTTTTGGATTTTACACTAATAGGGTTTTAGTGAGAAGATCAGTGACTCGCTACTAAGAGGGGTAATTTCATATTTCAACCCCGATAGGGTTTCGCTAGCAAGATATGGGTCTTACTAGTAGAAGGGGATAATTTTTGAATTTTAACCCAATAGGGTTTGGTGGAAATATTAGGGTCTTACAAGTATGAGTGTAAATTTTTGAATTTAACTACAATAAGGTTTCGGTGGGAAGGTCAAGGTCTTGTAGACAAGAGGGTTATTTTGATATTTTCCCTAATAAGGTTTCGGTGGGAACATCAGGGTCTTAGTGGTAGGAGGAGTACTTTAATTATTTTACCCTAATAGATTTTTGGTCGGAAGATCAAGGTCTTACTAATAGGAAGAGAAATTACAGATTTCTACCCTAACAGCGTTTGGTAGGAAGATAGGGTCTTATCGATTGGTGGCATAATTTCGAGATTTAACCCTAATAGGATTTCAATTTGAAGATCAGGTCTTATTTTACCTCTATAGTGTTTTGGTGGGAAGATCTTGGTTTTACAAAGAAAAGCGGTGAGTTTAGAATTTTTACCCTATTAGAGTATTGGTGGGAATTTTAGGGTCTTATCGGTAGGAGGGGTAATTTTAGGACATTATCGTAATAGGATTTTGGTGGGAAGATTAAGGTCGTTCCAAAAGAAGGGGTAATTTAAGGATTTTACACTAATAGGGGTTTAGAGGGAATATAAGGTTTCAAGATTTGGAGGGGTAATTTTTGTATTTTATGCTAATAGGGTTTTAGTGGAAAGATCAGGATCTTAACACTAGTAGGGATAATTTCAAATTTCTACCCAAATAGGTGTTGGAAGGAAGACTAGATTCTTTTTATTAGGAAGGGTACTATTTTGATTTTAACCCAATATGGTTTCAGTAGGAAAATATGTGTCTTACGGGTAAAAGGGGAAAATTTAGAACTATACCATAAAAGGGTTAAGGTGGAAAGACTTGGTTCTTACTTGTAGGATAAGTGATTTCGGGATTTATCCTGAATAGGGTTTCGGTGAGAAGATCAAGGTCTTCCATGAAGGAAGGTAATTTTAGGATTTTCACTAATAAGGTTTTAGTGGGAAGATCATGGTCTTATAGGTGGAGGGATAATTTCATGATTTAATCCAAATAGTGTTTTGGGTGGAAGATCATGGTCTTAATTGTAGGAAGAGTAATTTACGATTTCTACCTTGATAGGGTTTTGGTGGAAAGATCAAGGTCTTACTTGTAGGTGGGGTAATTTATAGATTTAACTATAGTAGGGTTAAGGTGGGAAGATGATGGTCTTACTAGGAAGAAGGTTTATTTGGGACTTTGCCCCATCCGGATTTCAATCATAAGATTAAGGTCCTATAGGTAGAAGTCGGAAATTTGTTATTTTACACTAATAGGCTTTTAAATGAAAGATTAGGTTCTCACTTATGGAAGGAGTAATTTCATATTTCTACCCTGATTGAGTTTCGGTGGGAAATCGAGGTGTTACCGAGGGAGGGGTAGTTTTGGGATTTTCCTCTAGTAGGGATTCAATGGGAAGATCATGGTCTTCCATATAACAAGGATGATTTGGTATTTTTTCTTAAAAGGTGTGAGTGGGAAGATCATGGTTTATTTGGTAGAAGTGATAATTTTAGGATTTTACACTAAGAGGATTTTACAGGGATGATCCGAATCTCAATAGTAGAGAGGGTAATTTATGGATTTTATAATAATAGAGTTTTAGTTAAATTATAAAATTATCACCAAAAGAAGAGGTAATTTCATATTTATATCCCAAAAGGGTTTTGGTATGAAGATCTAGGTCTTTAAGGTAGATAACGTAATTTTGAAATTTTACCCTATCAGGGATTTGTTGGGAAGATCTAGGTTTTATTGGAAAGATGGGTAATTTTGGGATTTTACACTAATAGGGTTTCGATAGGAAGATTAAGGTCTTATAGGCACCAATGGCAATTTCAAGATTTTTCTTAATAAGGTTGCAGTGGGAAGATTAGTGTCTTACTAGTAGAAATAGTAATTTAAGATTTTAATCCGAATAGAGCTTTGATGGGAATATTAGTGTCTTACTGATAGCCATGGTTATTTCGGGACCTTACCTAAAAGGGTTTTAGTTGGAAGATCAGGGCGTTACATGCAGAAGATGTTATTTTGGTATTTTACACTAATAGGGTTTTAGAGGATATATCCGGGTCTCACCAATGGGAGGGGAGATTTCAGATTTCTACCCTGATAGAGTTTTGGTGGGAAGAAAAGTCTCTTATAAGCTACAGGGGTGATTTTTAGGATTTCCCCTAATAAGGTTTTTGTAGCAAGGTCATGGTCTTACTAGTGGGAGGGGTAATTTTAGAACTTTCACAGAATATAGTTTTGATGGTAAGATCAGGATCTTACCCCTGTACGATAGATAATTTCAAATTTTGGCCCTAATAAGGTTTTAGTTAGAAGATCAAGGTATTACTTATATGAGAGGTATCTTCAAAATTTTACCTTAGTAGGGTTTATGTGGGAAGATTAGGGTTATATCGGCAGGAGGTTTGATTTTGTGATAATACCTCCTATAGGTTTTCGGTGGGAAGACCAGGGTCTGATCGATAGAAACGGTAATTTCTAGACTTGACCTTAATAGGGTTTTGGTGGGAAGATCTAGGTCTTATAGGTAGGAGGGGTAATTTCTATATATAACCCCAAGAGGGATTTAGTGGGAAGAATAGAGTTGAATGAGTAGGAGAGGTTTATATTGATAGGTAGGGTAATTTTGTAATTACCCTAATAATGTTTGGGTGGGAGAAATAAAGTTTTACGTGCAGCACCAATTATTTTGGGATTTTCCTTAATAAGGTTTTAGTGAAAAGATTAGGGTTTCCTTTTATGGTGGGAAGATGATAGCATCAGATAGCATCGTCTCCTTTCATTGTGGGAAGATTATATTCGGGTACCCCGAGGACCAGGATATCTTGATTGTAGGAGAGGACGTCACTCAAATTCTCACGGAAGACAAGTTAAACGTATATGTGGTCCAAGTCTTTATGATGTAAGGTACCTAAATATTTCATATAATTCCTACTATAGTATGTTTTTTTTTTGATTTGTTCATATTACTAAATGGGTGTTGTTATTTGATAAATTAATTATAGGGCTTGTTATGAGTTAGTCTAAGAAGAAGGACTATGATCCTTCAGTTTCATGTGCCCTTCTAGGATCTCTACTACCTTGATCGACAAGGACTAGGATTTCGTCACTTCTTACATGTTATCTTTAATGGCCAAATACCATAACAAGCGTTTCATCTTCAGCTCGTGCCATGAAAGGTATGAGCTTTTACCTAGTATCCAAGGGCTTGTATGAATATGTTCGTATTTTAACCATTTACCAATCATTTTGTAAGCGTCACTAGATACTACTTGTTCTGTCATTAGAGAAAGGGACAGTATATAGGCCTCTTTAAAGAAAATGTAATTTAGAGATTAAGGAAGTGTTAAATATGTAAGTATTTGTTAATTACATCTTTTATTTCTATGACAAGAGTAATGGATTAAAGTATAGTTCTTGACTACTATTTTTTTTCCAAATTTAGTGTTTTCAAGAGTAAGTTCAGTTCGGCCTCCGTAACGGATTGAAGTTGAACTGGATTCTAGCTCAGGTATCCGTATTTTCAATCATATGACTATTTTATTTCCTTATAATTGTATTAGATCTGTTTGATTTACATTTTATTTGCTTTCCAAATGCAATGTCCTTAGCAGATAGGAAAAACTGAGTGTGGCTACCTTCTTATGCGTTTGTTATTTGACATCCTCCACAACCATGCTACTTGTGAGGACCTTTCAATGGCAAGTATTATTCATTTGTTTTGTAATTTATTTTTGAGATCTAGGATATAGATAACTCAAGACCATCAATAATGGATGGATGGTGTTGTGTATGGGAATTGTGTTGTGAACACACAATCTTGTTGTGAATTTTGGACGAACTGTATTGGATTATAACCATTGTGAAAAAAGATACTTATAAAAAATGGAAATAGGCCTAATTACAGAGGAAATTCTGCCGAAATTTATGCTTTGAATTATATATCCTATTTTGAAGATATACTAATCCTATATTTTCTTAACCTTCCAGGAAATTCAAAGAACAACGCCATACTCACCTGAAGAGCTCATGGAGATTAAGGAAATATGGGCGGATTACTTCATTGAGGCCGGACACTATGTATGATTAGGTAGCTAGCTCAATCTTTGCTTTTGTTTTTACATAAATACATTAGGGTTAAATCTCTGAATATAACATTACATTAAACCATTCTTTTATGTATATAACATTACCTTAGGCCATTCTTTTCTGTATATAAAATATCATTGGGTTAATTTAGTCTAATTCTTGTACATGTAAACTTAGTTTATAAGCTCAATTCGATCAACTTGCTTGTATTAGATTTGTTTAATAACAATTTTTTTGTGACGATTCAAATAAATATTTAATAAGCACATTTCCATATATATATGACAGCAATTGGCATTCCCTAATTTTTAGAAAGAGTGTGTAAGCAGGAAAATAAAAAAAGAAATTATCTGTTGCGGTTATTATAATAAATCGCAGCAAATAGGCTCTATTTGCTGTGGTTAAACCAAAAAAATGCAGCAAATATTAATTTAAATTTAATTTTTTTATTTTTAAAGAATAAATGTTGCGGTTATTTAGGAAAACCGCAACAAATAAGTCTTATAACTGCTGCATTTATAATAAAAAATCATAATAAATAATAATTAAAATTTTTTTTAACTTTTAAAGAATAAATGTTGCGGTTATTTGGGATAACCGCAGAAAAAAAAGTCTTATAAATACTGCGGTTATAATAAAAAACCACAACAAATAATAATTAAATTTAATTTTTTTTTACTTTTAAAGAATAAATGTTGCGGTTATTTAGGAAAACCGCAGCAAATAAGTCTTATAAATGCTGCAATTATTTATAAATAACCACAACATTTGGTTATATTTATTTTTGTGTCCAAAAAATGTAACCGCAGTATTTGTGGTTTTTCCATGTGCTTCGACAATATGTGCTTCGTATAAATAATCGCAGCAAATAAGGTTAAATAACCACAACAAATAGACATTTCTCTACTAGTGAACCACAATGAGCAATAAATGACAAGAGATAAGAGACAAGATTCAATAGGTTAGGGTTAGTTAAAATGTAACATGAGTATGATACATGAAGAATTAGAGTTTTTAATTACTCAAATGAAGAAGGAAGCCTATTAATCAAATGAACAAGGAATCCTAAATAGACATTACTCCATGATGAAATCCAACTTAGAGACGAGTCTACTTCAATTGGCACTTATGATTTTTCCTAGAAAATCATAAACTTGAATATGAAAAATAAAAATCAAAGAATGGCTTGTGAAATTTAAAGCAAAAATTGATTTATTGAATTACTCCTAAAAATATATTTAAGTATGATACATGCTTAGGGTTTGCTAATGAAAATGGGTCAAGTATTGAGTCTATTAAGATTGAAGATGTCCAAATATTTATATCATAGACTAAAAGAAACATAAACTTGCATAATATAAGTAGATTGCAATAAATATAATACAAGGGCGAGGGATTGAAAATTGTTAAAAGAAGACCACTTCTTGAGGATTGGTCCTTAATCATAATAATCAAAGTTAAGGTTTTGAGACTTAGCGTAGTAAAGTATAAATTTCTCCTAGCTCTTCACATAATAGGCAATAGACATATTATAAACAAATTGTAAGAGTTTGATAAGTCCCAATCAAACTTATAATTATATGGTATTTTTTGCATGTAGTTTATTTCATTTTAGTTTAGTTTTAAGTAAATTCTGCTAATATGATATTATATGATGCGTTCATAGGCTTTTTTAGTGTTTGTGTCTTTTTTCATGATTCCAAGGATTTATTGTCATGGGACGAGTTATAGAACTAAGGAACAGAGCTCCAACCAAGTGAAGAGCACAACTATAAGAGAACTAGAACATAGGATAAAGAAAAGAAGCATAATTAGAGTCAAAAGCAATAAGACACAATCGATTGTGTAGAGGATGTAGAGGACACAATCAAGCAGAAGTGCAAAATTGGGCAGAAAGTGGCTTATAGATGAAAAATTGAAGAAAGCTAAGGCACTCGATCAAGTGTAAAGTGCAATCTATTGAGACCCATCTCTAGAAGCGAATTCTGTCTTGATTCGAAATCTGAAGAAAGAAGTAGGACTCGATTGAATGCTATTCGAACTTGATCAAGTGCCTTTTTCTTGGGCTGTTTTTTAGCAAGTAATCTATTGAATCCTAAACTCCTTGTATATACATATGGGTTATTTTTCAAGGTTTTAATAAGATTAATTAGGATTTTTTTATTAGGTTTGGTAATAGTTAAGCAGTAATCTCCAGTTTTCATTAGACTTCTCAAATACTCTCAAATTCTCTCTAGATTTGTTGCTTTGTTCTTAGTTTTTCATTCAAGCTTTTTAATTGCAACGCTAGCATTGTTGGAAAACTATTTTTTTATTTTATATTCACTACTCTTGTTTATTATTCTCTATTATTGTTATTTTATTGTTGCTTTAATATAGTTAATGCATAAATCAGGGCTTTTATCATTTCTTGTAATGGTCTTAGAAATAATATGTGTGCATAGTCTATTAGTCTACGACCCTGATGAACCCTGGTATGAATTAGGTATTGATAAATCCAAAGACCCAAATATAAATGAATTAAGATGACTATATTAATATTTGATTAACTTTAATTCCATTAAAAGGCAAGACGTAGTTGATTAATGGCATAGATTAGGCTCGTGGCGAGAGTTGATTCATAATCTACATTAGAATCACTAGTTATAGTGTGATTGGTGATACAAAAGTAGATGTCATGATCATTAAGACTTAGAGGATGTTAAGTTTAATGTCTTTACTATCACATGAATCCATGAATATACATTTATTTATGTAGGATTGCTTTCACTACAACAAATCCCTTATTTTCTTGACGCTATTTGTGTACATTTTGCTATTACATAACATGTACACACACAAGTATACATAATATATATATATATATATTAATAGAGATCCTAAATAGCATTAATAACATATCCAAAATACGATCCTAAATGTTGACATATGTTTCACTACAACTAAAATAAGCCTATCTTAAAAAAACCACAAGCCTTATTTAAGACCAAATATGTGCAATTAATAACTATAATTCTAAAAAATCTTAAACGATAACCCTAGATTTAATTATATATACGTATAGTGGAAGCTATTTCGATGCCAAAACTCATTATCCTTGCTTCTCCGTTGCATAATTGTCATTTTTAACCTTTAAAACAAATTAAAAAGGTGATCATATACGTATAGTGGAAGCTATTTTTGGCCACCTCCTCAATCTTATCTTTCACCTGATTGCATGGGACCTTTGAGAGTTGGCCACCAACAACCGAGTCTAGAAGTGCCTTGGTGGAGTGATTTAGACCATCATAGAAGAATGTATTAAGATGGTTCTCCTCGTACTCATGATGGGGGCATGATCTAATCATTCTCTTAAATCGACTCCAAGTAGCACTAAGGTTCTCATCATCCTCTAGAGTGAATGACGCGATTTTCTTACGCCAATCTTGCGTTCGAACTGTGGGGTAGAACCTTTCAAGAAAAGCTGTTCTTAATTGATCCCAATTAATGATTGAGTTTAGCTCTAAGCATTTATACCAATCCCTAGCATCACTAGCTAAACTCAAATGAAATAAATGCATCTCCACATAATTCGGGCTATTGAGGCATGGAGGAATGAGACCGCCAATATCTAAGAATGCCTCCAAGAGTTGGAGAGGGCATTCATTTTTCAAACCGTAAAAAGGGGTCTCCTTCACCATCCGGGTGAATTGAGGATGTATGTGATAAGAATTTAGAGCTATGGGTAACACTACACCTCCTCGAAATTCTTGGGACCCAGGTATCCCAAATTGATCAAATAATTATTGGTTTTTGTCCATTGGTGGTGTAGGAGGGTTGAAAGTATTTGGTTGTAATGGGGTTTGGGTTGGAATTCTCCCTTTACTGCGTTGAATTTCAGGGTCGTATGGTTCTAGTTGTTGATTTCATCTACGTGTGCTATAGGACATGCAAACAACACTAGAAACTAAGAATAAGCACTGACCAACAAATTAAGAAACAATAATATAAATAAAACAAAAATAAATTACACCAAGACTATAATCTAAACACAATGCCTTGTCCCTAGCAACGGCGCCATTTTGACAGCCATTCTTTTAGCGTCATTTTACTAAAAGATTAGTTATGAAAACAATATTTATAAATACCCTAATACTACTAGAACTAGTGTAATGGTAAGTCGAAGGTCGAACCATAAGGATCAGGGATGGTAGGTTTTAGACTCCATGTAAAGCGTTTAATTGTAGTTTAGATTGAACTACACTAATGTTAGAAAGGTGTAGCAGGATTAAAAACACTAGTATGCAATGAAAGAAAAATAGGGATAGATTAGTTCCACCCTAGGAAGGACAATCGAACTAACAAATACTCTAAGTTAGGGAAAATCAATCAACACTAAATCAAGACACTCAAGATGACGAGAGGAAGTTTGTGACCCTATAAATCACATGAACAACCTATAATCGCCATATGTCTCCAAAGGAGTGGCCGGATAAGATTCACATCAAATGTCAATCAATCAATCATTAAAAAATCTCAAACCCTAACTCTACGCATGAAGAACAAGCCAACTTAGGGTTTCACCAATCAAACCCCAAAGAAAACTACTCACCCATATTAACGAAAACTAGGGCATAAACAGTGACCAAGAACATGATTGAAAGCATAAACAATTTAAACGTAAGTAAACAAGAGAACGAAAAGGGGAAAGCAAAGAGCTTGAGTTATTTGCTTGAGTTCCCGAGAACATGATTCGGCCGAATGAGAGTTCATTTAGCTATTATCGAGAGCTTGAGTTATATGCTTGAGTTCCTATCTTCCATTCGACCGAATGGATGTCAGATTCGGTCGAATCTGAACCTGAACCTTGCTGAACAGCTTCTTTGAAGTGTCTAATGGCTTATGGAGTTTATAGGATCTTTGAGAGTGACTTGGAACGCTTTCCCAAGATATGATATGAGCATCTAATCTCTTGATAAGAGTGTCAAAGCCTCAAACACGTCATATTTTTCCTCGAAATCATCGAAAGTACCTAAAATGACCTAGAACCAGCTCGAGGACAAGATCAAGGTAAAATCGAATGTAATGTGGATAAAATTAATCTAAAATCGCAAGACTCGACACTAAAATGGGGTTGTAAACGTGTTCTAAAATGAGCACATCAACTACTCATGCATATTGTTAATAGAATCATCACAAACAATCTTCTAAGTCATAATCTATGCTAGAATAATATGAAAATAATAATAAAGAGCAATACTAGAATAAGAACAGAATTTATAGAGCAAAAGTACTGAATGAAACAAAATGAATTTGTCCACATCGCTTTAGTAGAAATCTAGAAAGTTGAATGAAAATTAAACAACGAATAGTAGCAAAACTAACAGAGTTTGAGAAAGGTTTTGAGAGATCTAATACCAAACTAATGAGTCTTAGAGCAAACATAATGAAAAACCTTAATACTACTATGCCTAACATAACCAATGAAAATTGAGTGTCTCGTAACTCTTCATTTTTTTTAACTCTAAGACACTTTTTGCCAAAGTTAATGCTTCCACTCGATCGAGTCCTCTAGATACTCAATTGAGTCTCTTTGCTTCCGACTCCAACTTTTTCTCCTTTGCTTTATCCATTGGTCGATGTCTTTCAGGGTTGTATTCTTCACTTAGTTAGAACTTTGTTCCTTAGGTTTTGAACTCGGCTGATGACACTGAGTCGATAGGAACCTTGAAATCTTACACACACTACAAAAACCCGTGAACACTAATTATTAGCACACACCCTTAAATTAAAATAAGTTTGTAGTTCCTAGAACTTCTAATTGTTCAAAGACCACAAACATGAGTCATATTAGGATTAAAACCTAAGGGTAAACAACCCATAAATGTTTGGTTGTGGCTCCTTGACCGTTTTGATGTCTTTAAAGTCACATAGTCAATCTTTATCAATGTGGAAAATAGTAAGGCACTAGTGATGGAAAGTCTATACCTCTTTTCTTCTTCGAATTTTCGACTCAAAACCTAGTTAGGTTCTCAACTGTGTAAATTACAAAAAGCCCCTCTATTTTAGTGACGCTGCTGTAGAGATGAAAGCCTAAAGCTTACTTGCCTATGCGTGCGAATGATTGATGTGCTCGTTTTAGAACACATTTATAACCCCATTTTAGTATCGTGTCTCACGATTTTATATTAGTTTTATGCACATTACATTCGATTTTAGGTTATTTCAGGTACTTTCGATGATTTCAAGGTAAAATGTGACGTATTTGACGCCCTGACACTCTTATCAAGAGTTTAGATGTGCATACTATAGCTTAGGCATGCGTTCTAAGTCACTCTCGAATATCCCACAAACTCCGGAACCCATTAGACACCTTAAAGGAGCTATTAAGCAAGGTTCAGGGGTTCAGATTCAACCGAATCTGACATCCATTCGGTCGAATAGAAGATAGGGATTCAAACACATGACTCAAGCTCTCGAGAATAGCCAAATAAACACTCATTCGGCCGAATCAAGGCCCATTCAGCCGAATGGTTTCTCTCCTTCAGCCGAATGATGGACAAGCTCCAAAAACATGAAGCTTATGATATAGGTGAATGAGACGATCATTTGGCAGAATCCCCACTCCATTTGGTCAAATTCCTCTTACATTCGGTTGAATCTACACTACATTCGGCCCAATGGACCCTGTTTCCGAAGTTTTTGGTTCTTTCTTAAGCTGGCGCTCGAGGGTTTTTTCTAGGGTTTTACCCCTTATGTCCCTAGGGTATAAATACCCTCTTTCTCTATAAATAACCCTTATGCCTACTTTGAGAGCTTTTGTGCCGCAACCTAGAACATCACATTTAATTCTTTTCATTTCATTCATACATAAGTCTAAATTTAAAACTTTCGTTGTTCTCGTTTTCAAGCTTTGTATTTCGGATTCAGATTCTCATTCGTTCACGCAATTTCATTTATGCAAGGTATCGATTCCTTACTGTTCTATTTCATTTAATGCTTTCAAGTATTGTTTTTGGTAATTTCATTTCTTTTGCTATTATCGTTGCTCCGTTTATGGTTTTAATAGAGTAGTTGTCGTTCTCTTGTTCATTTACATTCAAATCATTCATGCTTTTAATCATGTCCTTTTTCATTGTTTATGCCCTATTTTTTATTACTATGTGTGAGTAGTTATCTGAGGGGGTTGATTAGTGAAACCCTAGTTGGCTCGTTCTTCATGGGTAGAGTTAGGTTTGAGATTGTTGATGATTGATTAATTGACACTCGATGCGAATCTTGTCCTACCACTCCTTAGGAGACATAGGGTGATTATAGGTTGGTCATGTGATTTATAGGGTCATAAACTTCATCTCGTTATCTTGAGTGTCTTGATTGATTGTTGATCAATTTTCCCCTAACTTGGCGTATTTTTTAGTTTGATTGTCCTTCCTAGGGTGGAACTAATCTATCCCCATTTTTCTTTTATAGCATATTATCATTTTAATTCTTGCTTTATTTTTCTATCATTAGTGTAATTTAATCAACCTTCAAATAAACGCTTTACACCAAGTCTAAAACCTATCATCCCTTATCCTTGTGGTTCGACCCCCGACTTACCATTACACTAGTTGTAGTAGTATAGGGTGCTTATAAATAGTATTTGCATAACTAGTCTTTTAGTTAACGACCTAAAAGTCGGTTATTAGAATGGCGCTGTTGCCGAGGATAAGGTGTTGTGTTTAGATTATAGTCTTGGTTTAATTTATTTTTGTTTTATTTATATTATTTTTTCTTAATTTGCTTGTCAGTGCTTACGCTTGGTCTCTAGTGTTGTTTGCATGCACTATAGCACACGTAGATCAAATCAACAACTAGAACCATACGACCCTGAGGTTCAACGCAGTAAACGAAGAATTCCAACCCAAACCTCATCACAACCAAATACTTTCAACCCTCCTACACCACCAATGGATGAAAACCAACAACTATTTGGTCAATTTGGGACACATGGGTCCCAAGAATTTCAAGGAGGTATAGTATTACCAATAGCTCCAAATCCTTATCACAAACATCATAAATTCACCCGGATGGTGAAGGAGACCCCTTTTTGCGGTTTGAAAAATGAATGCCCTCTCTAACTCTTGGAAGCATTCTCTAATCTTTACGGTCTCATTCCTCCATGCCCCAATAGCCCAAATTATGTGCGGATGCATTTATTTCATTAGAGTTTAGCTAGTGATGCTAGGGATTGGTATAAATTCTTAGAGCTAAACTCAATCATTAATTGGGCTCAATTAAAGATAGCGTTTCTAGAATGGTTCTATCCCACAGTTTGTATGCAGGATTGGCGTAAGAAAATTGCGTCATTTACTCAAGAGGATTATGAGAACCTTAGTGCTACTTGGAGTCGATTTAAGAGAATGATTAGAGCATGCCCCCATCATGAGTACGGGGAGAACCATCTCAATACATTCTTCTATGATGGTCTAAATGACTCCACCAAGGCACTTCTAGACTCGGCTGTTGATGGCCAACTCTCAAAGGCCCCGTGCAATCTAGTGAAGGCTAAGATTGAGGAGGTGGCTAAAAATATCTCTTGGGAAGGAGCAAGAGGTAATGGATTACCGATAGGACAAATGGATTCAAGTAACTTGGACATGATTAGTTAAAAAATCGAGGCTATCATGGATAAGAAACTATCCAAGTTCAAATTTGCTCAAGGTAGCTCTAATGTATCATCGGTTAAAGAGATGCCCTTTTCATGTAGAATCTGTGGGGGCACCAATCATGATACATCCTATTGTGGGGGTTCGAATTCTGAACATATAGCGGCTGCTAATTATGGTGGGTATAACCAAGCAAGAACCCCAGTCATAAACTATGATGGATATGGGTGCAATCCCGATTATGTGGCAGTTGTGGGGTATAGTGGTCAAAACTAAGGGCTTGCTCAATAAGGTCCTTCCCACAATCAACCCTTTAGACCTCACTTCAATCCAAATTCTAGCCAAGGAAACTCCCACCAAGGGTAAAACTCCACCAATCAAGCAAATGGGAGTTTGACTAGGCCGAATGGGAATAGGCCATACCCTTAAGTGCCAAGTCCCAACCCCAACCTACTCTATCCATCTACACAGCCACCACCAAACCCGCCTCCAAATAATGATTACCTTTTCACCCAAGTGAACTCCCTGGCACAAGAAAACCAAACCCTCTCTCAGATCAATCAAACTTTGATAAATCAAATGCAACAACTTTAAGCTCAACAGAAGTTGATTGAATCATAGCTTGTGCAGATGGCCAGTCTACCCCCACCATTGCTATTCCCTTCTCACCCTCAACAAAACCCATCCACCCAACCTTCAGCAATAAACCCTCTTGACTCCAACCCTAAACATCACACCTGTAAGGCGATCTTCCTAAGATCTAGAACCTCATACTCTGCTCCAATTGGAGCTAATAGAGATGATTTAGGGGCAGATTCCTCAAAGGATAGTGGTTGTCTAAGAGAAACTGAGCACAAGGTAAATCTTGAGGGAGAGAAGAGAAGGAGGGTAGTGAAGAGGATAGGGGAACCAATGTCAAGGAACATGGGCATGAGAGGAAGAAGAAGGATGAGGATGAGAGATGGAGGGAGATACAAGAAAGGAGTAAACTTAAGCGTCAACATACTTTGCCTCTACCTTTTCCTTACAAAAAGGTAAAGAAGCAACTATAATAAAATTTCTTAAATTCCTAGAGCCTATGCAGCAACTTGAAATGAAAATACCATTCTTAGAGGCTATGGAGTAAATGCCACAATATGCTAAGTATCTGGAAACCCTCTTAGGGAACAATAGAAAGCTTGAGGGCAAAGTGATTAATTTGGCAAAGCAGGTGAGTGCCATCATTCAGGGCAAGTGGGCAAAGAATAAAAAATCTAGAGGACCCTTTGTGCTCCCAGTCACCCTTGGAAAACTCAATTCTAAGGGAGCACTTTATAACCTTGGGGCCTCCATTAGCCTAATGCTGATGTTTATTGCCAAATAGCTAACCTTTGAGCTCAAGCCTTTGAAGAAAATCATCCAACTGGCCGACTATAGTATAAAAGTGCCATGTGGGGTTTTTGAGGACCTTTCGATCCAAGTAGGGAACATTGTGGTTCCATGTGACTTCGTAGTGGTGTATATGGTTGAGAATCCTTATACCCCCCTCATCTTAGGGAGGGATGCTTTGAAGATTTTGGGTGCCCTGATCGACTGTGAATCAGAGACTATAACTGTGAGGGTAGTCTAAGAAAAGGTTGTGTTTGCCTTCTCTAAGTCTTCCAAGGAACCCATTGTCAAGAAGATTTGTTCCTTTGGGGTTGGTGAAAATGAAGCTGCACAAAAGGTTGAGAGGAGTGATGTTTTTGCTGCCTCGGTGTCTGTTGACGTGATAGAGGAGGAGGTGACAATGGAGGGAGTTGCTTTTAAGCTTGAGATTGTTCGGATGGAAGAAGATTGTGAGAGGTATAAGGGAACTAACAAGCCAACTCGAAAAAGGAAGAGGGCTAAAAAAAGAAAAATCAAAAAGAGATCGATGGCTTCACCCAGGCTTGGGGGAGCCCCACATTATAGCCCACCTCCATATGACCCTGGTTCTCTGTTGTTTACTTCCGCCACTGCATGTCGGTGGAGAGTTTTGACTCCCCACACTGGAGGTGATAGAGATGCTAGGAGTGAATCCACTCCTACGGCAGGTATGATTTTGTTGTTTTCTTTTTCTGTATGAACTTGTGCCTAACTGTGTCAAACTTACCGATGTTAAACAAAAATACCTATGGGGGATAACCCGATGTTTATTTTATTTATTTGTTTGTATAGCAATACCTTCCATAATGCTGATCTTTCTCCCTTTTGGTTCTCTTCTCCCAAGTGTCGAGATGACTCTTGAGCTGGCTTGGGGGAGGGTCCTTGTGTTTTCAAAGCTTTGAAAGATCCGCATTATTAAAATTATTGCCTTGGTTTTTGTTTTAGTTTTTCTTTGCATGTTTTGTGTCAAGTTGATGTGCTTGAGTTGTGAAACCAAGATGCGAGCCCCTGATGTGTACATTATAATGGTCCTTGCATATTCATGTTTTCCTAGCCTTGTGCCTGTTTTGGGACCGAATGATTGATTGTTTTCCACCTAACGTGGGGGATCTAGTGCTGCTTGGTTTGTTTCTTGGATGACTACCTAGTGAGGCGCATTTCGACTAGCCTAGTGAGGATTGAGCCTTTTAGGACTCCATTATGATTCCTATGTTATCAAGTGCTAGTTAGAGAGTCTAAGTATTGTGTCTGTTCTCCTCTAGCATAGTCGTCTTTTCTAAAGGTCAGGGATGATAACACGTTTGTAGTTATAGCTACATAGCCAAATTGCCTACCATAAGTATTGATTGACATTAAGGTAAGCGAATTTTGTGCCCCTTTCTTTTTGTTCAAAGCTACATCACCTAACTCCACAAGAGCCAAATATTCCCTCTCTTTACCTAGAGGATAGTCAATTGATCACAGTAAAGTGGTGTCTGTTGCATTGTGGTGAAAGATTTCGTTTTGAAAAGTCGTTGTCGTATGATATGACTCTTTACATTACTCTTAGTACATTTCAAAAACATTAGCACGAAAAACACAAAAAAGAAAAAAAAGAGAAAACAAAAAGAAAAGAAACAGAAAAAATAGGAAAAAGAAAAATTCGAGAATAAGTTGGTGTAATGTACTAGAATTCATTTATGCGTATCTAGAGAATTTTGGGAGTGGCATTGTTGTCGAAAGTCATAGCCGTCCTTGGTTTGATTACCTTGGATTGCTTACTATCCTCTATTTGAACTCCACATCCCCAAATTTTACCCTACCTTGATCCTAGCCTACATTGCAAGCATTTCCAAACTTATTTGACTTGGCCTGATTAGCAAGTTCTGTGTTGGAGAGTAGATAAGATAAAATTCCCAAGATTCCTCCCTATTTAAGTGTTTAATTCCCAGCTCATCTTTAGTCGGATGATTTTGAGTGAAACACAAACAACATTAATCACACGAACGTTTTAGAAATTTCCAACATCTTCTCGGAAATAACATGGGAAGCGTAGACTTGTGACCTCATTAGGTAGTGGGTGGCATGGCCTGTGTTGTAGCTTTTCCAGTAATCCCGAATCTATGGAAAACATTTTTCATCTTGGTATTATGCTCTTTTAAGCTCATTGTACTTGCATACCCATGGCTAGGGAAAAGTTTTGTGCGTACACGGCCGGCATTGTCTTATTTTCCGCTCACCTTGCTTTTCATGTGCTTTACTCATGGTGTTGCCTTACTAGTTCATTTGCTAGGGACTAGTAAAGGTTTGGCTTGGGGGAAGTTGATGTGCTTGTCTTAGAGCACGTTTACAACCCCATTTTAGTGTCGAGTCTCGTGATTTTATATTAGTTTTATGCATATTATATTCGATTTTACCTTGATCTTGTCCTCGAGTTGTATTTAGGTTATTTCAGGTACTTTTGATGATTTTGAGGTAAAATGTGATGTATTCGAGGCACTAAAACTCTTATTAAGAGTTTAGATGCTCATATTATAGATTAGGCATGTGTACCAAGTCACTCTTGAAGATCCCACAAACTCTAGAAGCCATTAGACACCTCAAAGGAGCTGGTAAGCAAGGTTCAGATTCAGATTTAACCGAATATATCATCCATTCGGTCGAATGAAAGACAGGGACTCAAGAACATGACTCAAGCTCTCGAGAATACACGAATAAACACTCATTCGGCCGAATCAAGGCCCATTCAGCCGAATGGTTTCTCTCCTTTGGCCGAATAATGGAAAGGCTCCAAAAACGTGAAGCTTCTGATATGGGAAAATGAGAGGATCATTCGGCTGAATGGTACCTCATTCGACCGAAACTGCACTCCATTCGGTTGAATTCCTCTTACATTCGGTCGAATCTACACTACATTCGGCCGAATGGACCCTGTTTCCGAAGTTTTTGGTTCTTTCTTAAGTCGGCGCTCGAGGGTTTTTTCTAGAGTTTTACCCCTTATGTCCCTAGGGTATAAATACCCTCTTGCTCTTTAAATAACCCTTATGCCTACTTGGAGAGCTTTTGTGCCTCAACTTAGAAAATCACATTTAATTCTTTTCATTTCATTCATGCATTAGTCTAAATTTACAGCTTTCGTTGTTCTCATTTTTAAGCTTTGTGTTTCGGATTCGGATTCTCTTTCGTTCACGCAATTTCATTTATGCAAGGTATCGATTCCTTACTGTTCTATTTCGTTTAATGATTTCAAGTATTGTTCTTGGTAATTTCATTGCTTTTGCTATTATCGTTGCCCGCTTACGGTTTTGATAGAGTAGTTGTCGTTCTCTTGTTCATTTACATTCAAATCATTCGTGCTTTCAATCATGTACTTTTTCATTATTTATGCCCTAGATTTTGTTACTTTGTGTGAGTAGGTATCTTAGGGGTTTGATTAGTGAAACTCTAGGTTGGCTCATTCTTCATGCATAGAGTTAGGGTAGAGATTGTTGATGATTGATTGATTGACATTCGATGCGATTATAGGTTGTTCCTGTGATTTATAGGGTCACAAACTTCTTCACGTCATCTTGAGTGTCATGATTGGTTTTTAATTGATTTCCCCTAACTTAACATATTTGCTAGTTTGATTGTCCTTCCTAGTGTGGAACTAATATATCCCCATTTTTCTTCCATAGCATATTATCGTTTTTATTCTTGCTTTGTTTTTCTGTTATTAGTATAGTTCAATCAAATCCCAAATAAACCCTTTGCATTAAGTCTAGAAACTATCACCCCTTGTCCATGTGGTTCGACCCCCGACTTACCATTACACTAGTTTTAGTAGTATTAGGGCATTTATAAATATTGTTTATGTAACTGTCCTTTTAGTAAAACGACGCTAAAAGAATAGGTATCAGGTTGGTTCCTAGATGAAACCCCTTTCTTGTAACATGCCTTATGTTTGACACATTGATTGTTATATGTTATGTACATAAAATTTATATTGTGTTGATATGGCATGATTACCTATATTTTTGCACTAATTAAGACCTATTAATTGCAAATCACGCCTAATTAGATAAACAATGGACAACCGGATTAGGTACCTACTAATGTTTAGGACTCTTAACAAAGTGATAACCAAAAATTAGATTGATGTGCATTGAACTTAACTTTCCCAACCTACTTAGTCTAGTGTCTAATTATCCCTTTTTTTTTGCAATCTTTGCCCAAGAATAAAATTTTATTTTGTTGTCCATCTCATGCTAGTTCTTTTTAGACATTCTTGTATTTAAATAAGTTGTTCATTCTCGGACCTTCTCTCGTGTTTTCTTCACCAAAAAAAGGAAGGTTAGGTAGTAAAAAACCAATTTCTTTAGTGGTAATTCACTCATTGAATTGTCCCCTAAAACCTAGTGGGGTTCTCGACCCTTAAAATTTTTTTAAATAGCCCCTAATATTGGGTGGATATTGTGTTAGGCTTATTTGCATTCATTCATGAAACACTACACATTTGGAAGTTGCACCCTAGGTCTCCGTCTCATATGAATGTATTCTACAATCAAGACAAATTTAGAGTGGAAGGTTAGCCAATAACTAACTAATTAAGGCTTGTGGCCTGACCTTTGAATTTTCAAAACTTACCAAACTGTGGCACATGGCACACTCATGACATTGTGTTGGGGGGGGGGGGTGGTTGTCCTCTTACCATGGCCTTTAAAAGTAATGGCTCTTGGTAAATGGATCTTCCTCCAATCCATGGACCCTTCGACTCATGTATCCAACCCTTATTCATGATAAAACTCAAAACCTTGGCTAGGTGTAGACTTATATTTGTCATTCATCCAAGCATGTTAGTGTGACTATGCAAACTTATGTGCTAGTACTATGTTTTTTGCACTAATGCTGTAATCTAGCTTTGCAAAACCTAAGGGAAACCTATACCCCAAAAATATGAATTACATGTATCCTTTGCTGCAATCACCAATTAGGAACTTTCACATCATTTCATGCATCAAAATCGCATCATGCCGAACCATGCCGCCCGAAATCCTCGCCTCACATCAAAAAATGATCCGAGCAAAGTAAAAACCGAACTTGACCCCTTAAAATGACTCAACATTGCCTTTCCAATTTCCTTAAACACAATGAAAATCTAAATTTATCTCTCAAATGATCCAAAGCTATCAAAACCCAAGGAAAATCATACCTCTCCTTACAAATGTCCTTAGCAATGGTAAAAATCCTACATTACCTCTGAAATGTCTCAAGACCTAGTGAAATCCCAACTTTACCTCCTAAATGTCTCAAGACTTGGAAAAATCCCAACTTTACTACTAAAATGTCTCATGTCCCATTAAAATCCAAAAATAACCTCCAAAAATAACCTTGGTAAATTCCCAAAACAACCTCCAAAATGTACCTTATCCCCAATAAAAACCTGAATTTATATAAGAACTAATGCCCGATAAAATCAAGAATGTACCCTTGAACCGTCACACCAATAAGACCCTGATCATCCTACAAAAACCCTAATGGGGTAAAATCCTTAAATTACGCCTTCAACCTATAAGGCCTTGACTGTCCCACATAAATCCTATTAGGGTGAAAATCCCAAATTGCCCCATCTCATTGGTAAAAACCCAACCTTTTCCACCAAAATCTTATGTGGGGTAGAATCCCAAAACTACCCCTCACCGGCAAGAACACAAAATGTCCTTGCTGGGTATAACACCAAAATTAGGCTCGAGCACCACAAAAAACCTTAACCCTAACACGGGCATTATGTATTGCGTCCATGCACAATCCAGTCAGTCACATTCATTTTGGAATCATTTTTTAATAAAGGTGGACTCCCATATTAGAGGTGTGCATTTATATGGATCAGAGGTGATTGTGTAGTTACATCATGTTTATAATAGCGTCATGTATAAAGTTTCATCTCTCCTAACATTGACCCAAATCCGCTCACCCCTGACCGAGTCAAGTCCTAGTGTCCCATGTGCAAAGTATTAAAGATTTTTTCATTTTAGGAGTTCATCAGTTTGGGTTAGAAGGCTGGGCCGAAGGTTGAAGAGGAAGTCTCTATAGCAGTTATTGCTAGTACCCGATCGAGCTGTCATCCACCCCATCTGCTCCCATCTCTCCACAAACTCTTCCCCAAAACATGTCCACTCCAAAGCAGATGGTCCAGCTCCTTGATGTGGTAAACAAACTCACTAAATTCCTCCACGGGATGAATGCTCTTCTCAAGCAAGTTGAAAGTGCCAACACCCAACTAATTTGGCATGGAAAATTAAAGGGATGATCCACCATGTGACCAACATTGGAAAATACTTTGATACTGCTAGAAATGATAAACTAAAGGGAAAGCTTAGCCTCCTAGAAAAGTTTTCGGCAAACAACATCTAAATCTTCAATTATATAGACGATCCTCACTATCATCTATGCAACTTTAACGCCACTATAGCCAGTAAGGAAGTAGAACCATAATTATTTGTTGTCATCTTACCAATGTCTCTAGAACCAATCTACCCAAAGTGGTTCTACGCTCCAAAGGAAAAGGAAACTAAAATCTAGGAGGATGTGACTAATGCTTTCATAAACCAGTAACGTCCTAATATCTTCAAATAACTCTTAAAGAGATGGATATCCTTTGACAGGGTCCAAAGTGAGGGGTTCATGACCTACCTCAATCACTCAAGAGAGATGGTCTCGAGGCCATATTAAAAAGAGCATGTAAAAATTATCATCTTAAGCCTCCTTCCCAAGTCCAACAACCATATGAAGTACTTGGGCCTTGAATCCTTTGAACGTGCCTATATAATCGAGGATGAAGGGTAAGAAAAATGAGAAATATTCTACTGCAAAATTTACCGATTAAGTTAACTATCTAGAGGATCCAAGGTCTCAAGGAAACTATCGCAACAACAATAACAAGAGGTGATTTCTAGAATCTTCCTCGTAGGGTCTTCTTCATTCTAGGGATGACCTATTTAAGTGTATCAGACCACCTTAATAGAAGCGATCACATCAAGCCTATTAGTCCAATAGAAGACCCTCCTATAGACAAATAGAGTGCAAAGTGGGACCCTATAAAATTTTACAAATTCCACCAAGGCAATGGTCACGACATTGAAGAGTTTATCCAGTATAAGCATCTCCTTGAGGACATGGTAGACGATAGAAGGCTACCTATCCCTCCTAAGGATAATCCTAATAATCAAACATGCCCTTTTGCCATCCCATCTACTTATGAGATAAACCCTCTTTTAACCCATTGTTGCTTAAATCCAATAGCAATTCTATCCTTTAAATTCACAGTCCAATGGCCAAGAGGCTCATTAAATTGCATATGGGACAACAATGATAAGGATGTTTTATATACCTCTATCAAATAGCTCATGTTTCACCCCCCCATCACCAAGTATCAATCTTATATGGTACGAGAAAGGGCTGATTGATACCAATGCAATGACATAGTCTAGGATGATTGAAAATCCCATTCCAAATGCTCTAATACCAATGACTCTACCATCCTAGGAAAGCTCCCTGATTAAGCAGCTTAAAAAGACCTAAGTCAAGGTTAATATCTAGGTGTCTCTCCTTCTAACTAGCACAGAAATGTGCTCTTTAATGCATTAACAAAACCCAACTTTCCCTTAGGGACATCTCCTAATGCCTTGGTTACCCTCCTTATCATAGAAAAGGAGAAGCCACAAATCTTGTTCTCAGATGATGATTTATTGATCGAAGGAACCTCTCATAACAAGGCCTTATACCTAACTGTTGTTGCTTACCACAAGAATATACCAACAACCTTGAATGAAATTAGCCTTACAATCAACATATTTTCACTCCGCACAGCAAAAATGATGGGTTATATCTCTAAGGACTTTATCCCCATAACTCAAGGGTTCTAAGCATATGGCAATTTACACCGTCATTTCCTTAGGACCATTGAAAAGAAAGGTCATCTTTGTGCTCAACATCAAAGGTATCTTTAACCTACTTCTTAGACGAGATTCATGATTTAAGGTCCTCCCCTCAACTCTTCACCCAAAGGTTAAGCTACCCTACAAGAGCACTTTAATTGCAATTGACACCTCAACCATCAAATTAAAAGTTGCAAACAAACCCCTTATCAATAATGAGCACAATGAGGAAGATTTAAAAATCTTTATTTTTAGTGCCAAAGTTGCCATTCTAGAACTAGACAACAACTTACCTATCATGCTTTTCCCTACAGTTTACACCATGATAGAGAACTAAGTATACTTCTCTAGCTTGACTCTGGGTCGTAAGCTTGCTCTTTTCGCATCGTTTAAGGATAGAAAGGGGAAGTATAATCTCTTTGGGCTAGGCTATGAGCCAAAAACACTAGATCTCTAAGTATACATTCTCGAGGAATTCGCTTGCAAAATGGCCAAAGAGCAAGGCTAGACTCAGCCTACACTGAAGCCATATATCTCCGAACTCTAAATGAACATTTTTTTAGGAGGGTGAGGATGATATCTAAAATGATTTCCCTAAGGCGCTCTTCAACCGCACGCATAAAAGTTCTACCCAAAAAATGAAACTTTTTATGATTCCTACTTCCTAGACGATGAGTAGACCGAAGAGTCGTTCAAGTCCCCTAACTGAATTGATCAATAACCTGTGCTGATAACTACCCTAAATGGGAGCAGGATAAAGATTATTGTGAAGAAGGCCCAACAATGGATGAGGAAGAGTCATCAAAGTTAGAGTCTAAACCCCTAAAAATTATCCCACCAAAGAAAAACCTTGAAAAACCCCTTCATTTAACCACCACTAAATTGAATATGATATCTATTTTTTCTTACTCCTCTTCTTTCACTTTAATCCTTACCACTAATTGCTTTGTCTTAAATATATATGACTTTGAAATCATTTAAGAAATAGAAGAACATGGAAATAAACCACCGGTAATCAACGAAATAGAAAATATTAATGAAGGTGCCGACGGAAGAGTTAATGTAGTTTCTCAAAGAATTTATCGATTCCTTTGCTTAGCCTTATGGAGACACACCAGGGATAGATAGAGAGATATTGTACTACATACTATTCCGATCCTCCTAGGGTGAAAGCCAGTAAAACAAAAGTTACAGAGAAAGAAACAAGACGTAACTCTAAAAATCAAGGAGGACGTTGAAAAACATATAGAAGCGGGGTTCAGCAATGTTCCAAACTACTCCTATTGGATTGCAAATATTGATCACATTCCAAAGAAGGATGATAGGGTCTAAATGTGTGTGGAATACCAAGATTTGAATAGGGATAGTCCTAAAGATGGGTTTTCTTTAACCTACATCAACAATCTAGTTGATAACACATAAATCACGCCTTGCTCTCTATCATGAATGGGTATACAGGCTAAGTTGATAACAATACGTTGTTGCTTCTAAGCTTCCATGTTTTATTGATCCCCATCTTGGACCAAGCTAGATTACCAAATGCATCATTAATGATCAATTACCATACTCATCAATTATATGTACACACAACTTATGTAGTTCACAAGTCCATTTGTAACATACACATAACTTGTTTAGTTCACAAGTCCTAAATTCAATAAAATCCAAAAAATGCATTAATGTACGTAAAGGAAATAAAACAATTTTACTCAAAACAAAAAAGAAAAGCTAGTTCTCTTTAGACACTATAGGATCTTCTTCTTGCAAGCTATTTCCAGCTGCCAAAGTTTATGGATGCAATGCATTAAGATCAAATAACCCCTGACTTAGCTCATGGATCATCTAGATTACTAAGGTCCTCTCTTCTTCCCGAGGCTCCTCAATATGTCTCTCTGTGGAAGGAGACCTCCTAATAGCTCCACTAGAGAAGAATCTTTCTCCAGCAATAGCCTCGAGGCATCCCACTAGCGCTCATCCGCATCTATAATGGCTGAAAGAAGTATATGTCCAAAGCTTGAATATGGCTAGACCCCGCCATAGCAGTTCCCCTAAAGTTGCCAATCAAGTGCCTACCTAAATATAGTGGAGTTCTAGTGTGACTCATAATCTGCATGCTAAGATGTGAGGTTTGTGCCCCTCCCTCAAGTCGTGGCTCCCCCTAAGACTGAGCTTGAGAATACGACCTTAACATATATGGCCATGATGTTTCTTGTATCCCAGTACACAAATAGATAGTTAAGAAAACAATCAATCATGAATTAAGATCCTTACATTAACAAGGCAAACTGCCAACTTCTAGGTCAGTTGAATGCACTTCTTCCTAAGGCCCTCCATATTGTAGGGATGTTCTCCATGGGTATCCCAACAATTAGGTTGTTTTTAGATCAAGTAATGAAGCTTTAAACATAGACAACTCTCCCAATGAATTTCAATCAAACCCAATACACTTCCTAGTCATTCCCAACTATGCCACACGCCTCTAAAGCCCATCACTTACCCTTTCTATGCTCAAGGATGACACAAGGAAGTATTAATAAGGGGTTGTTAGCTTACTCCCTCAAATGATGCACCAAACAATGCAAAAGTTACAAACACACAATTCTTCCCAAACTGAATAATGAACATTAGATGATGTGATTTAGCTCCGATTTGTTATCCAATCAAACCCAATACTTTTAAGTGATTATTATGATTTATAAAACTTCAAATTATGTTAATAATCATAAGAATAGTCGCCAAATCACACTACAAGATTTAAAACAATCCATGCAAATTTCAGTAAGTAAACAAGCTCTTGTTCATGCAACACTTTCCTGATATCATGCCAATGTATTGATGGTAAATTTCCAACCTTTAATCACTAATGTTAAATCCCTAACTTTCTAAAATTCTAGCTATATGAATGATCAAGATAATTTAGTAAAAACTTCAGCAAAGATCACAACTTCTATCCAAACCCACGCACATCAACATAAGGAAAAAAAAACGAAATTTTCAGATTATGCACTTGTTCGATCTCATTTTAACCCTACGAATCACTTCTCTTTTAAACCAACTTTATGCAACATTAAATGTTAAAACATGGGTAAACCCACATGATTTTGGAGACACAAATAAGTATAGAATAGATTTGCCATTTTAACCAAAACCAACAAAGTAACCGAATAGACTAAAGATCTCCTAAACTCTTTAGATTACACCAAGTACACAATACATTTAGCGATAGAGTTTTCAAGGCCCCAAAATCACCATTCACTTGCCAAAGTGAACTAGATTGGAAACTTTAATGCTTACACATTTAAGAGTAAAAATTCGAAGTAAATAACATTTTTTTCTCTAAATCATCAACTAAGTATTACTTGGTTGCTGTCAAAATATAAATACATTGGAAAACCCTAAAAAACAGTAGGTTACTAACCTTAAAACATGTGAGAACCAAGATACAAAACCCTAACGAAAAAAATATGTGAACAATAGCAAAACTACCCCTAAAAAAAGCCTAAAATAAAACTTATTCTAGACAAACTCTAACATATCTAACCTGCAAACTCAATCCCTTTAAAATAGGATTTTAAACTACTTAAAACTCTTAATTAAAACATAAATACAATGGATATTTAAGACATCATGGAATCCTTACACTTTTGGACAGACTTGGACTCTTTTGAACTTGAAAAGCCATGTGAACAAAGCCACTCTTCATGCCAAGTCCAAGCTCCCTTGTAGCCTAATCTTCACGCCCTTTTAACCCTAAAAGACACGCCATCTTGTTGGTCTAAAACCCATGCATTTATCATTCCATTTATGCTTCAAGCTAGCCCACGTCTCTAGTCCTAGTCTCCTTGTTAGCCCAAGCACTCTTGGCCCATCTCCATGCCTAGCCCATTTATAACCAAGGCTCACCCTCATAGATGTCAAACCTATGATAGTCAAAGTTAAGGTCTAACCCATGGAAGTAAAACCCATTGTCAAACCCAACTTTGACCTAGTCCATATGCGGGCCTAAGTCACTAGGTTAAGGCCCAATAGCATAAAAGACCAAGGTAAAGCCCATATAGGCCCAAGTCCATATATGGACCAAGCCTAATTTGAGCCCAAAACAATTTTAAAGCCAATTTTCCTTTTGGGTCTATTTCCATTTCTAGACCATGTCCACTTTCAATACTTTTCACTTTTGGCACTTTCCATTTCTACACCCTTTCTATTTTTTGTACTTCCCATTTTGGGTTTATTTTAATTTTTTGGTGATGAGAATCTTGGTATAAGAACCTTAATTCATAAGAAGGGATAGAACTAGATTTGAAACCTTCTAAATCAATGCACTAAAGGATCGCAATCTAGGGCAAAAGTTTGGAGAATTGATAAAATAAAAACCCTTAATTTTTCTCACTTCCTCACGTGAACTCAAAGAAACAACAGTTCACAATATTTGCTACGCACAAAGAATAATAAACTCTTCAAATTTTATTGCATAAAATGGATAAGCAAGTACAAAATCTGATTTTTCTAAGCTTGGGTGCACATCTATTTAAACCCATAGCGTGAGAGTTTCAATCATATTAAGACTAAGACTCCTACTTTTAAAAGAACTCCTTATAACCACCTAATAAGCAATTGGATAATGCCACGTATTTATTACATAATCATACCAAAACTCTAACACCATCATATGATAATTAGAATTCTATCCTACCTAAAACGATAAAATTACAAATTAACTACTCTTAACCTATTTTATTTAAAGTAAAACAACAAATATTCAATCACATGTGTGAAGCCACGTCCATGCCCATGCCATGTCACATACCATGTCACTTAAGTGGTAATAAAAAGCACCCATAAGTTGTAATAGCATCGTCCAATGTAATACCAATTATTACCCTTGGTCTAATTTTCAATCTTCGAAAATTACTCAAAGATTTTAGCTTTTGATCAAGGCCTTCTACCAATCATTAACTCCTTGTCATCTACACATTATAGAACCATAAAACCTAAAAAAGGATGATTTAAAAAACACTTATGCCTAAAATGAGAAAGACCCTATCAAATGAAATAAGAGAAAACTCATAGGCAAAACCAACTTACTGCCCATGTCCACCAATCTTCAATATTTATGTGTTCTAAGTATAGTTGCACGTGACCATGCATACATAAATACTCCCTTCAATCAAATTATCAACATCATCGCCTTGAATCATATCATCCTCCTCTTCTTCAAAAGAGTTTGTCCTCAAACTTTGTTTTTCAATGCATAGTTGGTTGGACAACAATTCCATTTCGCTATTCCTCTCATGAATAAAAAGTCTCCCTTGTAATTTGCCATAACCTTGATCACTAATTTGATTAGTACTCGTGAAATTACTTACCTTGAATTCCTCTTCTAACTTCTTTTTGCCGGTTAAAAATTTAGCCCTTTTATTGCCCTTGTTTCCACTAGGATTAGAAGTTATTAATGGTTTCAAAGCAAATGGTTTATCTTGTGCGTGCCTCTTCACCACATAAACATTTTTCCTTCAATCAAACTTTACATATCTATCATATTGCCATGGTCTACCCAATAGAATATGATAAGCATCCATGGGACAAACATCACAAAGCACTTGATCTTCATAGTTGCCAATTTTAAATGAAATCAAGGCTTTTTTAGTAACCTTCACATCATCCGAGTTGCCCAACCAATTAAGGTGGAGAATAATTTTGAGTGGGTACCTCTCCTACCTATAAGACCCTCTTTTTCCCACTGAAATCCTAGTATGGTAAAATCATGAAATCACCACTCGTACTTATAAGTCCATAACCTTCCAATCGAAATTCTATTGGGGTAGAAATTTAAAAGTACCCCTCCTACTAATAGGACCATAATCTTCCCAGAAAAATCCTATCTTTGTAGAAATCCAAAATTTCCCCTACAGCCAGTAAGACCCTTAATTTCCCATCAAAACCTTATTAGAGTGGAATCTCGAAATTACCCCTCCTATCGATATGACCCTAAACATGCCAAGGAAATCTTAATGGGGTTAAATCCTAAAATTAGCCCTTTTTCTAAGAAGACCCTACACATCCCACTAAAATCATATTAGGGTTAACTCATGTCCTATTTTGTGCTAAAATCCATAAATCAACCCATAGCAATATGACCCTTATCTTCCCATCGAAACATTATTAGGGTTATTTACTGAAATTTATCCACATACTGCTAATACCTTGATATTCCCATGGAAACCATGTAAGGGTTAAATCCCAAAATGACCATTCAAACTTTTAAGACCTTAACCTTCCCACTAATAACCGGTATTTTAGGTCGTTAACTAAAAGACAGGTTATGCAAACAATATTTATTCCAACCTACAAGCTATACGAGTATAATGGAGTAGGGGGTCGAACCACGAAGACAAGGTATATCAAGACTCTAACTTTTAACACAACCGGACTATTGGGAGTTGGAAATTCAATTAAAACTATAGCAAGTAGAGAGAAATAAAGCAAGTAGAGAAAAACGGGGACAAGATTGGATTCACCCTAGGAATGAAGCTTTAGAAACCGAACATGATAGGTTAGAGAAAATCTGATAATAACTAGCATGGACATCCAAGAATACGAGAGGAAGTTGGTGATTCCACAAATCACAACGAACGACCTATAATCGCCCTATGTCTCCAAAGGAGTGGCAGGACAAGATTCTCATCGGATTCCGAAACTATTTATTATCATCGTTTCTACAACCTTAAGCAATAAAGAACATAGCTTTCCTAGGTTTCACCAATCAAAACCCCTAAAGGAATTACTCACACATATTCATGCTTAAAGACGTAAAAATATTCAAAGACGCAAATGAAAAAAATATGGAATGAAATCGCGAGAATGAAAACAATTCCGAAATTATGCTAATAAATGATAAACATAAAACTAAACATGCAACGAACCGAACGAATGAATTAAGAGCAAAGGAATTAATTAAAACATACAAAAGCTTCAATTTGATATCCACGAAAAGAATTCAAACTACAAAGCGTTGAGGAAACTTAAAACCAAAAGCTGAAACTAAAAGAATTTGGAGGCTAAAGAAATCTAAAAGTGCATAAAAGTATCTAACCTAGCTCCCCCCCCCCCCCCCCCCCTCTCATGAGAGGAAGGGGGTATTTATAACAAAATAAGAAAAACCTACGAAAACCCTAAAATGCATAGGAGCCAACCCTTAAAAGAAGTAGTTGATCCGGAGGAAAACACTGTCATTCGCCCGAATGTACGTCTCATTCGGCCGAACACATTCCATTCGCCCATTCCAGAGGCTTTGAGCATTCGCCTGAATGATTATGTTGATTCGGCCGAATGGAAGCTCATTCGCCCGAATGAGTTCCATTCGGCTTTTCTAGTGACCAAGGGTCAAATGCTCTGAAGACTGCCTCTCATTCGACCGAATGAGTCTCAAATTCGGTCGAATCTGCATATATTCGGTCAAATCTCTCTCAGATTCGGTCAAATCTCTCTCACACTACCTCTTTTTCACTTCTCTCTTTTCTAAACTCCATGGGATCTTCATGAGTGACTTCAAACACTTGCCCAAGCTATGATACATGTGTCAAAGGCTCGAATGTATCGCATTTCACCTTGAAATCATCAAAAGTACCTGAAATGAACTTAAGACAACTCAAAAACAAGATTAAGGTAAAATCAAGCACAATATGCATAAAACCAATACAAAACTGCGAGGCTTGACACTAAAACGAGGTATTAAACGTGCTCTAAAATGAGCACATCAACTTCCCCCAAGCTAAACTGTTGTTAGTCCCTAGCAAACGAAATAGGAAGGTGAAGTGACAGCTTAGGGCAAAATGAATGAAGAAATGAATGATAAGACGAATGAAGATCATGAGAAGTGGAAATCAAGACAACGCAGGTCGTGCACGTGCAAAACTCTTCCCTAGCCATGGGTGTGCAAGTAAAATGGGATTTATAAAGCATAATCAACTTTTTACACCTATCCGGGATCACCAAGCAAGCTACATCATAGTTCATTCCACCCACTACCTAACGAGGTTGCAAGTCTACGCTCCCAAGGTTATTTCCCAAGAGGTGTGGGAAATTTCCATTACGCTCATGTGTTTATAGGGTACGTGTTTCGCTCAAAATCATCCGACTGAAGATGAGTCGGCAATTAAACACCTAAACAGGGAGAAATCTTGTAAATCGTGACTTATCTGCTCTCCAGCACTGATCTTACTAATCAGGTTAGGTCGAACATGTTTGGAAAGGGTTTTAATGCAGGCTCGGATCGAGGTACGGTAAAATTTGGGAATGTGGAGTTGAAATAGAGGATAGTAAGTGATCCAAGGAAATAAAACCGAGGAAGACCACGCCTTCTGACAACCATACCAATCCCAAAATTCCCAACAATAGACTCTAATACACTATGTTAACTTTATTCTCAACCTTTTTCTCTAATATCTTTTGGTTTATTTTCTTTTCTTTTTCTATTTTTTTTTCTTTTTTCTTTTTTTTCTTTTTTTTGTGCTTTTCAAGCTTTTTCTTTCTATGTGCATACTTCTTTGAAATGCACTAAGACTAGTATGTGTAGTCAAATCATCCAATGATCATTTCTCCAAACCAAAATCCTATATTACAATGCTACAAATATCAACTTCACTATGATCACATGACTATCCTCTAGGTAAAAAGAGGGAGTATTTGGTTCATGTGGAGTTAGATAGCGTTGCTACAAAAGAAGGTAAAGGCACAAATTTGGCTCAACCTAGAGTAAATTGATTTTCATGGTAGGCACTTTGGTTATATAGCTTTAACTACAAACGTGTTATCATCCCTAACCTTTAGAAAAGTAGACTATGCTAGAGGAGAACAGACACAATTTTTAAGATTCCCTAACTAACACTCAACAATATAGGACTCATAATAAAGTCCTAAAAGGCTCACTCCTCACTAGGTTAGTCGAAGTAGCCTCAATAGGTAGTCATCCAAACCACATACCAAATAAGCTCAGATCCCCCAAGCTTAGTGAAAAACAGTCGAGAAACTAAGACCCAAAATAGGCACAGGGCTAGGGGAATATGAGTTTTCATAAAATCAATGCAAAGTGCACAACAGAAGCTTGCATGCTTATGATGGACAAAAGAAGGGGGCACAAGATGCAAAGAAGGGTAAAAACAAATATAAAAATAGCTAAATACATAAATTTGGATTTTTGAGTAAGAAATCATACTAGTACGTGGGTGCAGCGGCATGTGGAACTTATTATATAAATACCTAAAAATAACACCAAAAAGCAAAGCGCAAAACACAAAATAACACCTAGAAATAGACACAAAACACGAAGCAATGCAACACTACACAACACTAAATTGACAGCCAAGACCAAAGGACACGCAAAAGAATGAGTAGTGGACTATGGATACACCCCCCAAGCTACGGTGAAGCCGTCCTCGACGCTAAGGGAGGCCGTTAGGTCTACCACTACTCATCCCCCATAAATTCCTCATCACCCCCTTGGTCCTCCTCCTCATTAACCTCCTCCTCATTAACCTCCTCCTCTCCACCCGTATAATCCATCCCATAGTCATTCGAGGCTCTTCTAGGAGCCGATGGGGTAAAGTTATTAAACCTACGCCTACCCACCCGCAACCGGTCAAACCCATGACTTAGTGATATCTCGTTAAAGTTGTCATGGCGAGGGTACCAGGAAGGGGTGGCCATGCTTTCGCCGACCATATGGGAGCGATAGGCCATATCATACCATGGGTAGTTCACCCGCTCGAAGTTTTGCTCGAGGTGTTCGAGACGGGCGGTGTGGTGGGCTTGGGTGGTGAGGACCTGGTCAAGCCTTCTCTCTATGCGTCCTAGGGAGGACATAATATCGGATTTATATTCATCATCTGAATCGTCATGGTCTGGTAAGACCTAGGTAGAAGCCCTAGGTTTGTCGCGCATAGAAAGTGTATGAGGGCGAGGTGGGGGTACAAGTGGGGGCTCTACCGCGTATCTCGGCACATCGCCGTCTAAGAGATACGAGGCCCCAAACTAGACTAGGGGAGGTAATTCAGGACAAGGAAGTGGGATGGTGTGGTCTTTCAAGTACCGCCATCGCATGGGGTCCGCAAAAATAAAGCTAGCTCGCACGAGACATTGCTCGTGAAGGGTAGTGGAACTGGCATAACGTTCATCGAATTCTACAGGATTCATGACGTTCAAGAATTCAGCAATACGGAATACGTGTCCCCCTAAACATAAGTCAGTGGTTGTATTTAGGGTGGCTATGTTGTTTAGAAACTTCCACAGCATCATTGGCAGGCTTAGTGTAGTGTCTTTGTGTGGTGCAAGGTAACATTGTAAGATGTGCACCTCGTGTGTTCGTACTAGGTGAGGGCTAGGGGAAGGGAACAAAGTCTCCCTAGCAAATTTAAAGAATATGTGCAAAACAGGGTGTTGTACATAAGAAGCATATATGTTTCTATTCGGATAAACAAGCCGGCCAGCTAATTTAGGCCATAACTCGGAAACCCAAGAGTGGTCCGGTTGTTTATCCAGAATAGGCTCGTTATGGAAACCAAACACGGTGCAAAATGCACCATAATCAAGAAAATAGGTTGCATTCCTTAGCCTAAAAGACAAATGCAGCCTACCATCCCGTTGACACGGGGTTAGGGAACTAAGAAACTCATAAGTTAAGAGCTTATGAGTCGGGACCCACATGTTTATCCAGTTCTCTAACCCACATGCAGTTAATAGTGCAACAAATTGCTCGTATATACCGATTCGTTGCAAAATTGAAAGGTCTAAATAACGAGTGGAGTTGATTTTTCGTACCTTAAGCCTTTGGAAATGCTCATATTGCTCCAAAGATATGAAAATTACCGTAGGATGGTCCTCATCGAACCATAATTCCTGGCCGGGAAGTCTTTGCTAGCCCTCCGGTTGTTGAGAACCAGTTTATTGAGCTTCCCGTGCCGTACTCGAAGAGGAACCTTCTCCATGCTTTTTGGACCTCTTGAAGGGGTTCCTCAATGTTCTCCTTGGACCCATAGTAGTTTAGGATGATTGGGAAGGGAGTAGAGGAGTTTTGAGAAAGAGCAAGATTTAGAGGGGAGACGTGCGTGCTGTAGGTATGAAGAAATGAGGGTGTGAAATCCCGTGGAATGAGCTCTTATTTTTAGGCCTAGCTTCCATTCGGCCGAATGAAGGCTCTATTCGGTCGAATAGAGCTCCATTCGCCCGAATGGATGTCCTGTTCGGTCGAATGGACATGAGCTATGAAGAATTCTTCTATCCCATTCGACCGAATACTTAACCTATTCGGTCGAATGTCACACCATTCGACCGAACGATCACTCCATTCGGTGTTACCATCAGCTTTAAAGTTTTCCTCAGTAGATCTTTTCGACCGAGTGGAGAACTACATTCGGTCGAATAAAATCTATTCGGCCGAATAGATCTCTTCATTCAGTATTCTCAGAGTCCTCTCCACTTTTGATTAACTGCATTCTTAATGGCCATTCGGCCGAATAGATTTCTCATTCGGCCGAATGAAGTGCGATTTTGCACTTTCTTTGCATTTAGTAATCCAATTACTTGCTTTCTCAAAAACAATCAATGTACTATGAGTTAGTTTGATGAAAATCCAAATAAACCGGGTTACCTCCCATAAGTGCTTTGTTTAACGTCGTTTAGCTCGACGAAGCTCGCAACAAGTTTAAATAGAAAAAGAAAAAGAAGAAATTATACTGGCCATAGGAGTGGACTCACTCCTAGCATCTCCATCACCTCCGGCGTGGGGAGTCAAGACCCTCCACTGAGCATCGGTGGCGGAAGTAAGTAAGGTCAAACCAGGGTCATCTGGAGGAGGGCTATAATGCGGGGTTCCCCCAAGCCAGGGTGGAGCCCTCGTTCTTTTTTTGGACTTTTTCTTTTTCTTAACCCTCTTCCTTTTTGGGGCTGGGTCGTTAGGACTCTCAGAATTCTCACAAATGCATCACAACGAATTCCTTCTCGACTTCGAAAATAACACCCTTCGTTGTTACGTCTTCCACTGTCACCTCAACAGACACTAGCGTAGCAAAAACATCACACCCCTCAACCTTTTCTTTAACTATGTCTTTAAAAATATCAAAGGAACAAATTTGCTCGACCATGGGTTCCCTGGAAGACTTGGAAAAGGCAAACACAACCTTCTCATGGGCTACCCTCATAGTTATAGTCTCTGATTCACAATCGATCAGGGCACCCAAAGTCTTCAACTTATCCCTCCCTAAGATGAGGGGGGTAAAGGGATCCTCAACCATATTAAGTACCATGAAGTCACATGGAACCACAATGTTCCCGACTTGGATCGAAAGGTCCTCAAATTCCCCGCATGGTACCTTTATACTATGGTCGACAAGCTGTATGGTTTTCTTTGATGGCTTGAGGTCAAAAGTTAGTTGTTTGGCGATGGACATCGACATTAGGATAATGGAGGCCCCAAGGTCAGCGAGTGCTCCCTTAGAATTGAGTTTTCCAAGGGTGACTGGGAGCACAAAGGGTCCTCTAGGTTTTTCTTTCTTTGCCCACGTGCCCTGAATGATGGCACTTACCTGCTCTGGCAAACTAATCACTTCGCCCTTAAGCTTTCTCTTTTTCCTTAAGAGGGTTTTCAGATACATAGCATATTCCGGCATTTGCTCCATGTCCTCTAAGAATGGTATTTTCATTTCAAGCTGCCGCATATGCTCTAGGAATTTAAGAAACTTTTCTTGAAGTTGTTTCTCTACCTTTTTGTAAGGACAAGGTAGAGGTGGAGCATGTTGACGCTCAAGTTTCCTTCTTTCCTGTATCTCCCTCCATCTCTCATCCTCATCCTTCTTCTTCACCTTATATCCATTTACCTCGAGATTTGGTTCCTCTTTCACTTCACCAACCTCCTTCTCTTCCTTTCTTTCAAGATCCTCTTTGTGTTCATTTTCTATTTGAAAATCACTATCCTTTAAGGATCCTTCTCCTAAATTATCTTTTAGAGCTATAGCAAGATCAGAATATGAAGTTCTCGATCTTAAGAAGATCTCCTTGCATGTGTGATGTTTAGGGTTAGAGTAAGGGGTGCTTTGTGGTGGAGGTTGGGCAGATGGGTTTTGTTGAGGGTGAGATGGGAATAGTAATGGTGGAGGTGGGTTGGCTATCTGAGAAAGTTGAGTTTCAAACAACTTTTGATGAGCTTGAAGTTGTTGCATTTGTTGGTTTAAAGTCTCATTAATATGTGTTAGACTTTGATTTTGTTGAGCAAGAGTTGTTACCTGGGAGGCTAATTGGTCATTGCCTAAGTTATGGCCTTGTTGTGGTTGAGGAGCCACATGATGAGGTTGACTAGGCGAGAAAGGTAGGTTTGAACCATTTCTAGGCCCTTGGTTGAACCCTGGGGGTCTATACACATTAGGCTTAGGTATATTCCCATTAGGTTGGTTCCCCTGGAAACCTTGGTTGTTAAACCCACCTTGACCATTTATGTTGTATCCCGGATGGAAGTTTCCCTGATTTTGGTGAAAGGGAGGTTTGTACTGTTGGTTGTTCGAGAAAGGCTGCTGCCCATACCCTACTCCTTGGCCATGTGCACTATAGTTGAGGGCTGCTACGTGATCAAGGTTATACCCATAACCGTCATATTTCATCACCTGCGGTTCTGGGTTATATCCTTCATAGTCAATTGCAGCTACGTGCTTGGAGTGCGAACCACCACAATAAGATGTATCATGTTTAGTACCCCCACATATGGCACATGCAAAGTGCTTTTCACGCACTGGAGGGGTGTTCAAACTATCGGCTAGGCTTAGCTTGGACAACTTTTTATCAATAACGGCTTCTATTTTGGCGCTAATGTTGTCCAAGTTAGTTGTGTCTATCATCCCTCTAGGTAATCCCTGACTCCTAGTTCCTCCCCAGGCACTATTCTTAGCGACTTCCTCTATTTTAGCTTTCACCTGGGTGCAAGGAATTTTGGATAGTTGGCCACCTACAGCTGACTCTAGGAGTGCTTTGGTGGAGTCATTAAGACCATCGTAAAAGAATGTGTTGAGATGGTTTTCCCCGTACTCATGGGGGGGGGGGGGGGGGGCATGCTCTAATCATTCTTTTAAACCTACTCTAATTGGCACTAAGGTTCTCATCTTCCTCTTGGGTGAATGACGCAATTTTCTTACACTAATCCTGCATTCGAACCGTAGGATACAACCTTTCTAGAAATGAGGTTTTTAGTTGAGCCCAATTAATAATTGAATTGGGTTCTAAGCATTTATACCAATCCTTGGCATCTCCCGCTAGACTTAGATGGAATAGGTGCATTCGCACATAATTAGGGCTATTAGGATAAGGAGGGATGAGTCCACAAATATCTGAGAATGCCTCTAGGTGTTGAACATGACATTCATTTCTTAAGCCACTGAATGGTGTTTCCTTAACCATTCTTGTGAACTGAGGGTGTATTTGGTAAGTTGTAGTGGCAACACCAAGTACTACACCCCCTTGGAACTCTTGTGAGCTAGGAGTTCCGAATTGGCCAAACAATTGATGTTCGTCGGCCATTATGGATATTGCTGGGATTTGGACAGATTGTGAGGTTTGCTTTGAAGGGCGTTGTCTACTCACACATTGGATTTCAAGATTTAAGGGTGTAATTGGCTGGTTTGACCTACGCGTGCTATGGGGCATGCAAACAGCTAAGTCAAAGACAGCCACACACAAAGAGAAAAATAAAAGAAATAGAAATGAAATGAATAAAGTTATGCTAAGACAAGTTAGGTCTAAATATTACCCCTTGTCCCCCGCAACAGCGCCATTTTGATAACCGGTATTTTAGGTCGTTAACTAAAAGACAGGTTATGCAAACAATATTTATTCCAACCTACAAGCTATACAAGTATAGTGGAGTAGGGAGTCGAACCACGAAGACAAGGTATCTCAAGACTCTAACTTTTAACACAACTGGACTATTGGGAGTTGGAAATTCAATTAAAACTACAGCAAGTATAGAGAAATAAAGCAAGTAGAGAAAAACGGGGACAAGATTGGATTCACCCTAAGAATGAAGCTTTAGAAACCGAACATGATAGGTTAGAGAAAATCTGATAATAACTAGCATAGACATCCAAGAATACGAGAGGAAGTTGGTGATTCCACAAATCACAACGAACGACCTATAATCGCCCTATGTCTCCAAAGGAGTGGCAGGACAAGATTCGCATCGGATTCCGAAACTATTTATTATCATCGTTTCTACAACCTTAAGCAATAAAGATCATAACTTTCCTAGGGTTTCTCCAATCAAAACCCCTAAAGGAATTACTCACACATATTCATGCTTAAAGACGTAAAAATATTCAAAGACGCAACAGAAACAAACATGGAATGAAATCGCGAGAATGGAAACAATTCAGAAATTATGCTTATAAATGATAAACATAAAACTAAACATGCAACGAAACGAACGAATGAATTAAGAGCAAAGGAATTGATTAAAACTTACAAAAGCTTCAATTTGATATCCACGAAAAGAATTCGAACTACAAAGCATTGAGGAAACTGAAAACCGAAAGCTAAAAGTAAAAGAATTTATAGGCTAAAGAAATCTAAAACTGCATAAAAGTATCTAACCTAGCTCCCCTCTCCTCTCATCAGAGGAAGGGGGTATTTATAACAAAATAAGAAAAACCTACAAAAACCCTAAAATGCATAGGAGCCAGCCCTAAAAAGAAGTAGTTGATCCGGAGGAAAACACTGTCATTCGCCCGAATGTACGTCTCATTCGGCCGAACACAATACCATTCGTCCGAATGGTCTTCCATTCGCCCATTTCAGAGGCTTCGAGGAATCGATCTCTGTCAAGCATTTGCCCGAATGATGATGTTGATTCGACCGAATGGAAGCTTATTCGCCCGAATGAGTTCCATTTGGCTTTTCCAGTGACCAAGGGTCAAATGCTCTGAAGACTGCCTCTCGTTCGACCAAATAAGTCTCAGATTCGGTCGAATCTGCATACATTCGGTCGAATGTCTCTCAGATTTGGTCGAATCTGAGACCATTCTTTCCTCTTTTCCACTTCTCTCTTTTCTGAACTCCATGGGGTTTTCATGAGTGACTTCTAACACTTGCCCAAGCTATGATACATGTGTCAAAGGCTTGAATGTATCGTATTTCACCTTGAAATCATCAAAAGTACCTGAAATGAACTTAAGACAACTCGAAAACAAGATGAAGGTAAAATCAAGCACAATATGCATAAAACCAATACAAAACTGCGAGGCTTGACACTTAAACGAGGTATTAAACGTGCTCTAAAACGAGCACATCACCCACCGAAAACCATATTAGAGTAAAATTTTAAATAACTCCTCTTACCGGTAAGACCCTAATGCTCCCACTGAAACCCTATTGGTGTAGAAATGAGAAAATACCCCTCCTACTGATATGACCCTAATCTTCGTACTGAAACCATATTAGGGTAAAATTCCAAAATTATACTCCTAGGCTTAAATCCTGAAATTACCCCTCCTAGGCTTCTAGAGGTGATACCCTTTACTTCCCACCGAAACGCTATTAGGATAAAATTTCAAAATTACCCCTTTAACTATAGGACATAGATCTTCCATCGAAACCATATTGAGCAAAAGTCCAAAATAACCACTCCGTCTAATAAGACCATAATCTTGCCACGAAAAAACTATTACACTTTAACCCTAATATCACCCACCCTACATGTTAAACCCTTATCTTCCCTTAGAAACCCTACTGCGGTAAAATTTAAAAATTACCCCTCCAATCTATAATACCCTAATCTTGCCACTAAAACGTTATTGAGGTAAAATCTAGAAATTACCCCTCCTACTTATAAGAACCATATCTTTCCAACGAAACCTTATTGGGATAAAATTCCAAAATTACCCCTCTTACCAGTAAGACTCTAATCTTTCAATCGAAACCCCTATGGGGTTAAATCTCAAAATTACCCCTTCTACCAGTAAAACCTAGATCTTCCCACAAAAACCCTATTATGGTAAGAAACTAGTATTACCTCTCCAACAGAAAAGACCTAGAAGTTGGCACCAAAACCCCATTGTGGTAAAGCCTGAATTTACCTCTCCTACTAGTAAAAGGAAGATGTTCCCACGAAAACCCTATAATGGTAGAAATTTATAATTACCCCATGTACCTATAAGACCCTAAACTTCACACCCAAACACTTTTGGGTTAAAATCTCGTAGTTATTCCTCTTACCGTTAAGACCCTAATCTTCCCAGCAAAACCCGAATTGGGTTAAATCCCAAAATTATCCCTCCTTCCAATAAGACCTTGTTCTTTCCACTAAAAACCTATTTCGGTTAACTCTCAAAATTACCCCTCCATCTGGTACAACCTTCATTATACCAACAAAACCCTATTGGGGTATAATCTTGAAATTAACCCTTATATCGTTAAGACCCAAATGTTCTCCCTAAAACCCTATTAAGGTGAAATCTAGACAATACCCATCTTATTGGTAAGACCTTAATGTTCCCATCGAAAACCAATCAGTATTAAATACTAAAATACCTTTAAGACCGTAATCTAAGCACTATAACCTTATTCGGATAAAATCCCAAAATTGCTCTTACAACTGACACCGAAACCCTAGAGATAAATCTATCCTTCCACCGATAAGACCTTGATCTTCCAACCAAAATCTTATTGGGGTAAAATCCCATACTTTCCTCTCTTATCATCATTACCCTAATATTCCCACAGAAACCTTATCAGGGTTAAATCCCGAAATTACCTCTTCCCCTTTAAGACCATGATCTTCCGACTGAAACCCTATTAAGGTTAAATCTCAAAATTACCATCCTCCCAGTAAACCAAGATCTTTCCACCGAAACCTATTTTTTGTTAGATTTTGAAATTACCCGTCCTATTGATAAGACCCTAATCTTCCCACTGAATCTATATTGGGGTAAAATCCCAAGATTAACCCTCTTAGTGGTTAAATCCTTATCTTTATAATAAAACTCTATAGGGTACAAATTAGCCCTCCTTTTGATAAGACATAATCTTCCCATTAAAACTTTATTGTGGTTGATATCTAAAATTACCCATCCCATTGGTAAGACCCTTATCTCCTTGCCAATACTCTATCCAAAAATGAACCCAATAAATGGTAAGACCTTGATCGTCCCACCAAAATCCTATTAGGGTAAAATCTTGAAATTACCCCTCCTACCGATAAGACCCTAAACTTCTCTTCGAAACCCTCTTAGGGTAAAATACAAATTACCCCTCCTATAGTAAAGACCTTGACATTCACACTAAAACCCTATTAGGTTAGAAAGTTTATATTACCACTCTTATCGAAAAGACCCTGATCTTCTCTGCGAAACCCTATCGTAGTGGGAATTTTAAATTGCGCCTCCTACTAGTAAGACCCTGATCTTAACACGGAAACCCTGTTAGGATAAAATTCCTAGATTTTCCCTCTTATCGGTTAGACTATGATCTTCCCACTGAAACCTTTTTGAGGTAAAATCCTAAAATTTCCCCTCAAAACAGAAAGACCTATTCTTCCCACATAAACCGTATTATCATAAAAACACATAATTACCCTTGTAACCGATAAAACCCAAATCTTCCCTCATAAATCCTATTTTGGTAAAATCCCGTAATTACCCCACTTACTATTAAGACTATGATCTTTCCACCGAAACCCAATTAGGGTTAAATCCAAAAATTAACCATCTTGAGCGGAAGACCTTGATCTTCGCACTAAAACCCTATTAGGGTTACATCCCAAGGTTACCTCTTTAACCTGTAAGACCTTGATCATCCCACTAAAATCCAATTAGGTTAAAATCCTAAAATTACCCATCCTATCATTCAAACCCTGATCTTCCCAGTGAAACTTTATTGGGTTAAAATCCCAAAATTACCCCTCTTACTAGTAACACCCTAATATTCTTACCGAACCCAAATGGGATTAAAATCGAAAATTACCCCTACTACTTGTAAGAACATATCTTCCTACCAAAAACTTAGCAAGATGAAATCCTGAAATTACCCCTCCAACTTAAAGGACCCAAGGGTGAAAGCATTGAAACCCTATTAGGGTTGAAATCTAAAATTACCCCTCCTATCGATAAGAGAAAATCTTCCCACATAGATCCTATCTGGGTAGAAATATGAAATTACCCCACCTATTGATAAGACCTTAAACTTTCCACCAAAACCTTATTGGGGTTAAATCCCGAAATTACACCTTATAGCGATATGACCCTGATATTCTCAATGAAACTATATTGGGGTAAAATTTCAAAATTACCACTCGAACTAGTAAGTCCTTAGTTTTCCTATAGAAACCTTACTAGGGTTAAATCTCAAAATTATCCCTACTTCTAGTAGGAACCTAATATTCACACCAAAACATTATATAGGTAAAATCCCGAAATTACGACTCCTACCTATTAGACCCTAATCTTCCTATGAAAACTCTAATGTTCTTAAATCCTAAAATTAACCCTTCTACTGTAAAACCCTGGTCTTCCCTTTAAAATTTAACTAGGGTAAAATCCCAAATATACCCCTCATACCAATTTGACCCTAATCTTACCACCAAAACCCTATTGGAGTAAAATCCTAAAATTAGCCATCCTATTTATAAGACTCTAATCTTCCCAAAGAAACCCTATTGAGGTAAAATTCCAAAATTAAACCACTCATCAATAAAAACCATGTCTTCCAACTGAAACTCTATTGGGGTTAAATCCCGAAATTACCCTTACTACCCATAAGAACTAGATCTTTAGAAACCATATTGTTGTAATATCTTATATTACCATTCCTACTAATAGGGTAAAATCTTATATTACCCTTCCTAATAGTAAGAGTAAGATTGTCCACTAAAACCCAATAGTGGTAGAAATAAAAAAGTATCCCTTCTACAGGTAATAGCATGATCTTTACACTGGACCTTATTCGAGTATTCCAAAAATTACCCCTCCTATCGAGAAGACCCAAATCTTCCCTTGGAAACCATTTTGTGCTTAAATCTCTAAATTACCCTTGATACTAATATAACCCTAATCTTCCCTCTAAAACCAAATTAGGGTTAAATCCAAAAATTACCCCTACTACCAATAAGACCTTGATCTTCCCATTGAACTCGTATTGGGGTAAAATCTCAAAATTATGACTCCAACCAATGAGAACTAATCTTTGCATCAAAACCTCTCCCATTGGTAAGACCCTTATGTTATCGCCAATACCCTATCCCAAGACCCCTGTACAAAGCAAGACCTTGGTCTTTCCACCAAAATCCTATTAGGGTAAAATACAAAATTACCCCTCCTACCGATAAGATTTTGACATTCACACTGAAACCCTATTGGCTTTGAAATTTGAAATTACCACTCTTATTTGGAAAGACCATGATCTTCCCTTCAAAATCCTTTTGTGGTGGAAATTTGAAATTTCCTCTACTATTGGTAAGATCTTGATCTTAACATTGAACCCCTATCGAGGTAAAATCTCAAAATTACCCCTCTTATTGGTAAGATTCTAATCCTTTTATTGAAACCCTATTGAGGTAAAACCCCAAAATCATCCCCCATAACAGAAAGACCTTGATCTTCCAACCAAAACCTTATTAAAGTAAAAATGCAAAATTACCCCTACAACCGATATGATATGAATCATCCTTCTAAAACCCTATTAGGTTAAAATCCCATAATTACCCTTCTTACGAGTAAGGCCTCCTTGCACCGAAACCCTATCGGGTTAAATCTTGAAATTAACCTTCCTTAGTGGAAGACCTTGATCTTCCCACTAAAACCCAATTTGGGTTACATCCCAAATTTACCTCTCCTACCGGTAAGAACTATTGGGGTAAAATCTGAAAATTACCCTCTATACAGTTCATACCCTAATTTTCCCACCAGAACCCTAATGGGTTAAAATCCCAAAATTACCCCTCTTAGTACTAAGATCCTAATATTCCTATGGAAACCTTAATGGGATTAAATCCCAAAATTACCCCTCATAACTCTAAGACCATGATCTTCCCACCAAAACCGTAAGAAGGTAAAATCCCGAAATTATTCCTTCAACTTATAAGACCAAGGATGAAACCATGGAAACCATAATTAGGTAGAAATTTGAAATTACCACTCCTATTGGTATGACACAAATCTTTCTATATAAATCCTAACTGAAATTTCCCCTCCTACCGATAAGATCTTAATCTTGCCACCAAAACCATGATGAAGTAAAATCTAGAAATTGCCCATGCTACATATAAGAACCTGATCTTCCCACCGAAATCCTATATGAGTAAAATTACAAAATTACCCCTCTCTTCGGTAAGACCCTTATCTTCCAACTAAAATCCTATTAGGGTTAAATCCCAAAATCACCCGTCCTTCTCATAACCATATTGCGGTAACATAATTACACATTCTCCTATATGGAACCTTGACATGTTTTTATCCCAACATCCTCCTAATTGGGTGGATGACAATGATTTTGATGTTTTTCATAATTCTTACCCACATTCACTAGATTAATCCACCTATGTACCACTTCCTACCCATTGTCCACACAGAGAAACCGCAACTATGATGCGATTAATCCACCAATATCCCGTGAGACAGAAGACATTGTAACTTTACTGTGATTTGTCCTGCCCCACCGCGAGTTGGTCATGGACCTTGCTCTTGGTGGTGCGTTGCAGTCCTCTAATGAGGTTTCTCATAGTGATTACTTAAAGGGGAGTGCAAGTGATTATCTTGGTTGAGGTCATCGTGTTAAAATTCCAACCTATCATCTTTGTGATTTTATCACTAATACAGTTATGATAGACCCTCCTACACCAACTACTTTGCTTGTGCCTTTTCATTCTTCAGGTAAACCATTTAATATAGCTTGTTATGTGAATTGTGATAATTTATCTATACAACACAAATGTTTTCTGGTAACTATTTCATCTCAAAAAGTGTCAACCTCCTTTAAGGGGTCTACAAGATGTGGTTTAGTGCAAACATAAGAAGGAAGAGATTGACACTCTTGAACGAAATGCTACATACTCATTAGAGAAATTGCCTCCAGGAAAGAGAGATATTGGCAGTAGAGAGGTTTATAAGATTAAACTCCGTGCAAATGGAGAAATTAAACGTCTTAAGAGTTGATTCAGGTTCATGGAAATTGGGAAATTAAAGGTATTGATTACAATGAAACATTTGCGGTTTGTTAGTTACATATGTCTTTATATGGGTTATGACAAGCTCCGCGCCAGTGGTTTACTAAGTTATCTGCTGCTTTGCAAAGGCTTGGTTTTAAATAATCTTATGCAAACTATTCTTTATTTAGCTATGTAAAAGGTCATATAGTAGTTCATGTGCTTGTCTGTGTTGATGATTTAATCATTGCAGATTCTTCATATGTTGTGATTTTACGGTTTAAGAATTATATGAGTTCATGTTTTCATATGAAGGATCTTGGTGTTTTGAAATATTTCCTTGGTAATGATGTTGCACGTGGTAATAGCGGATTATTTGTCTCTCAAAGGAAATATTCTTTGGCTATTTTTTTAGAAACCAGCCTATTGGGATGTAAGCCAATTGAAACACCTATGCAGCAAAATCACAGGTTGGCTTATGCGGATAATGACCTATATGATAAATCAGATCAATATAGGGGTTTGGTGGGAAGTTTGGTTTATCTTTCTGTAACTTGACAAGAACACATCTATTATATTCATATACTTTCACAATTGTTGAGTAAACCAAAAATGGCACATTGGGTTGCAGCCATTCGTGTCTTACACTATACTAAGGGTTGTTCAAGACAAGGTAGAATCCTTCGCCGTGGTCCATTGCAATTGACATCATTTTGTGATAGTGATTGGGTGTTGTGTCCCTTACTAGGCAATGATTGATGAGATATTTTGTCACTAGTTTCTTGTAAAACTAAGAAGCAACCGACGGTGTCTCGTTCCTCTACAAAGGCGAAATACCAAGCTATGGCGGTTGCAACATGTGAGCTTAAGTGGTTAAAATATCTGTTATATTCTCTTGTTGTGTTACATTCTACGTCAATGATACTTCATTGTGATAATCATCTTGCATTGCATATAGAAAAGAATCATGTTTTCCATGAATATACCAAACACATTAAAGTTGACTGTCAATTTGTTCGTGATGAGTTGCAAAGCGGGAATATTATGGCTTCTTATATACCCACTAGTCAAGAATTGGTGGATATCTTAACCAAGGCTCTTGGTCGTCAACAATTTGCTTACTTCATATGCAACTTGGGCATTTGTAACTTACATGCTCTAACTTGAGGGGGAGTAATAGGATATAATTATCTTTATGATATATCTTGTATGATGTCTATCTCTTGTACTTGAGTTATATCCTATATTTGATACAACTCTTGGGAGTTCTTTGTATATATTTGGAGTTTTCCATTAATGAATGTACATAAAATATTTTCTCCTAATTCTTCTTCTTTCTAGTTTATCCCATACTCCAACCTAGATTGAAGATGTTACTCCCTCAGTTTGTTCCCCTAATTAATTGGTCAGAGATTTACTTTTGATCAGTTTATACGTTGATAACCGGTATTTTAAGTCGTTAACTAAAAGACAAGTTATGCAAACAAATTTATTCCAACCTACCAACTATACGAGTATAGTGGAGTAGGGGGTCAAACCACGAGGACAAAGTATATTAAGATTCTAACTCTTAACACAACCAGACTATTTGGATTTGGAAAATCAACTAAGCTAACAACGAGAATGTAAATCACGACAAATTAAACGGTAAGTCAAATAGAGAAAAATGAGGACAAGATTGGATTCACCCTATGAATGAAGCTTTCATAACCAAACATGATAGATTAGAGAAAATCTAATAATAACTAGCATGGACATCCAAGAATACGAGAGGAAGTTGGTGATTCTATAAATCACAATGAAGGACCTATAATCGCTCTATGTCTCCAAAGGAGTGGCAGGACAAGATTCGCATCGGATTCCGAAATTATTTATTATCATCTTCTCTACAACCTTAGGCAATAAAGATCATAGCTTTCCTAGGGTTTCACCAATCAAAACCCCTAAAGGAATTACTCACATATATTCATGCTTAGAAACATAAAGATATTCAACGATGCAAAAGAAACAAACATGGAATGAAATCACGAGAATGGAAACAATTCAGAAATTATGCTCATAAACGATAAACATAAAACTAAACATGCAACGAAATGAACGAATGAATTAAGAGCAAACGAATAGATTAAAACTTACAAAAGCTTCAATATATTATCCACGATCAGAATTCGAATGACAAAGTATTGAGAAAACTGAAAACCGAAAGCTAAAACTAAAAGAATTTGGAAGCTAAAGAAAACTAAAAGTGCATTAAAGTATAAAACCTAGCTCTTCCTCCTCTCATTAAAGGAAGGGGTATTTATAACAAAATAAGAAAAACCTACGAAAACCCTAAGATGTATATGAGCCGGCCCTAAAAAGAAGTAGTTGATTTATAACCGGTATTTTAGGTCGTTAACTAAAAGACCGGTTATGCAAACAATTTTTATTCCAACCTACAAACTATAAGAGTATAGTGGAGTAGGGGGTCGAACCACGAAGACAAGGTATATCAAGACTCTAACTTTTAACACAACCGGACTATTTGGAGTTAGAAATTTAATTAAAACTAATAACTAGAAGATGGATGACGATAAATCACGAAATCAAGCAAGTAGAGAAAAACGGGGACAAGATTGGATTCACCCTAGGAATGATGCTTTCAAAACCAAACATGATATATTGGAGAAAATCTGATAATAACTAGCATGGACATCCAAGAATACGAGAGGAAGTTGGTGATTCCACAAATCACAACGAACGACCTATAATCGCCCTATGTCTCCAAAGGAGTGGCAGGACAAGATTCGCATCAGATTCCGAAACTATTTATTATCATCATTTCTACAACCTTAAGCAATAAAGATCATAGCTTTCCTAGGGTTTCACCAATCAAAACCCCTAAAAGAATTACTCACACATATTCATGCTTAAAGATGTAAAGATATTCAAAGACGCAACAGAAATAAACATGGAATGAAATCGCGAGAATGAAAACAATTCAGATATTATGCTAATAAATGACAAATATAGAACTAGACATGAAATGAAGTAAATTAATTAATTAAGAACAAAGGAGAATATTAAACTCATAAAAGCTTCAATTTGATATCCACGAAAAGAATTTGAACTACAAAGCGTTGAGGAAACTGAAAACCGATAGCTGAAACTAAAAGAATTTGAAGGCTAAAGAAATCTAAAAGTGCATAAAAGTATATAACCTAGCTCTCCCGTCCTCTCATCAGAGGAAGGGGGTATTTATAACAAAATAAGAAAAACCTACGAAAATCCTGAAATGCATAGGAGCCGGCCATAAAAAGAAGTAGTTGATCCGGAGGAAAACACTGTTATTCGCTCGAATGTACGTCTCATTCGGCCGAATACAATCCCATTCACCCGAATGGTCTTCCATTCGCCCATTCTAGAGGCTTTGAGGAATCGATCCCTGTCAAGCATTCGCCCGAATGATGATGTTGATTCGGCCGAATGGAAGCTCATTCGCCCGAATGAGTTCCATTCGGCATTTCAAGTGGGGAGGCTCAAAATCTCTGAAGACTGCCTTTCATTCGACGGAATGAGTCTTAGATTCGGTCGAATCTGAACCATTCGGTAGAATGTCTCTCAGATTCGGTCGAATCTTAGACCATTCTTTCGTCTTTTTCACTTCTTTCTTTTCTGAACTCCATGGGATCTTCATGAGTGACTTCAAACACTTGCCCAAGCTACGATACGTGTGTCAAAGGCTCGTATGCATCGCATTTCACCTTGAAATCAGCAAAAGTACTTGAAATGAACTTAAGATAACTCGAAAACAAGATCAAGGTAAAATCAAGCAAAACTGCGAGACTTGACACTAAAACGAGGTGATAATTGTGCTCTAAAATGAGCACATCAACTTCCCCCAAGCTAAACTGTTGTTAGTCCCTAGCAAACGATATAGGAAGGTGAAGTGATGGCTTAGGGAAAAATGAATGAAGAAATGAATGAAGAGACGAATGAAGATCATGAGAAGTGGAAATCAAGGCAAGGCAAGCCGTGCATGTGCAAAACTCTTCCCTAGCCATGCGTGTGCAAGTACAATGGGATTTAGAAAGCATAATCAACTTTTTACACTTACTCATGATCACCCAACAAGCTACATCATAGTTCATTCTTCCCACTACCTAACGAGGTCGCAAGTCTATGCTCCCAAGGTTATTTCCCGAGTAGTGTGGAAAATTTCCATTACGCTCATGTGTTTAGAATGTATGTGTTTTGCTCGAAATCATCCGACTGAAGATTAGTCCCAAATTAAACACCTAAACAGGGAGAAATCTCATAAATCGTGTCTTATATGCTCTCTAGCACTGATCTTACTAATCAGGTTAGTTCGAACATGTTTGGAAAGTGTTGTAATGCAGGCACGGATCGATGTAATACACTATGTCAACTTTATTCTCAACTTTTTCTCTAATATCTTTTTGTTTATTTTCTTTTCTTTTTCTCTTTTATTTTCTTTTTTTCTTTCTTTTTCCTTTTTTTTTCTTTTTTTTGTGCTTTTCAAGCTTTTTCTTAACTTTCTATGTGCATACTTCTTTGAAATGCACTAAGACTAGTGTATATAGTCAAATTACCCAATAATCATCTCCCCAATACCGAAATCCTATATTATAATGCTATAAATATCAACTTTACTATGATCACATGATTATCCTCTAGGTAAAAAGAGGGAGTATTTGGTTCATGTGGAGTTAGATAGCGTGGCTACAAAAGAAGGTAAAGGCACAAATTTGGCTCAACCTAGAGTTAATTGATTTTCATGGTAGGCACTTTGGCTATATGGCTTTAACTATAAACATGTTATCATCCCTAACCTTTAGAAAAGTAGACTATGCTGGAGGAGAACAGACATAATTCTTAAGATTCCCTGACTAATACTCAATAGTATAGGACTCATAATAAAGTCCTAAAAGGCTCAATCCTCACTAGGTTAGTCAAAATGTTCCTCAATAGGTAGTCATCCAAATCACATACCATGCAGGCTCAGATCCCCCAAGATAAGTGAAAAACAGTAGAGAAACTAAGACCCAAAATAGGCATAGGGTGATGTGCTCATTTTAGAGCACGTTTACAACCTCATTTTAGTGTCGAGTCTCGTGCTTTTATATTGGTTTTATGCACGTTACATTCAATTTTACCTTGATCTTTTCCTCGAGCTGTTTTTAGGTCATTTCAGGTGATCTCGATGATTTCGAGGTAAAACGAGACGTGTTCGAGGCTTTGACACTTCTATCAAGAGTTTGAATGCGCGTATCATAGCTTGGGCATGTGTTCCAAGTCACTCTCAAAGATTCCATAAACTCTAGAAGCCACTAGGCACTTCAAAGGAACTGTTCAGCAAGGTTTAGGTTCAGATTCGACCGAATCTGACATCCATTCGGTCGAATGGAAGACAGGGATTCAAGTACATAAATCAAGCTCTCGGGAATAGCCGAATGAAGACTCATTCGGCCGAATCAAGACCCATTCGGCCGAATGGTTCCACTCATTCGGCCGAATGGTAGACAGATCGCAAAATCATCAAGCTTCTGTTTTGGGCGAATGTGAACACCATTCGGCCGAATGGCCACCCATTCGGCCGAATCCACTATGCATTCGGCCGAATGGCCTTCTTTCCCGCATATTTTGGTTCTTTATTTAGTCGGCGCTCGAGGGTTTTTCCTAGGGTTTTACTCCTTTTGTCCCTAGGGTATAAATACCCTTTTTCAATGTACATAACCTTATGCCTACTTTGAGAGCTCTTGTGCCTCAACCTAGAACATCACTTTAAAGCTTTTCATTTCTTTCATGCCTTAGTTTAGATTTACAGCTTTCGTTGTTCTCGTTTTCAAGCTTTGTATTTCGGATTCGGTTCCTATTTCGTTCATACAATTTCGTTTATGCAAGGTATTATTTCTTTTCTGTTTTAGTTCTTTTAATGCTTTCAAGTATTATTTTTCTTGATTTCATTCCTCTAGCTATAATCGTTGTTCCGTTTACAGTTTTGATAGAGTAGTCGTTGGTTCGGTTATAGTTCTTAGTTTTCGTTCTCTTGTTCATTTCCATTCAGTCTATTCATGCTTTTAATCATGTCTTTTATTATTACTATGTGTGAGTAGTCTTCTTAGGGGTTTTGATTGGTGAAACCCTAGGTTGGCTCATTCTTCATGCGTAGAGTTAGGATTTGAGATTGTTAACGGTTGATTGATTGATATTCGATGCGAATCTTGTCCTGCCACTCCTTTGGAGACATAGGGCGATTATAGGTTGTTCGTGTGATTTATAGGGTCATAAACTTCCTCTCGTCATCTTGAGTGTCATGATTCATTGTTGACTGATTTCTCCTAATTTAGCGTATTGATAGTTCGATTGTCCTTCCTAGGGTGGAACTAATCTATCCCCGTTTTCTTTTCATAGTATAACATTGTTTTAGTTCTTGCTTTGTTTTTCTGTTATTAGTATAATCCTTTTCGAATCCCATTTAAATCCTTTACATCAAGTCTATAAGCTATCGCCCCTTGTCCTTGTGGTTCGATCCCCGACTTACCACTACACTAGTTGTAGTAGTATTAGGGTGTTTATAAATATTGTTTGCATAACTATTCTTTTAGTTAAACGACCTAAAAGAACGGTTATCACAGGGCTAGGGGAATATGAGTTTGCATCGACGTAGAGTGCATAACAGAGGCTTGCATGCTTATGATGGACAATAGAAGGGGGGCATATGATGCAAAGAAGGGTAAAAACAAATATACATAAAAAAAAACTAAATACATAAATTTGGATTTTCATGTAAGCAATCATACTAGTACTTGGGTGCAGCAGCATGTGGAACTTATTATATAAACACCTGAAAACAACACAAAGCAAAGCGCAAAACACAAAATAGCACCTAGAAAAAGACACAAAACACGAAGCAACGCAACACTACACAACACTAAACTGACAACCAAGACCAAAGGACACGCGAAAGAATGAGTAGTGGACTACGGATACCCCCCCCCCCAAGCTAGGGTGAAGCCGTCCTCGGCGCTAAGGGAGGCCGTTAGGTCTACCACTACTCATCCCCCATAAATTCCTTATCATCCCCTTGGTCTTCCTCCTAATTAACCTCCTCCTCCCCACTTGTATAATCCATACCATAGTCATCCTAGGCTCTTCTAGGAGCCGGTGGGATAAAGTTATTAAACCTAAGCCTACCCACCCAAAACCGGTCAAACCCATGACTTAGTGATATCTCGTTATAGTTGTCATGGTGAGGGTACCAAGAAGGGGTGGCCATGCTTTCGCCGACCATGTGGGAGCGATAGGCTATATCATACTATGGGTAGTTAGCCCGCTCGAAGTTTTGCTCGAGGTATTTGAGATGGGCGGTGTGATGGGCTTGGGTGGTGAGGACCTGGTCAAGCCTTCTCTCTATGCGTCCTAGGGAGGACATAATATTGGATTCAAATTCATGATCTAAATCATCAAGGTCTGGTAAGACTGAGGTAGAATCCCTAGGTGTGTCACACATAGAAAGTGTGTGAGGGCAAGGAAGGGGTACAAGTGGGGGCTCTACCGCATATCTCGGCACATCACTATCTAAGAGATACGAGGCCCCAAACTAGACAAGGAAAGGTAATTGAGGATAAGGAAGGGGGATGGTGTAGTCTTTCAAGTACAGCCATCGCATGGGGTCCGCAAAAATAAAGGCAGCCCGCACGAGACATTGCTCGTGAAGGGTAGTGGAACTGGTATATCGTTCATCAAATTCCACTAGATTCATGACATTCAAGAATTCTGCAATGGGGAATACGTGTCCACCTAAACATAAGTAAGTAGTTGCATTCAGGGTGGCTGTGTTGTTTAGAAACTTCCACAGCGTCATTGGCAAGCTTAGTGTAGTGTCTTTGTGTGGTGCAAGGTAACGGTGCAAGATGTGCACCTCGTGTGTTCGTACTAGGTGAGGGCTAGGGGAAGGGAACAAAGTCTCCCTAGCAAATTTAAAGAACATGCGCAAAACAGGATGTTGTACATCAGAAGCATATATGTTTCTATTCGGATAAACAAGCCGGCCAGCTATTTTAGGCCATAACTCGGAAACCTGAGAGTTGTCCTGTTGTTTATCCGGAATAGGCTCATTTTGGAAACCAAACACGGTGAAAAATGCAGCATAATCAAGAAAATAGGTTGCATTCCTTAGCCTAAAAGACAAATGCAGCCTACCATCCCGTTGACACAAGGTTAGGGAGCTAAGAAACTCATAAGTTAAGAGCTTATGAGTTGGGTGCCACATGTTTATCCAGTTCTCTAACCTGCATGCAGTTAATAGTGCAACAAATTGCTCGTATATACCCATTTGTTGCAAAATTGAAAGGTCTAAATAATGAGTGGAGTTTATTTTTTGTACCTTAAGCCTTTGCAAGTGCTCATATTGCTCCAAAGATACAAATATTACCATTGGATGGTCATCATCGGACCATAATTCCTGGCCGGGAAGTCTTTGTTGGCCCTCTAGTTGTTGAGAACTGGTTTGTTGAGCTTCCCGTGTCGCACCTGAAGAGGAACCTTCCCTAAGCTTTTTGGACCTCTTGAAGGGGTTTCTCAAGGTTCTCCTTGGACCCATAGTAATTTGAGAGAGAGCAAGAGTATGAGGGAAGACATGCGTGTTGTAGGTGTGAAGAAATGTGGGTGTGAAATCCCGTGGAATGAGCTCGTATTTATAGGCCTGGCTTCCATTCGGCCGAATGACGTCTCAATTCGGTCGAATAGAGCTCCATTCGCCCGAATGGATGCCCTGTTCGATCGAATGGCTATGAGCTATGAAGAATTCTTCGCTCCCATTCGACCGAATACTAAACCTATTCAGTCGAATGTCACACCATTCGACCAAACGATCACTCCATTCGGGGTTACCAGCAGCTTCAAAGTTTTCCTCAGCAGATCTATTCAGTATTCTCAGAGACCTCTCCAATTTTGATTAACTGTATTCTTAATGGCCATTCGGCCGAATGGACGTATCATTCGGTCGAATGGAGTGCGATTTTGCACTTCCTTTGTGTTTAGTAATCAAAACACTTGCCTCTCAAAAACAATAAATGTACTATGAGTTAGTTTGACGAAAATCCAAATAAACCGGGTTACCTCCCGTAAGTGCTTTGTTTAACATCGTTTAGCTCAACGTGGCTCAAGTAATTAAGACGTAAGGACAAAAGTTAAACTAAGTACTTAAAACCTAACAAAAAGCTAAAGAATGATGATTCAAAGTAAGGATACTCGATAAGTGCCAATGATTATACCAATCATTCGACTTTGACATCATCTAAACTTATAAGCTCAATGGTGTTGACATTGTGAAGGCTCCTTTCATGGAAGAGTTTTAACCGATGTCCATTAACAATGAAACTTCCTCCATGATGGTCTTTCAGCTCTACCATTCCATAGGGGAAAACTTGTAAAATCTCGAATGGCCCAGACCACCTTGATTTTAATTTCCCAGGGAATAACTTAGCTCTTGAATTAAAGAGCAGCACTTTATCTCCTACAAGGAACTCTCGTTGGATGATACGTTGGTCGTGCTAATGCTTAGTACGTTCCTTGTAGATGTGCATGTTGTGGAATGTGTCGAGCCGTAGTTCTTCCAATTCTTGTAATTGGGCGGCTCGCTTCTCGTAGAATAAGGTAGGGTCCAAATTTAGAGTTTGGATCGCCCACCAAGACTTGCATTCCAATTCCACCGGTAGATGACAGGATTTCCCATACAATAGCCGGAACGGGGTGGTGCCAATAGGGGTTTTGTAACATGTCAGGTGGGCCCAAAGAGTGTCATCTAACTATAGAGACCAATCCTTCCTATTTGGGTTTACCACCTTCTCGAGAATTCTCTTGATTTCCCTATTAGCTACTTCCACCTGTCCTTGAGTTTGGGGATGGTAGGTAGAGCCGTCTTTGTGCACGACTCCATAATTTTTCAAAAATTTGTTTAGTTCGTGCTTAGCAAAGTGTGAACCCCCATCACTTATGACTATTTTGGGAACACCAAATCGAGGGAAGATTATGCTTTTAAAAAGCTTAATAACCACTTTGTGATCATTTGTAGGTGAGGCGATGGCCTCCACCCACTTAGACATATAATTAATCCCTACTAAAATATATTGGTTCCCATGAGATGAAACAAATGGGCCCATTAAGTTAATTCCCCAACAGTCGAACAATTCACACTCAAGGATGTAGTTTTGAGGCATCTCATTTCACATTGAGATGTTGCCAACTTTTTGGCACCTCTCACAGCTTTTCACAAAAGTTTTAACATCCTTGTGTAATGTTGGCCAATAGAAACCTGCGGTGGCAACCTTAGCAGCGGTGTTCATTATACCATGGTGACCACCACACGCGTATGAATGACAGTGAGTTAGGATTTTGGGAACTTCCTCTTCAGTGACACAACGACGGATTATGCCATCTACGCAGGCATGAAATAAATAGGGGTCATCCCAAAAGAAGTTCCCGACTTTACCAAAGAAAGCCTTTTTCATAGCCCTTGACTCGAACTCTGGAAGTTCTCCACAAGCTAAGTAATTCGCAATATCCGCGAACCAAGGGGCTTTCCCAACTATTATTGCTGTCATTAGGGTTTCTTTGACCATTTCGTCTTGGATAGGTAAGGCATCGTTATTACGCTCGGGTAACCTAGTCAAATGGTCGGCTACCACATTTTCGCTACCTTTCCTATCTTTTAACTCGAAATCAAACTCCTGCAGTAGAAGCACCCAACGGATCAACCTCGGCTTTGCATCTCTCTTTGTCATTAAAAACTTCAGAGCCGAGTGATCAGTAAAAACTACAACTTTTGAAAAAATACGATATTGGCGTAGTCTCTGAAAAGCGTAAACTACCGCCAGCATTTCCTTTTCAGTTATAGAGTAGTTACGTCGTGTAGGATCTAGTGTTTTACTGATATATCATATAATGTGGTGCTTTCTTTCCTTTTTCTGCCCAAGGACAGGACCAACAGAAATATCACTAGCATCGCACATCAGTTCAAATGGCAAACTCCAATCCGAAGCTTGCACGATGGGCGCAGATATTAGAGCGTCTTTTAGCCTATTAAAGGCATTTAGGCATCTTTCATGGAAGTGAAATTCGACATCTTTCTGAAGCAGTTCATTGAAGGGTTTTGCTAGAGTCGAAAAATCCTAAGATGAGACGCCTATAGAAACCTGCGTGTCCAAGAAGGGATCTTACTCTTGTAACTGAGGTAAGTACAGGAAGATTCCTTATCACATCAATTTTGGCAGGATCTACCTCTATTCCTTTGAAAGACACTTTATGGCCTAGGACGATGCCCTCTTAAACTAAAAAGTGACATTTCTCCCAATTTAGTACAAGATTCGTTTCTTGATATCTTAATAAAACTTTCTCAAGGTGTGTCAAGCAAGTGTCAAGAGAAGACCCTCCAACAGAAAAATCATCCATGAACACTTTCATGAAGTCTTCTAACATATCAGCAAATATAGCCAACATTCACCTTTGGAATGTAGATAGAGCATTGCATAAACCGAAGGGCATTCTCCAATAGGAAAAAGTTCCAAAATGACAAGTGAAAGTTGTTTTCTGTTGGTCCTCGGGGTGGATTGAATTTGAAAGAAACCCGAGTAACCATCTAGAAAACAATAGTACCTGTGCCTGACCAGTCTTACAAGCATCTCATCGATGAAGGGTAAGGGAAAGTGATCCTTTCTTGTAGCCCTATTAAGTTTGCGATAGTCAATGCAAACTCGCCATCCTGTGGTGGCTCTAGTGGGGATCATCTCTCCTCTGTCATTTTCGACGATGGTCATTCCTCCCTTTTTAGGAACAACATGAACTGGGCTAACCCTTCTGCTATCTGAAATTGAGTAGATGATGCCGGCCTTGAGGAGTTTGAGGATTTCATCCTAAACTACCTCTTTTATGTTTGGATTCAGGCTTCTTTGTGGCTCAATGGAGGAAAAATGTTCATCGTCAAGATGAATCCGGTGTATAACAAGGGATGGACTGATCCCTTTTAAATCACCTAGTAAATATCCGATGACATCTCGATATTTCCTTAATAAAATAAGTAGTTTTTCCAAAGAAATGTCATCAAGATCAGAATTCACTATGACAGGGCTTCCTTCATCTTCATCGAGATAGGCATATTTTAAGCTAGGAGGTAAAGGTTTCAAAGTCACTTTAGGGGAAGTCTTAGGACTTTCCTCTTATGCGTAAGACTTTCCTCAACCTCGCAAAGGTGCTCATATTATGCATCTTTTTTATAATCATGGGCCTTATCTCATTGGCCCTCCAACGGCTCATCTATAGCATAGATATCCTCATCATTCGTTTGACACCCAACCTCTATTTCCTTGTCCCCAAAACAATCCTCACTCTCCCTATTGCCCTCTTCAAGGCGACATACCTTCTCAACCATAGGCTTTTTTAAAAGGGGAGAGATTTTGAAGACTACCTTTACCTGGGCTACTTCTACCATTATAGTATCATCATGGAAATTAATAACTGCCCGAAGCATTTTCAGAATGACTCTGCCCAAGATAAGTGGAGTATAAGGGTCCTCTTCCATTTCCATTACTACAAAAGCACAAGGGACCACTAGTTCTCCTACCTTGATAGGTATGTCGTCAGGCTCTCCACATGACACTTTAATGCTCCTATCAGCCAATTGGATTATTTTTCTTAAACGTCTGAGGTCAAAGGGGAGCTTTTTGACGATCAATAGAGGCATAAGACTGATCAAATCCCCTAAATTGGCGAGTGTCCCCTTAGGATCAAGGTTTCCCAATTTTACAGGGAGGTAATAAGGACCGGGATCTCGCTCTTCATAGGCATTTGATTACCTCTTCCTCAAGCTTTTTCTTATTGGACAGTAAGTCCTTTAAGAATTTAGCATACTTTGGCATTTGTGCCACAGCATCGAGGAATGGGATTTTCATCTCCATCTTCTGAAGATGTTCAAGAAACTTCTTGAACTTATCATCAAGTTGCTTCTCAACTTTCCTATAGGGAAAAGGAAGCGGTGGTGCATATAACCGTTCTAATGTCTTTCTCTCCTCAGCTTTCTTCCTCCTCTCTTCCTCACTCTCTACTGGCTTCTCACTCTCTGCCTTAGCATTGACGTCCTCCCTACCTCTTTCATCCTCAACCTCTGGCCCCTTACCATGTTCCTCCTCTGTTCCATCTTTGTGCACTCTCGTCTCATCACTCACCCGAACCAAAGACGCATCAACCGGATATGATGGATCATTATACTGAGTCCCTGATCTCAGGTGGATATACTTAGCAGTGTGCTGGTTTGGGTTCGGGTGCTGAGGTGGAGGCTATATAGAGGGGTTAGGTTGAGGGTGAGATAGGAATAGCGGTGGTGCAGGAGGATTAGCCATTTGGGCCAGTTGAGTTTCAAACAACTTTTGCTGAGCTTGAAGTTGCTGCATTTGTTGGATGAGAGTCTGATTAATTTGAGTCAGACTTTAGTTCTGCTGAGCAAGAGTTATTACTTGGGAGGCTAAATGGTCATTGGTTGAAGCATGACCATGTTGTGGTTGAGGAGCCACATGATGAGGTTGAGTAGGTGGAAAAGGTAGGTTTGAACCATTTCTAGGTCCTTAGTGAAACCCTGGGGGTCTATACACATTGGGCCTAGGTACGTTCCCAATAGTCTGGTTCCCATGGAAACCTTGGTTGTTAAACCCACCTTGACCATTTTTGTTGTATATCGGGTGGAAGTTTCCCTGGTTTTGGTTGGAGTTAAAGAGAGGTTTGTACTGTTGGTTGTTCGGGAAAGGTTGTTGTCTATACCCTGGCCCTTGTCCCTGTCCACTATAACTAAGGGTTGCTATATGATCAGGGTTATACACATAACCATCGTAGTTCATCACCTGCGGTTCAGGGTTATACCCTTCATAATCAACTGCAGTTATGTGCTCGGAGTGTGAACCACCACAATAAGATGTATCATGGTTGGTACCCCCATATATGGGACATGCAAAGTGCTTCTCACGTACTGGAGGGGTGTTCGAACTACCGGCCAAGCTTAGCTTGGACTACTTTTTATCAATGATAGCTTCTATTTTTGCGCTAGTATTGTCCAAGTTAGTTGTGTCTATCATCCCTCTAGGTAATTCGTGACTCCTAGTTCCTCCCCAGGCACTATTCTAAGCAACTTCCCCTATTTTGGCTTTTACTTGAGTGCAAGGAATTTGGGAAAGCTGGCCACCTACTGTTGAGTCTAGAAGTGCTTTGGTGGAGTCATTAAGACCATCGTAAAAGAATGTGTTGAGATGGTTTTCCCCGTACTCATGGTGGGGGCATGCTCTAATCATTCTTTTAAACCTACTCCAGGTAGCACTAAGGTTCTCATCATCCTCTTGGGTGAAAGACGCAATTTTCTTACGCCAATCCTGTGTTCGAACCATAAGATAGAACCTTTCTAGAAATGTTGTTTTTAGTTTATCCCAATTAATAATTGAATTGGGTTCTAAGCATTTGTACCAATCCTTGGAATCTCCCGCTAGACTCAGATGGAATAGGTGCATTCGCACATAATCAGGGCTATTAGGACAAGGAGGGATAAGCCCACAAATATCTGAGAATGCCTCTAGGTGTTGAAGAGGACATTTATTTCTTAAGCCAATGAATGGTGTTTTCTTAACCATTTTTGTGAACTGAGGATGTATTTGGTAAGGTGTAGTGGCAACAGGAAGTAATACACCCCCTTTGGAACTCTTGTGAGCCAGGAGTTCCGAATGGACCAAACAATTGATGTTCGTCGGCCATTATGGATTTGGATGGGTTTTGGACAGATTGTGAGGTATACTTTGAAGGGCGTTGTCTACTCGCACGTTGGATTTCAGGATTTAAGGGTGTAATTGGCTGGTTTGACCTACTCGTGCTATGGGGCATGCAAACACCTAAGTTAAAGACAACCACACACAAAAAGAAAAGCTAAAACAGAAATGAAATGAAATAAAGTGATGCTAAGACAAGTTAGGTCTAAATATTACGCGTTGTCCCCGGCAACGGCGCCATTTTGATAGTTGGTATTTTAGGTCGTTAACTAAAAGACAGGTTATGCAAACAATTTTTATTCCAACCTACAAACTATACGAGTATAGTGGAGTAGGGGGTCGAACCACGAAGACAAGGTATATCAAGACTCTAACTTTTAACACAACTAGACTATTTGGAGTTGGAAATTCAATTAAAACTAATAACCAAAAGATGGATGACGATAAATGACGAAATAAAGCAAGTAGAGAAAAACGGGGACAAGATTGGATTCACCCTAAGAATGAAGCTTTCAAAACCGAACATGATATATTGGAGAAAATCTGATAATAACTAGCATGGACATCCAAGAATACGAGAGGAAATTGGTGATTCCACAAATCACAAAGAACAACCTATAATCGCCCTATGTTTTCAAAGGAGTGGCAGGACAAGATTCACATCGAATTCCGAAACTATTTATTATCATCGTTTCTACAAGCTTAAGCAATAAAGATCATAGATTTCCTAGGGTTTCACCAATCAAAAACCCTAACCGAATTACTCACACATATTCATGCTTAAAGACGTAAAGATATTCAAAGACGCAACAGAAACAAACATGGAATGAAATCGCGAGAATGAAAACAATTCAGAAATTATGCTAATAAACGACAGATATAGAACTAGACAAGAAATGAAGTAAAGCAATTAATTAAGAATAGAGGAGAATATTAAACTCACAAAAGCTTCAATTTGATATCCACGAAAAGAATTTGAACTAAAAAGCGTTGAGGAAACTGAAAACCGAAAGATGAAACTTAATGAATTTGGAGGCTAAAGAAATCTAAAAGTGCATAAAAGTATATAACTTAGCTCTCCCCTCCTCTCATCAGAGGAAGGGGGTATTGATAACAAAATAAAAAAAATCTACGAAAACCCTAAAATGCATAGGAGCCGGCCCTAAAAAGAAGTAGTTGATCCGGAGGAAAACACTATCATTCGCCCAAATGTACGTCTCATTCGGCCGAATACAATCCCATTCACCTAAATGGTCTTCCATTCGCCCATTCCAGAGGCTTCGAGGAATCGATCCCTATCAAGCATTCACCCGAATGATGATGTTGATTCGGCCGAATGGAAGCTCATTCGCCCGAATGAGTTCCATTCGACTTTTCCAATGGGAAGGCTCAAAATCTCTGAAGACTGCCTCTCATTCGACCGAATGAGTCTCAGATTCGGTCGAATCTAAACCATTCGGTCGAACGTCTCTCAGATTTGGTCGAATCTGAGACCATTCTTTCCTCTTTTTCACTTCTCTCTTTTATGAACTCAGTGGGATCTTCATGAGTGACTTCAAACACTTGCCCAAGCTTCGATACGTGTGTCAAAGGCTCGAATGCATCGTATTTCACCTTGAAATCATCAAAAGTATCTGAAATGAACTTAAGACAACTCGAAAACAAGATCAAGGTAAAATCAAGCACAATATGCATAAAACCAATACAAAACTGCGAGACTTGACACTAAAACGAGGTGATAAACATGCTCTAAAACAAGCACATCATTGATTCGGAGGAAAACACTGTTATTTGCCCGAATGTAAGTTTCATTCGGCCGAATACAATCCCATTCGCCCGAATGGTCTTCACTTCGCCTATTCCGGAGGCTCCGAAGAATCGATCCCTGTCCAGCATTTTCCCGAATGAGGATGTTGATTCGGCCGAATGGAAGCTCATTCGGCCGAATGAGTTCCATTCTGCAGTCACAGTAGCAAGGGTCAAATGTTTTGTGGTCTGTTACTCATTCGACTGAATGTGTCTCAGATTCAGTCAAATCTGCAACCATTTGGTCGAATGTGTCTTAGATTCAGTCGAATCTGAGACCCTACATTCCTCTTTTCACTTCTTTCCTATTCTCCACTCCACGTGCAAAACTCTTCCCTAGCCATGGATGTGCAAGTACAATGGGATTTAGAAAGCATAATCAACTTTTTACACCTACTCGAGATCACCAAGCAAGCTACATCATAGTTCATTCCGCCCACTACCTAACGAGGTCGCAAGTCTACACTCCCAAGGTTATTTCCCAAGAGGTGTGGGAAATTTCCATTATGCTCATGTGTTTATAGGGTATGTGTTTTGCTCGAAATCATCCGACTGAAGATGAGTCGGGAATTAAACACCACATAAATCGTGTCTTATCTACTCTCTAGCACTGATCTTACTAATCAGGTTAGGTCGAACATGTTTGGATAGGTTTGTAATGCAGGCTCGGATTGAGGAATGGTAGAATTTGGGAATGTGGAGTTGAAATAGAGGATAGTAAGTGATCCAAGCAAATAAAACCGAGGAAGACTACGCCTTCCAACAACCATGTCAATACCAAAATTCCCAATAATAGACTCTAATACACTATGTCAACTATATTCTCATCCTTTTTCTCTAATTTCTTTTTGTTTATTTTCTTTTCCTTTTCTCTTTTTTTCTTTTTTCTTTTTTTTTCCCTTTTTTTTCTTTTTTTTTTGTGCTTTTCAAGCTTTTTCTTAACTTTCTATGTGCATGTTGCTTAAGTGCACTAAGTCTAGTGTATATAGTCAAATTATCTAATAACCATCTCCCCAATACCGAAATCCTATATTATAATGCTACAAATATCAAATTCACTATGATCACATGACTATCAACTTCAAAAGAGGGAGTATTTGGTTCATGTAGAGTTAGATAGCGTGGCTACAAAAGAAGGTAAAGGCACAAATTTGGCTTAACCTAGAGTAAATTGATTTTCATGGTAGGCACTTTGGCTATGTAGCTTTAATTACAAATGTGTTATCATCCCTAACCTTTAGAAAAGTAGACTATGCTGGAGGAGAACAGACACAATTCTTAATATTCGCTGACTAACACTCAATAATATAGGACTCGTAATAAAGTCCTAAAAGGCTCAATCCTCACTAGGTTAGTCCAAATGTGCCTCAATAGGTAGTCATCCAAACCACATACCAAGCAAGCTCAACTCCCCTAAGCTAAGTGAAAACCAGTCGAGAAACTAAGACCCAAAACATGCACATGGCTAGGGGAATATGAGTTTGCATAAAATCAATGTAAAGTGCACAACAAAAGCTTGTATGTTTGTTTCGAACATATGATGGAAAAGGGGGCCACATGATGCAAAGAAGGGGAAAACAAATACAAATAGAACTAAATACATAAATTTGGATTTTCAAGTAAGCAATCATACCAGTACGTGGGTGCAGCGGCATGTGGAGCTTATTATATAAACACCTAAAAACAACACCAAAAAGCAAAGCGCAAAACACATCATAACACCTAGAAATAGACACAAAGCAACGCAACACTACACAACACTAAACTAACAGCCAAGACCAAAGGACACGCAAAAGAATGAGTAGTGGACTATGGATACCCCCCTATGCTAGGGTGAAGCCGTCCTCGGCGCTAAGGGAGGCCGTTAGGTCTACCCCTACTCATCCCCCATATATTCCTCATCAACTCCCTAGTCATCCTCCTCATTAAACTCCTCCTCCCCACCCGTGTAATCTATCCGATAGTCATCCGAGGCTCTTCTAGGAGCCGGTGGGGTAAAGTTATTAAACCTACGCCTACCCACCCACAACCTATCAAACCCATGACTTAGTGATATCTCATTATAGTTGTCATGGTGAGGGTACCAGGAAGGGGTGGCCATACATTTGCCAACCATGTGGGAGCGATAGGCCATATCATACCATGGGTAGTTCGCCCGCTCAAAGTTTTGCTCGAGGTGTTCGAGCCGTGCAGTGTGGTGGGCTTGTGTGGTGAGGACCTGATCAAGCCTTCTCTCTATGTGTCCTAGGGAAGATCTAATATCGGATTCAGACTCATCGTCTGAATCTTCATGTTCTGGTAAGACTGAGGTGGAGGGCCTAGGTATGTCACGCATAGAAAGAGTGTGAGGGTGAGGAGGTGGTACAAGTGGAGGCTCGACAGCGTATCTCGGCATATTGCCTTCTAAGAGATACGAGGCCCCAAACTAAACTAGGGGAGGTAAATAAGGACAAGGAAGGGGGATGGTGCGTTCTTTCAAGTACCGCCATCGCATGGGGTGAGCAAAAATAAAACCAGCCTGTGCGAGGCATTGCTCACGAAGGGTAGTGGAACTGGCATATCGTTCATCGAATTCCACAAGATTCATAACGTTCAAGAATTTAGCGATGCGGAATACGTGTCCCCTTAGACATAAATAAGTGGTTGCATTTAGGGTGGTTGTGTTGTTTAGAAACTTCCACAACATCATTGGCAGGCTTAGTGCAGTTTCTTCATGTGGTGCAAGGTAACGGTGCAAGATGTGCACTTCGCGTGTTCGTACTAGGTGAGGGCTAGGGGAAGGGAATAAAGTCTCCCAAGCAAATCACAAGAACATGCGTAAAACGGGGTGTTGCACATCAGAAGCATATATGTTTCTATTCGGATAAACAAGCCGGCCAACAATTTTAGGCCATAACTCGGAAACCCGAGAGTTGTCCGGTTGTTTATCCTGAATAGGCTTGTTATGGAAACCAAACACGGTGCAAAATGTAGCATAATCAAGAAAATAGGTTACATTCCTTAGCCTAAAAGACAAATGCAGCCTACCATCCCGTTGACACGGGGTTAGGGAATAAAGAAACTCATAAGTTAAGAGCTTATGAGTCAGATGCCACATGTTTATCCAGTTCTCTAACCCACATGCAGTTAATAGTGCAACAAATTGCTTGTATATACCCATTCGTTACAAAATTGAAAGGTCTAAATAACGAGTGGAGTTGATTTTTCGTACCTTAAGCCTTTGGAAACGTTCATATTGCTCCAAAGATACGAAAATTATCGTTGGATGGTCCTCATCGAACCATAATTCCTGGCCGAGAAGTCTTTGTTGGCCCTCCGGTTGTTGAGAATTGATTTTTTGTGCTTCCCGAGCCGCACCTGAAGAGGAACCGTCTCCATGCTTTTTGGACCTCTTGAAGGGGTTCCTTAAGGTTCTCCTTGGACCCATAGTAATTAATGATGATTGGGAAGGTAATACAAGAATTTGAGAGAGAGCAAGAGTGTGAGGGAAGACCGCTGAGTTTGAGGAGTAAAAAACTTTTCTGTGCAAATTTGCATGGAATGAGTTGATATTTATAGAATTGGCTTCCATTCGACCGAATGTAGCCCTATTCGGTCGAATGGTTGTGCGCTGCGAAGAATTCTTCGCTCCTATTCGACCAAATCCAATAGACATTCGGTCAAATGAAGTATCATTCGTCCGAATAAAAGCTCCATTCGGGGTAACCAGTAGCTTCAAAAATCTTCCTCTACAGATCTATTTGGCCGAATGGAGTTTCCATTCGGTCGAATGTGAGCTATTCGACCGAATTTAACGCTTCATTTGGCTCTTTCAGAAACTTGCCCAAATTTTGATTAAGCTCTTGTTCAATGCCCATTGAGCCGAATGCACCTATCATTCAGTCGAATGGAGTGTGATTGTTGCACTACTTTGCTTTGAGTAATCAAAACACTCGCCTTCTCAAAATTAATCGAGGTACTATAATTATGCTTTATGAAAATCCAAATATAATCGGGTTACCTACCGTAAGTGCTTTGTTTAACGTCGTTTAGCTCGACGTAGCTCACTACAAGTTAAGATAGAAAAAGAAAATGATCCGGCCATAGGAGTGGACTCACTCCTAGCATCTTCATCACCTCCAGCATCGGGAGTCAAGACCCTCCACTAAGCATCGGTGACAGAAGTAAGTAAGGTCGAACCAGGGTCATCCGGACGAGGGCTATAATGCGGGGCTCCCCCAAGCCAAGGTGGAGCCCTCATTGTTTTTTTGGATATTTTTCTTTTCTTAGCCGTCTTCCTTTTTTGGGCTGGCTCGTTGGTACCTTCAGATTTCTCACAAATATCCTGCATCACAACGAATTCCTTCTCAACCTCGAAAATAACACCCTTCATTATCACTTCCTCCTCTGTCACCTCAACAGACACCGGGGCAGCAAAAACATCACACCCCTCAACTTTTTCTTTAACTATGCCTTCAAAAACATCAAAGGAACAAATTTGCTCGACCATGGGTTCCTTAGAAGACTTAGAAAAAGCAAACACAACCTTCTCTTGGGCTACCCTCATAGCTATAGTCTCTGATTCATAGTCGATCAGGGCACCCAAAGTCTTCAATGCATCCCTCCCTAAGATGAGGGGGGTATAAGGATCCTCAACCATATCAAGAACCATGAAGTCACATGGAACCACAATGTTCCCGACTTGGATCGGAATGTCCTTCAATTCCCCACATGGTACCTTTATACTACGGTCGGCAAGTTGGATGGTTTTCTTTGATGGCTTGAGGTCGAAAGTTAGTTGTTTGGTGATGGACATCGGCATTAGGCTAATGGAGGCCCCAAGGTCAATAAGTGCTCCCTTAGAATTGAGTTTTCCAAGGGTGACTGGGAGCCCAAAGGGTCCTGTAGCTTTTTCTTTCTTTGCCCACGTGCCCTAAATGATGGCACTTACCTACTCTGGCAAACTAATCACTTTGCCCTCAAGCTTTCTCTTGTTCCCTAAGAGTGTTATTAGATACTTAGCATACTGCGGCATTCGCTCCATATCTTCTAAGAATGGTATTTTTATTTCAAGCTGTCGCATATGCTCTAGGAATTTAATAAACTTTTCTTGAAGTTGTTTCTTTACCTTTTTGTAAGGAAAAGGTAGAGGCGGAGCATATTGACACTCAAGTTTCCTTCTTTCCTGTATCTTCCTCCATCTCTCATCCTCATCCTTCTTCTTCACCTTATACCCATTTATCTTGACATTTGGTTCCTTATTCCCTTCACTAACCTCCTTCTCTTCTCTCAAGATCCTCTTTGTGTTCAATTTCTATTTGAAAATCACTATCCATTGAGGATCCTTCTCCTAAATAATCTTTTGGAGCTGTAGCAGGATCTGAATATGAAGTTCCCGATCTTAAGAAGATCGCCTTCCATGTGTGATATTTGGGGTTAGAGTTAGGGGTGTTTTGTGGTGGAGGTTGGGCGGATGGGTTTTGTTGAGGGTGAGATGGGAATAGTAATGGTGGAGGTCGATTGGCTACCTAAGCAAGTTGAGTTTCAAAAAACTTTTGCTGAGCTTGAAGTTGTTGCATTTGTTGGATTAGAGTCTGATTAATCTGAGTTAGACTCTGGTTCTGCTGAGCAAGAGTTGTTACTTGGGAGGCTAAGTGGTCATTGCCTAAGTTATGGCCTTATTGTGGTTGAGGAGCCACAAGATGAGGTTGACTAGGCGAGAAAGGTAGGTGTGAACCATTTCTAGGCCCTTGGTTGAACCATGGGGGTCTATACACATTAGGCCTAGGTACATTCCCATTAGTTTGGTTCCCCTGGAAACCTTGGTTGTTAAACCCACCTTGACCATTTTTGCTGTATCCCGGGTGGAAGTTCCCCTGGTTTTGGTTACAGATAAAGGGAGGTTTGTACTGTTGGTTCTTTGGGAAAGGTTGCTGCCCATACCCTACTCCTTAGCCTTGTCCACTATAGTTAAGCGCTGCCACATGATCATGGTTATACCCATAACTGTCATAGTTCATCACTTGCGGTTTTGGGTTATACCCTCCAAAATCTTCTCCGGCTATGTGCTTGGAGTGCAAACCACCACAATAAGATGTATCATGGTTGGTACCCCCACATATGGCACATGCAAAGTGCTTCTCACGTACTAGAGGGGTGTTCGAACTACCGGCTAGGCTTAGCTTGGACAACTTTTTATCAATAACGGCTTTTATTTTGGCGCTAATATTGTCCAAGTTAGTTGTCTCTATCATCCCTCTAGGTAATCTCTTACTCCTAGTTCTTCCCCAGGCACTATTCTTAGCGACTTCCTCTATTTTTGCTTTCACATGGGTGCAAGGAATTTTGGATAGTTAGCCACCTACTGGTGAGTCTAGGAGTGCTTTGGTGGAGTCATTAAAACCATCGTAAAAGAATTTGTTGAGATGGTTTTCCCCGTACTCATGGTGGGGGCATGCTCTAATCATTCTTTTAAACCTAATCCAGGTAGCACTAAGGTTCTCATCATCCTCTTGGGTGAATGACGCAATTTTCTTACGCCAATCTTGCGTTCGAACCATAGGATAAAACCTTTATAGAAATGCGGTTTTTAGTTGAGCCCAATTAATAATTGAATTGGGTTCTAAGCATTTGTATCAATCCTTGGCATCTCCTGCTAGACTCAGATGGAATAGGTGCATTCGCACAAAATAAGGGCTATTAGGATAAGGAGGGATAAGTCCATAAAAATCTGAGAATGCCTCTAGGTGTTGAAGAGGACATTCATTTCTCAAGCCACTAAATGGTGTTTCCTTAACAATTCTTGTGAACTGAGGGTGTATTTGGTAAGGTGTAGTAGCAACAGGAAGTACTACACCCCCTTGGAAGTCTTGTGTGCCAGGAGTTTCGAATTGACCAAACAACTGATGTTCGTCGACCATTATAGATAAGGATGGGTTTTGGACAAATTGTGAGATGTACATTGAAGGGTGTTGTCTACTCACACGTTGGATTTCAAGATTTAAAGGTGTAATTGGCTGGTTTGACCTATGCGTGCTATGGGGTATGCAAACACCTAAGTCAAAGACAACCATACACAAAAAGAAAAGCAAAAACAGAAATGAAATAAAATAAAGTTATGCTAAGAACGGAAAAGTCTAAATATTACGTCTTGTCCCTGGCAACGGCGCAATTTTGATAACTGGTATTTAAGGTCATTAACTAAAAGATAAGTTATGCTAATAAATTTATTCCAACCTATGAACTATACGAGTATAGTGGAGTAGGGTATCGAACCAAGAGGACAAAGTATATTAAGAATCTAACTCTTAACACAATCGGACTACTTGGATTTGGAAAATCAACTAAGTTAACAATGAGAATGTAAATCACGACATGATAGATTAGAGAAAATATGATAATAACTAGCATGGACATCCAAGAATACGAGAGGAAGTCGGTGATTCCATAAATCACAAAGAACGACCTATAATCACCCTATGTCTCCAAAGGAGTGGCAAGACAAGATTCGCATCGGATTCCAAAACTATTTAATATCACCGTTTCTACAACCTTAAACAATGAAGATCATAGCTTTCCTAGGGTTTCACCAATCAAAACCCCTAAAGGAATTACTCACACATATTCATGCTTAGAAACATAAAGATATTCAACGATGCAAAAGAAACAAACATGGAATGAAATCACGAAAATGGAAACAATTTAGAAATTATGCTAATAAATGATAAACATAAAACTAAACATGCAACGAAATGAACGAATGAATTAAGAGCAAAGGAATAGATTAAAACTTACAAAAGCTTCAATATATTATCCACGATCAGAATTCGAATGACAATGTATTGAGAAAACTAAAAACCGAAAGCTAAAACTAAAAGAATTTGGAAGCTAAAGAAAACTAAAAGTGCATAAAAGTATAAAATCTAGCTGTCCCTTCTCACATTAGAGGAAGGGGTATTTATAACAAAATAAGAAAAACCTACGAAAACCCTAAGATGTATATGAGCGGGCCCTAAAAAGAAGTAGTTGATCCGGAGGAAAACACTCTCATTCGGCCAAATACAATCCCATTCGCCCAAATGGTCTTCCATTCGCCCATTCCAGAGGCTCCAAAGAATCAATCCCTGTCCAGCATTCGCCCGAATGAGGATGTTGATTCGGCCGAATGGAAGCTCATTCGCCCGAATGAGTTCCATTCGGCATTCCCAGTGGCAAGGGTCAAATATTTTGTGGTCTGTTACTCATTCGACTGAATGTGTCTCAGATTCGGTCGAATCTGCAACCATTTGGTCGAGTATGTCTCAGATTCGTTCGAATCTGAGACCCTACATTCCTCTTTTCACTTCTTTCCTATTCTACACTCCATGGAATCTTCATGAGTGACTCGAAACATTTTCCCAAGCTACGATACTTGTGTCAAAGGCTCGAATGCATTGCATTTCACCTTGAAATCATCAAAAGTACCTGAAATGGACTTAAGACAACTCGAAAACAAGATCAAGGTAAAATAAAACATAATATGCATAAAACCAATACAAAACTACGAGACTTGACACTAAAATGAGGTAATAAACGTGCTCTAAAACGAGCACATCATACGTCCAGAACATGTTACTTGTTGACGTTTGTTAAAGGTATCATCAATTGTAGTAATTTGGATTTGACACTAGGGGATCGCAATATTAAACTAATAAAATCATCTGCAATGCAATACTAAAACTATGAAATCCAAAGACCAAAATTTAGGATTACGAGTACCACATCCAATGTTGATGTATTTACTGGTCAGGGAGACATAGCAGCGATCCACTGGTAAACTTTCTTAACATTAGATAAACTACATCTAACCTCCTTCCTTGTTTCTTTCTATCATGTGTCATTTATGAAGATTTTAGAGCACTCAAGAGGGGGGGGGGGGGGGGGGGTGAATTGAGTGTTAAGTAGCCTTGGCCTATTTTTCTTTCTTTTCGATCTTTGAGAGGAACCAGTTGGGCTGGTCCCTGTAAGCAGTGGAATGTACGAAAGGAAATAAAGAAAACATAAGCTTTAACGAGGTTCATCCAACTATGGCCTACGTCCTCCTACCCTATGCTCTTCTATTAATCTACTCCGAAAAATAAAGAACACAGACGCTCTACTGTTGCCCTACTCCGAGAACCAGTATACCCCACACTCTACTCCGAATGTGCGCTCGACTTACACTAGTAATCCCCTTATGTTTGAACTCACAAACACTAACCTAGCTTTTCAACCCCTCTGTTGAAGGCTTTGAAAAAATCAAATGTTCTCTTTTAATCTCACTTCTAAAAGCTAATTAAGAGAAAATGTTTAAGCTCTAAGAGTGCTCTTGTATATGACTCGATGAATAGGCTTTTATTCTTAAGTGTATATGGCTCTCAAATATACTCCTTTTTAATTCAAGAGAGACTTACTTGAATGAAAGAGACTAGATGAGTTTATATACTTGGATACAAAAACCCTAGTTTCCTTAAATCACATAATCTTGATGAACAAGCAACAACGTGATTTTAGGGAAGTATTTATCTTATTTGATTTACTCATAAAGATAGAATCAAATAAGATAGATACTCCTAGTTTTTAGGTAACCATAATATTCTCATCTAATCTCCAGGTGCTTAGGATATTCTTAAAATATTTCTTTGAAAAAGTATTTTTATAAAATCTTTTATTTTTCTCAAAACATGCAGCTCGGATATTCCGTACAGTGAACCTGGTTCCTCAACCTAGTTCCCTGAATTGAGTATGTTATGAATTCTGTTCCAGCTTTGTACTAGAATTCATAATATGACTCAATACACTTATAAGCACTTATTTTACCCAAACATGCAAGTCATACTATGGAGCACATTACATGATAAAACTAGATTAAGCATTAAAGTACAAATTTTCTTTTCTTCATGTAATCTTCAAGACTTGAATCTTCCTTGAATACGTCCACTATGAGAAATGTATTTTTCTTCGAAAGGCTTCCATGCTCCAAGTCTTGGAATCAACTTAACTACTGCACATGTAACATGGTTAATGTACAATAAAGAGTATGTGACTGCTTTTTAGCATAGTAGTCCAGGAAACAATTCCTACTGGTTTTCCACCAGTACATGGAACAACTTACATCCAACCATTTCCTACATATAGACAAGTTAGTTAAATAAATAACATAAATAAGTAATAACTTGTCTAGGAAAATAGTGTTCAATTCCAGCTGGTTTCAAGCAAACTATTCGCAATGCTTATTGTAACATTTTTCCTGTAACCGTTTGTCATCACTCAAAACCTAAGGGACTCAACAAATTCCCCCTTTTTCATGATGACAAACTAATTGAAGTTCCTACAACTAATCAAGTTAAAAGAGAGAAAAACTCAATTAAGTACTCAAATAGGTTTGAGTACAACCAACACACTCAAGACTCAAATGAACAAGTTAGTGAGGCTAACTGGTTCCAAAGACTAACTATCAAACTGACTCCACTAAATTATCAAACTGAACTTCTTGACACAATTTTCCTCAAAAGTCTTCTTCACTAAAGACCGAGTTACCCTACCACGTACCAGGACTTCTTCAGTGAGTGTTCCCTCCTTATGACCAGTTATTTCTACTTAATCATCTCCTACACTCTTACTAACGTCTTCCAACTCCTAGCTTAGGGTTCTTTGTGCTTCATGGTGATGTTCCCCCTGAGAGTGAGCTGGTTCCTTGATGATGGAACCACCAGCTTCTAAAGGATCGGTAACAAGTATGGTTTGTTGTGATTTTGATTGGGTTGATTTTCGTGGTGAGGTAGATTCTTGTGGTGGATCGAGGATGATGGTTGGTAATTTTTTGGGTGATGAAGTTGTGGAAGTGAAATTGGGTGGTGGTTTGGTTGGATTTTGATCGAGGTGAGGAGAGTGAGGAGTCACATTAGTGTTTCCCTGAGATTGTGAGGAATCACTTGCATGTCCCCTTCCCTTGCCTTTTTTGGCTAAAGATGCGGTTGATTTTCTACCCATGGTGATTATGCAATTATAGATCAGAGAGTGAAGAGGACGCTGATGAACAGTAACCGTTGTGAGCAGAGAATTCTGAATAGAGCACAAGAAAGAGAGAGAATTTCGAATGATGAAGAGAGTTGTGAGCTATACAAAGGGTTAGAGATCATATATTTATAGCACACAAAGAGGAGAGAAGAGAGAAAAAATAAGTCGGTTAAGCCAAGAAGAGCAACGACACAAATTTTAGAAATTGAAATCACTTTTGGCAATGATTCTTTGCCCATCTCAACCGACCTAAAAATTAGGCATGTGATTTATTGCCTTGATCAATAAGTCAAATAACTGAAATAAGATTATTTCCTTCCAAAAGGAAAAGATCTTATAATAATCTTCCAAAAAATATAAAAATATTAATCGGATGACATATCTGAGCTGATCTGCTATTTCCCTTTGCTGGTACCTATACAGAACCATGTCACCCTGTTTTTGGCAACTTAACCTGATTTTACCTGTTTCTTACACCAATAATTCTCAAACCTTTTGGGATCTTGAACTATTTACACAAAACTTGAAGGATTTCGATATATGTGTATACACATACTATACTAAAGAATACCATTCTAACCAATCATTGAGGGAAGTAATTAAAGCCAAAGACCTAAAATCTGACTAGACCTAATAAGACTCTTAAATTACAAAAAGACTCTCAACACAAAGGTTTTGTGAAGATACCAGCGATCTGATCTTCACTTTTACAAAACAACAACTCCACCAAACCTTTTTCCACATTGTCTCTCAAGAAGTGATATCTTATCTCAATGTGTTTGGTTTCGGAATGTTGGATAAGATTCTTTGAAATATTAATTTCACTAGTGTTGTCACAATAGATAGGAACCCTATCATAGATAACACCAAAATCCTTCAGCTGGTTCCATATCCACAGTAACTGGGAACAACATGAAGCTGCAGTAATATACTCTGACTCTGCTGTGGATAAAGCCACTGAATTTTGCTTTTTAGAACCTCAAGAAATTAGGCAAGAGCCAAGAAAGTGTGCCATATCTAAAGTGCTCTTCTTATCAACAAGAAAGCCAGCATAATATGTGTACCCAATAAGATCAATTGAACTAACTTTGGGGTACCACAAGCACATATCTATTGTTCCCACAAGATATCTAAGTATCCTTCTAACAACCTTCAAATGAGACTCTTTTGGATTGCTTTGAAACCTGGCACATAATCCAACAAAGAACACAATGCTTGGCCTACTTGCTGTTAGATAAAGGAGGGAGCCAATCATCCCTCTATATAGTGAGGCTTCAACATCTTTTCCCTTTAGATCAGAATCTAATTTAGTGGATGTGGGAACAGGTGTATCATAAGCCTTGCTGTTCTCCATGCCAAATTTCTTCAGCAACTCTTTCGAGTACTTTTGCTGATGAATCATGATTCCATTTTCCATTTGCTTAATCTACAATCCTAGGAAGAATCCTAATTCTCCCATCATGCTCATCTCAAACTTGCTCTGTATAAGATTAGCAAACTCATCACATAGTACCTTACTAGTAGAACCAAATAAAATATCATCAACATAAATTTGTATTATAATTAAGTGGTTCCCTATGATTTTGATGAACAATGTCTTATCCATTGTTCCCCTCTTATAGCCATTCTCCATCAAAAATGTAGACAACCTTTCATACCAAGCTCTTGGAGCTTGTTTCAATCCATATAACGCTTTGTCCAGCTTGTATACATGATGGGGGAACAACTTGTCCTCAAAACTAGGTGGTTGCTCTACATATACCTCTTCCTTCAAGTAGTCATTCAGGAAGGTAGTCTTTACGTCCATCTGAAACAATTTCATATTCATGTGAGCAGCATAAGCAATCAAAATTCTAATGGCCTCTAGTCTAGCTACAGGTGCAAAAGTTTCATCATAGTCAATTCCTTCTTGTTGATTGTAACCTTAAACCACTAGCCTTGCTTTATTTCTAACTATTGTACCTAGGTCATCCAATTTGTTTCTGAAGACCCATTTTGTACCAATGACTGACCTGTCCTTTGGTCTAGGTACAAGATGCCAAACCTGGTTCCTATGAAACTGATTTAATTCATCTTGCATTGCTAGAAGCCAATTAGGATCGGTCAAAGCCATTTTGTAGTTAGTTGGCTCTACACTAGATAGGAAGGAATAAAAAGCACAAAAGTTTTGAAAAACATTTCTTCTCGTTTGAATTCCCTTGTTAATGTTACTAATGATCTGATCTGGGGGATGAGAGGGTAGGTATTTATAACTTTTGAAAGTGAAATCATTTTGTGCTTCTTCGTTAGGTTGGGAACCAGCATGATCGTGAATCACTTCTTCTTCTATAGAACCAGAAGAGTTCATGTTCACGCTGTTTCCATTAACATCACTTACCTCAGGTTCAGGGGAGGCCTCTTCATCCATTCCCTCTGAACTTCTTACCTGTCTATCACTTGGGAAGCCATTAGGTCTTGGTTCTCCTTCTGAATTCTCATTGTTCTCATTTTCTTCTCTAGGCTTTTCACCATCATCATCTGGTGAAGCATTAGGAGAGCCTAGAACTGCTTGTACTTCACTTAGAGAACTAGTGTCATGGTTCCTCGTAAACTCCATCAGTCCAATCATTTCATTAGGTTGTACCTGCGCAATCTCAGAAGACATGTTAAATTCATCAAAAATGACATGGACACTCTCCTCAATACTCAAAGTCCTCTTATTAAAGACTCTATATGCTTTGCTTTGAGCAGATAATCCAAGAAAGATTCCTTCATCACTCTTAGGATCAAATTTATCTAACTGGTTCTTCCCATTGTTGTGTACATAGCATTTGCATCAAAAGACACAAAAGTATACAATATTAGGCTTTCGACCATTAAGGAGTTCATAGGGAGTTTTGTTTAACTTTGGTCTAATGAGACCTCTATTCAGTATATAGTAAGCAGTGTCAACAGCTTTACCCCAGAAACTCTTAGGAAGACTACTCTCAATGAGCATCGTCCTCGCTATTTCTCAAGAGTTCTATTCTTTCTTTTAACAACACCATTTTGCTGTGGTATTCTGGGGGCTGAAAAGTTATGACTAACTCCTTGTTCCCTGCAATAATCAATAAAGTTAGCATTATCAAATTTAGTACCATGGTCTGATCTTACCGAGACCAGCTTGTGAGAAAGCTGGTTCTCAACCTACTTCACCAATGCTACCCACTCGTCAAATGTTTCATCTTTTGAATAAAGCATTATCACCCAAGTGTACCTAGAATAATCATCAACCATAACACAAACATATCTATGACCTCTTCGACTTTGTACTCTCATGGGACCACATAAATCAATGTGTACAAGTTCGAAGGGTCTGCTGGTACTCAAAACTGTTTTAGGCTTAAAAGATATCTTGACCTGTTTCATTTTGACATATTCTAAACAAACTTTATCTGCCTCGTACGTGATGTTAGGGAGTCCTACAACCAAGTCACGAGATTTTAGTTTATTCAAGAGTGTCAAGATAGCATGTACAAATCTCGTATGCCAAATCCATTGATTATTGTCAGACACAGCTCTCAAACAAACAGACTTCTCTTGAGGAATTTTATCCAGAAAGGTAATGTAAACATCACCTTTGTGATAAAGATTGGCTTGGAACTCAACTCTATTACCTTTGTCACATAATTGAGAAATACTCAAAAGATTATGTTGTAAGCCTTCAACATAATACAAATCATCAATTGCGTTTGAAAGTGTCTTACCTACTTTACCTAAACAAGGAATATGGCCTCATCACTCCTTTCATCAAATTTACCTTAGTTCCTTTTATCATTATTGTGAACAAAGCACTTACACCCAAATGCTCTAATGTAGGATATATAAGGTTTTCTGCCTTTTAAAAGTTCATAAGGAGTTTTGTTCAAAATGGGTCTAATAATAACTCTATTTATAATATAACAAGCTGTGTTAACTACTTCCACCCAGAAATTTTGAGGTAGGTTGCTAGCAATCAACATTGTCCTTTCCATGTCTTCAAGCATTCTATTTTTTCTTTCAAATACCCCATTTTATTGTGGTGTTTATGGAGCAGAAAAGTTATGATTAAGGCCATGTTCCCTGCAAAATCATCAAATTTAAAGTTTTGGAACTCGGTTCCATGTTTAGTTCTTATGTGAACAATTTGAGTTCTTGTAGACTTTTGAGATTTGTTAGCGCATGACACAAACTCTTCAAATGTTTCATCTTTGCTGCTCAAAAAGATAACCCAAGTAAAACATGAAAAGTCATCAACAATAACAACTACATAACGTTTTCCACTTTTACTTTGGATGCACATTGGACCACACAAATCCATATGGATGAGTTCTAATGGCTTTGTTGTGCTCATAATCGTTTTAGACTTAAAGGAACTTCTGACATGCTTTCCTTTCACGCATACATCACATAACTTGTTCATTTGGAACTTTATTGATGACAAGCCCACAACTGGTTCCTTTGATTTAAGTTTATTAAGAAGTGAAAGACTAGCATGTCCGAAACGTCTATGTGAAAGTAGTGGGTTATTTTCTATGAAACTTAGGTAAGTTAGGTTGTTCCTAGGAATCTATCAAGGTTCACGGTATTTATATTCCCTTTCCTGAGTTCCTTCCAAATAACTTCCCCATTATCAGTTTTGATGACTTTGCAACATTAAGAAGTAAAGATAACAAAGTTACTTCTATCAAAAAATTGTGATATACTTAGTAAGTTGTGCATCAAGCCCTTGACTTCAAATACATTATCATTAGAATGGGAACTAGACCTTCTAACCTTTAAAAATCCAATAATTTCTCCCTTTTTGTTTTCTCCAAAGGTCACAGTTCCTCCATTGTACACCACTAGTGAGAGAAACTTAGACTTATCTCTAGTCCTGTGTTTGGAACACCCGCTGTCGAGCTGTCGAGGTACCATGAGTTGTTCCCCCTCACTAGGACCTCCACAAAAATTAGTTGTTAGGAACAGAAACCCAGTCTAGCTTGGGTTCCTTTGCATCTTCAAAGACTCCAGACTCTTTCAAAGAAATATGCATAATGTTCTTGTTAACATAGTGTTGCTTTTTAACAGAAGTTCCAAACAAGTGCCTTATATGACCACAAAATGTACATACTTTACTACTTGGTAGATCTATATATTTATTCTTTTTAACCTTTTTTATTTTATACGAGAATCCTAAACCTTTTATTCTTTTAGTTTGGGCATTTTCTATCCATTTCGGAACTTCTACAAACTTTACACTTTTACCTTTTCTAAACATCTCAAGTTCCTTTTCTAAGATCTTATTTGTTCTCCGGACAACTTTTAAGTCAATTTTCAGTTTTTTAATTTCTTTGTTAAAACTATTCATTAAAACTTCAGTTGTTTTAGTTGTGATATTAAAGTGAACAAGTTTATACTATGCTAACTCAATATTTAGTATTACGTTTTCATTCTTAGTCTTTCACAATCTTCTTTTAAAGACACGTTCCTATCTAAAAGTTCAAAAAGGCATTCTTGTACATTTGCTCTAGTGTTAGATATGTAAGATTTGTGATCTTTGCAAATGTTTATAACTTTTCACTTTGGGATTTTTTAATGCGTAAGACCTTGTAATCATCCATCATTTCCTTAACCAAACAACACAAGCTCATTTTTGGACGTGGGCATAAGAGAATTGGAACTTACCTCATTGTGAGTTTCCATCAAACATAAGTTGGCACACTCTTCCTCAAGTTGTTCCTCTTTTTTCTCTAAGTTCGAATCTCGCCATGGTGCAATCATGGCTATTCTAATATTCGACTTTGAGTACGAGTTCCTGTTGGGCTTTTCTTTGACTTGTTCCTTTCCTTTACTTCTTCCTTTTTCAATTTCCCATTAAGGACACTCCCTAATGAAGTGTTTTAGGCTGCCACACTTATGACAACCTGAGTTAGCTTTGGAACTCCGATTCCTTTTACCAAAGTTTCAATTCTTCCGGTCACCGATTTTGATATTTTTATACATTCTTCTGAATCTTCTTACAAGAAAAGCTTCCTCATCATCATCAGATTTGGAATCTGATTCTTCATTGGCTTTCAAGGAAAGTCCATGATGTTTAAAACTTTCAACATTGTGTGTTTCTAAGTGGAGCTCATGAGTCATGAGTGCCTGAGCAAGTTGTTCCACATTGAACTTTGTGAAGTCCTTGGTTTCTTGGAAGGCAGTGATCTTAGCTTTTCAATGTTCATCTAGAGGGAGACTTATTAGGATTTTTTGCATATGTTCATTAGTAGGAATATTTCTTCTAAGAGAAACTAATTCATTTGTTATGTTAGTGAAACCAGTAAACAAATCTTGAATTGTTTGTTTGGGAAGAATTTCAAATCTTTCATGTATGGACATTAACAAGTCTATTTTGGAACGCTTTACTTCACTTGTTCCTTCATGTGTAATTTCCAAGAGATCCCATATTTTTTAGTGGTTTTACAACCCTTAGTTCTAATATGTCCATGGGGACCTAAGCCATAGTGAAGTAATTTAATAGCCTGTGCATTTATTTTTATTTTCTCAAAGTCTTCTTTGTCATATTCAGAAATGGATTTAGGAGCTATCTCATTATAAGTGTTTATTTTGGTTACCTTATAATGACCAACCTCGATCACGCGCCACACTTGATAATTTTCAGCGTTGATGAATATTTCCATGTGGTTTTTCCAATATGTATAGAACTTAACATAAAACATTCGAGAACGTTATGTGGAGTACCCTTCTTAAAGTTTCTCATAGGTATTCATCCTTGAGAGAAACTTGGCTCTTCAAGGTTTCCCGCTTTGATACCAATTGTTATTTGGATAAACACTTAAAGGGGGTTGAATTAGAGGATTTAGTGAATTTTTGTGAAAATTAAAACTGGAATACAGAAAGCAAAAGGAACACGCAAAAAGGAATTCAGAGAGTTTTTTAGCGTGAAAACCTTTGTGCCCATCTCAAAGGAAAACCACGACCCTACTTTGAGATTTTGCAATTCTTTACTATAAGGGAAATCCCTAATACACTCTATCAGGATCTCTCTTTCTCTTTTCTCTACTTAAGTTCCACTCAAAACCAAAAGTTCCTTTGGAACTCACTGCCTCCTTTCTCTTTTCTCTCTTATTCAAAGTCCTTACATACACACTCAAACCCTTCCCCTTAGTACAACTCAATACTAAACTAATGAAAATTACAACTCAAGGTGGTGTATAAAGAGGTTTATAAATTAATACAAGGCTTACGCATAACTACAAAGATAACTGACTTTGAATTAGTTTTCTTACAAAACTCTTTCAAGTGCTTCGTTAGTTGTAAGTGATTTAAGTGAAATAAATTCTTTAATACTAGTGTTTGGCAAGGTATGGCTTAGTGTACATGAGTAGTCTATTATAGCATAGTATGTACTTGAGTATTCAACTAAAGCATGGTGCACTCTTTTTTGTTCCAATGCCCGTACTGCCATTTTGTGTATGACAAGTGTCAGACTTGCCATGTAAATGAATAAAGCAACTTTAGAATAATTTTTAGGAAAAATTATTTTAATGAAAAGAAAATATTCAAAAGGTGATTTATCGTACTCATTAAAACAACTTTTAGTTATATAAAAGTAAACCCAAAGGATTTAGTCAAAAAGATTTATTTTCCCAAGAAAATCACTCAAGTAACTCTTAGTGTAGTTGGATTTTTACTTAATCCTTAATGTATCAAATTAGTTAACCCACTTTACACTTACACAGAGCCTAAAGAATACTCCTTCTAAGGCTTGCTCAAATGATTCCACTCATAAGCTTTAAGGTGAATTCCCATTGTAGAACGCAGTATCGCTACAATTGGAACTAACCATTACAACGATTAGAAAATGGCACTGTAGTGACTGGAACTTTAACTTCTAAGATTTAATTATGACTTAATTTAAACTTTGCTTTGCTTCATATTTTTTGTACACTTGACATTTTCATGGCTAAGCGTGATTTCCTCTTGGACATTCTTGCTTCTCCTCTGAAACTTGTCTTTTAGGCCTTTACAAAACATAGAACAACAAACATACCAAATGTGTTTACAATGTCATTACCAAAACATTAAGTGGTAAAATAAAAAGAATTTCCCAAGCTTATTTATTTGATATTAGTGTATGTTTACTATTTGGTAATATATTAGACTATTGTTTGATATTTTTTTGTTTTAATATTCAAGGATCGAAATTAGGACGATTACTTTGATCATTAATTTGATGTGCTTCGTAGTCCAACTTGAAGGCATTTGGATAGGCTTCTAATTCAAGGTGCTTTTCGTGTTCCTATTTGGTCTCTTGAAGTTATATCATGTATATATCATGTATAAATAAATATACAAGTAGTTAGAGTTAGACAAATACAAGAAATCAAAGTATTTTATATGTTTGACTATGGTTGATGATTGAAATATTTATTTGAGTTGATATAATGGTGAAAATATATTTGATGCAATAATAGGATGTAGTCCCAGTATAGGGGAAAATCTATTAAATTTTTTAATGAAAATTATTATACACTCCATCATTAAATGTACTAGTTGATATGATATTTGATTTTTTTAGTGAAAAGTGTTAGATATGGCATTGAAACTAGTTGCTTAATATATAAAATAAGGTTTTCGATGATAATTACTTTAACTTGAACTACCTACTCAAGTTTTTTTCTTTATTTCTTAGAAGTTATTCTTAATGGATCGAGATTGGATGTACAATAACCAAACATCAATGGAATACATAGAAGGGGTCAAGGAGTTTGCTAATGTTGCACTTAGACACAAAGTAGAAAATCATTTGAGGATAATATTGTATCCTTGTTGTGATTGTAATAACTCAAGGGGGTTATCATGAAATTACTGAAATCAAAGATCTTCTAATTTGTTGAGGTTTAAGAGCAGATTATACGATGTGGAATTGGCATGGTGAAATAAGATTTTGAAACAAGCGTTAGTAAGTGCGCTAGTAGGGAGAAGACACCTTACAATGGAAATGAGTTGAATATTAATGAGGTATATGATAAGGCTAGTGATGAGGATAGAGTGGTAGAGGATAGAATAGATAAGATAATGAAAGATGTTGAGGATGATTTCACAGTCATCTTTACATCTTTGATGAAATCCTTAGAGTTGCAGAGAAGCCTTTTTATCTTTTTTGTACTTCACACACTAAATTAAGCACTATCATGAATCTCTTTAACTTAAAGGCATGCCAAAACAAAACTAAAAAGAGTTTCACACACTTGTTAAAAGTTATATCGGACATGCTTTCCGAGGACAATGATCTACCACTTTCTACCTAAAAGGCCAAGAAACTCATGTGTCCTATAAGAATGGATTATGTGAAGATCCATGCGAGTTGAAATGATTGAGTTATATTTCAAAATGAGTATGAAAATCTAGATGATTCCCATTATATTGAGTTCCCCATTACAAGAAGAAGCATAATGAGCTCGATTTGAGAAAGAAGAGGATATTGGCCAAGGTTTCATGGTATCTTATGTTGTTTGGTTTTGGTGTTGACAAGATTTGTAAACGTATTTGATGTTTTTTTAGTGTGTGAAGGTTTTTTGATTCATATTTTGGAGTAGAGCCAAAGGTAAGCTCAATACCATCAAGTAACAAAGTCAAATACAATCAAGACTTGGGCCGAATAACTACAAATGTTGATTGATAAGTTTCAGAGTAGAAACTTTCATTGAAGAAACAATGAGATAACTACAAAACAAAAGGACATAAAGACTAAGTAGGAGTATATATATGATTTATGTAAGTGACAAGGAATCTAGATGATTAGAACAAGCAATGAATAAGCTTAAGTCAATGAGTCAAAGTTCCGTTGGTGCTTCAAGAAATTAATTTGGAAACTTGATTTTATGAAAATTGATATTTGGAAAATTCAGCAAAAATATTTTAACTTGATTTATGAAAAATTGATTTTCTATTTTCACCCTAAATGTTTTAGTAAAGTTTGAATGATAAAAGGACTCTCCTAAACTAAATTAATTTATTTTTAGTTAAAATGAACTTTGGAAAATTGGGAGACTAAGTATCTTAATTTAACTCTACCTCTTTAGTGGAAACTTATCTTTTTGTCAAAACTATTTTTATCCACTATCTTTATAAAATATTTTGCTGAACATTTGCTTTAATTCTCACGGCAACTTTGCTCAACATTTACATAGTTGAAAAAATAAAAAAAAAACTTAGTGGCATTATCTTTCCTTAACTTAAGAAAGTGGATGTATGAATGAAAGCTTCGTTACTACCTATAAATAAAGGGTTTTGCTCACTCAAAAAATATATAACTAATTAAGGCATAAAAGTTTTCTAGAGAGAAAAAATTCTTTTATCAGTTTTTAAGGCTTCAAAGCGTGAGTTCCTTTTGCTGAGTTTCAAAGTCACGAAAACATTTTTTTTATTTTAATGTTTGAGAGTAGTATTGAGTTGTACTAGGGTGGCAAGATTAAGGGATATTATATAGACTTAGAGTTAAGTCTAAGAGAGAGAAGAGAAAGAGAGAGTAAAAGAGAGCGCTTTAACTTGATGGAGTCATTGCTAAGGGTAACTCTTGTTCTTAATGGAACTTGAGTTGAGAGTAGGTAATAGATTGTAACTGAGGATTTCCCTATTAGTGAAAAGAGTTGAAAATTTTGAGTGGGTCGTGGTTTTTCCCTTTGGGTTTGGCACAAATGGTTTGCACGCTAAAATCTCTTGTGTTCCTTTTGTCACGTTCCTTTTCATTTACAATTTCTAGTTTAATTCACAAAAAGTTTTCGTTATATTATACTTTCAATTCACCCCCCTTTTTTTAGTGTTCATCCCATTCAATAATTGGTATTGGAGTCGAAACTCATAAATTCAAGATACCTTGAAGAGAAAAGTTCTTGTCGGCATGAACACATACAAGAAACTTAAGAAAGAAGAGGAACTACCAGAAGCAAAGTGTATTAAGATTGTTTTGATGGAAATTCTCAAGGATACCAACACCTTCAATGTTGAAAACCATATAAGTAATCCTCTCTTAACTCTATATCTACAGAAAAACTTGTATATATGTTAAAGAAAACTTTAGATTATTTACATCTTAAAAAGGCTCGGAGTGATAAAGCTATTTTTGTGTGTGAAAATCACATTAACTTTTTAAATAATGTAACAGGCGATGTTCAATGGCGAATTTATAAATTGATAGATAAAAAGTTGCTTTTAAAGGAAGCCTATGAGAATTTAAAAATGGAAAATACATTGCTTATTGTTGAGTTAACTCAATACAAACTACTCCACATAAATATCTCCACTAGTTTAATAGAAGTTCCAATGTACAGTTTTAACCTTGAATTTGAAATTTTGAAAATTGATTTAGAAACTAACAATAAGGTAAATGAGATTTTACGAAAGGAACTAGAACTGACCAGGAGACATAAAGGTGTAGTAGAAACTCTATAAGTTTTAAAATGGATATAAAATGCCAAGACTAAAAGAATTGAAGGATTAGACTTCATACATAAAAAGATGGGAAAAAGAACAAATATAAGGAACTTCCTAGAAGCAAAGTTTGTACCTTTTGTTGACACATAGAACACCTGATTGGAACATGTGTTATAAAGGAATCTATAGTTAAAAAGAACATTATGCGAGTATGGATGAAGAAGTTAGTTATTTTTAATGAAAAGGAACCCAAGGAAACCTCGGTTCCTAATTCTAACAATTAGTTTTCTTGCGGGCTCTAGTGAAGAGGGAGAACTCGAGGTACCTCGACAATGGGTGTTCCAAACACATTAATGGAGATAGATCCAAGTTTCTCTCTCTAAAAGATTATAATGGAGGAACTGTGACTTTTGGTGATAACAAGAAATGCGATATTGTTGTTGTTCGAAAAGTAGGAAGATCAAGTTTCCATTCCATTGACAATGTGTTTTTAGTCGAGGGTTTCATGCACAATGTGTTAAGTGTTTCACAATTTTGTGATAAAGGTAACTCTGTAAACTTCACTTCTAAACATTGTAAAGTCACTAGAAATGACAATGGGAAAGTTGTATTGAAGGGAACTTGTAAGGGGAACACATACATTGTAGACCTTGATGAAGTTCCATGGAAAAATCTAACTTACCTAAGTGTCATTGAAAATGATCCACTTTTTTGGCATAAATTCTTTGGGCATACTAGCTTTTTATTGCTTGAAAAACTAAGATTAAAGGAACTTGTTGTTGGTTTACCAACAGTAAATTCTAAAGTGATAAAGTGTGGGAGGCATGTATGAAAGGAAAACATGTTCGAAGTTCCTTTAAATCTAAAAACATATTGAGCACTACAAAACCATTAGAACTTGTTCACATGGATTTGTGTGGCCCTATGAGAGTGCAAAGAAGAAGTGTTAAGCGATATGTTTTGGTAATAGTTGATGATTTGGGATAATTACTTTTATCATTAATTTGATGTGCTTCGAAGTCCAACTTAAAGACATTTGGATAGGTGATATACGTGTTTCATACTATGGTTTTCCCCGGTTTTATTAAAAGAAATTATATGGTTTTGAGCTCTATGGAGCCATTTCTCACTAACAATCTCTTCTCTAGTGTGTTCGATCTATTTTTATAAGTTTTTTAGGTACACGGAGCTTTATTGGATGATCAGACGTGTTTTGATTGATTTTGAAAGACTTGTTGAGTGAGGAAAAAAGTAATCCTTGTTTGCCCGACCGAGCAGGGTTCGCCCTGGCAGACTAGGCGATGAAGAGCGAAGAAATAGAAGCCTAGTTCTTAAAGAGTGCTTCTCGCGCCCGACCGAGCGGGGTTCGCCCTGACAGGCTGGGCAAAGGAAAAATCAAAGTGATGAAGATTTCAGTTCTTGAAGTGTGCTATGCGCGCCCGATCGTTCATGTTTAGCCCGGGCTAACCGCGCAACGTCTGGAATTTGCCGACTTAAGCTAATTCCGGAATTCTATCTTTTGCGGGTATAAATACCCGCTGCAATCACACTTTAGGTAATTAATTTTTCTTTTGAGTTTTAGCAACAGCAAAAAACCCCTAGTTTACTTTTCTTAAAGCATTTTATATATACTTATTCTTAGATCCGACAATTGTTCGTCAACAATTTGAGTTCTTCCTATTAGAGCAATTGGTATTTATCTTATCTATCTCTCTCTTTATTTATTCATTGTTCTTTAATTATGTTTTCTTTATTAAATCTTGTTCTTATTTTCGTTATTATGTGTGAGTAGTTCTTTAATCCGGGATCTTGCAAATCCCGATTATGATTGATGCATAAATATTAAATCTTTTAATTTCCCCAATAATAATCCCAATTGACATGCTTAATTGATTGTGTTCATGCCAATGCTAGATTAGGAATAGTTAGTATTGTTATCATCCCTTTGTTCTTAGATCAACGGAAGTTGGGTATTATTGGGATTAGGGTATTTCAATTAAGGGTTTGTAGATCATCACGTAAGTAGATGATTGAATAATTAGGAATCTAGGCATGGTGTTTAATGTCCCCTATGAGCTTGATTCCACAGAAGTAGGCTTGATTGCTAATTAGAGAAGCCATTGATAACTCGGAAGAGACCTTTGGTATTATTTAGGGATTACTTTTCTTTTTTTAAATTGATTTGTTATTAGGGGTAGAATTATTAGTATATCGATCATAATCGTGGTAATGCTTGATCTTGGATGTTTTGGTTTATTGATTTATATCTCTCTAGTTTAATTGTGTTACTTAGCATATTAGTGAATTAACCTACTCAATATTGATTTGTTACGTGCTTGGTAATTACTTGAGTCTAATTAATTAAGTGGACCTTAGTCTCTTGGGATTCGATCCTTGCTTTCCCTACTACATAATAAGAAGGAATAGTTAGGTTATTTTTGTTAGGTACCCGATAAGCCTATCAAATTTTGGCGCCGTTGCCGGGAACTAACGGTTTCATATTAATTTTTTTTCCATGATCCGTTTTTACTATGCTTGTTTGTTGCTTCGGCTATTATCCCTTGTGTGTTTGATATTCCTTCTCTAGATCTTTGTTGTATGAAAATGAACGCTCAGGGTTAGATGACTTACTGACTTTTGATTTTGAGATTGAAGCAACTGTAGGAAGACGAATAGGTAAAGGAAGAAGAGGGAATCAAAATATGGAAGACCAAGCAACAAAGCCTCTTTTGGAGTACAGTATTCCTGACACAACAACCAGACTCCTCTCTAGTATTGTTAGACCACCTATCACTGCTCAGAACTTTGAATTGAAACCGTAGTTTATTCAATTCATATCCAATGATTCATTTGTTGGCACACCTCATGATTGGCTAGTGAATCACATAGATGGTTTCTTGGAAAAGTGTGACACTATAAAGCTAAATGGTGTTACAGATGATGCTCTAAGACTTTTCCTTTTTCCGTTCTCATTATGAGATAGGGCGAAGGAATGGTTAAGAGATGAGGTCTCTGGTTCTTTTGATACATGGGATAAACTAGTAAAGGCCTTTCTAGTCAAGTTCTTAGGGCAAGAAAAGACTGCAAGATTGAGGAACAAACTATCTACTTTCAAGAAATTAGATGAAGAGTCCTTATATGACGCATGGAGGGTATTCAAACATTTACAGAGACAATAACCTCATCATGACATACCTGAATAGATGTTGATCCAAACTTTTAACAATGGTTTAACCCATGAGTTCCTGATCTATATCGATGCTGCATCGGGAGGCTCCCTTTTGACTAAAAATCCGACTGAAGCGAAGGAGCTAGTTGAGAAGATGTCAGCCAATAACAACTATCACCCAGGTGGTCAAAATAGTGTGAAGAAAGGAGGTAAATTCGATGTTGGTGCTCTAACTCTTTTGACTAGTTCTGTGCAGGCACTTTCAAGCAAGTTTGATAGACTACAAACTGGATCTTCTGCTAATGTGCTAGAAACTTGTCAAATGTGTAATACTCAAGGTCACATCGCACCTAATTACCCATAAAATTCGAATGAGGCATCAATCGAGGAAGTCAATTCCTTCTACACTTCCAATCCTAAAAGACTCTACGCTCCTCATTTTAATAACTATAATGAACATTGGAAGCACCACCCAAATTTCTCATACAAAAACACCCAGGCTTAACCAAATCTACCTCCGCCACCACCTCGAAACAGCAATTATAATCCACCTGGTTTTCAACCAAGACCACCCCTAGTTCAACAACCCAGGAAACCCATTCAACCACCTCCTCAAAAATCCAATCTTGAACTAATGATGGAGAACTTCATCAACATCACAAATAATTCCATCCAATAGTTACAAACCCAAAAAAAAGCTCATGAAAAATCAGATAAGCCAACTTGCTCATCAAGTCGGCCAATCTTCAAAAATGCCGGGCACTTTTCCTAGCCAAAAAGAGTAACCACAAAAGGGGAACACGAATGCCCTAATTTTAAGGAGTGGAAAAAAGTTGGAAGAACTTCTCGAAAGGGAACCATCAAAGACAGATATTGAAGGAGTGAGTGAAAAGCAAAGAAAGTAGCGAAACTCTTCTTTGCCCAATCAGACTAAGCAAGGTCCGCCCGCTCGGGTGCGAGAACATAATATGAATGAGGAAGAGCCAAGGGAGGCGACTCCACCTCTTGCTCCATATGTGCCAAGAATTCCATTCCCACAGAGGTTAGCCCAAGCTAAGTTAGAGAAGAAGTATGGTAAATTTCTTGACATTCTTAAGAAACTTCATATTAATATTACATTCTTAGATGCAATATCTAAAATGCCATCCTATGCAAAATTTTAAAAAGATATGCTCTCTAACAAGAAAAAGCTTGTAGAGAGTGCTATTGTTTCTCTAACTGCAGAATATAGTGCAATTCTGCAAAATACTCTTCCTAAGAAATAAGGTGATCTAGGTAGCTATTCAATTCCAGTGAAGCTTGGCGATATAGAGATCAATAGAGCATTATGCGATCTTGGTGCGAACATAAGTCTTATGCCGCTATCTATCTGTGAGAAACTTCAAATGGGTGAATTAAAACCTACAAGAATATCTCTACAACTTGCAGATAAGTCTGTTAAATTCCCTCTAAGAATACTTGAAGATGTTCCTCTATGGGTGGGAAAATTCTTAATTCCATGTGATTTTATTGTGATGGAAATGGAAGAAGATGCACATGTCCCAATCATTCTTGGTAGACCATTCTTAGCAACAGCGGGTGCAATCATTGATATGAAGAATTGATGTGCTCATTTTAGAGCACATTTACAACCTTATTTTAGTGTCGAGTTTCGTGCTTTTATATTGGTTTTATGCACGTTACATTCAATTTTACCTTGATCTTGTCCTCGAGCTGTTTTTAGGTCATTTCAGGTGATCTCGATGATTTCGAGGTAAAATGAGACGTGTTCGAGGCTTTGACACTTCTATCAAGAGTTTGAATGCGCGTATCATAGCTTGGGCATGTGTTCCAAGCCACTCTCGAAGATTCCATAAACTCTAGAAGCCACTAGGCACTTCAAAGGAACTGTTCAGCAAGGTTTAGGTTCAGATTCGACCGAATCTGACATCCATTCGGTCGAATGGAAGACAGGGATTCAAGTACATAAATCAAGCTCTCGGGAATAGCCGAATGAAGACTCATTCGGCCGAATCAATACCCATTCGGCCGAATGGTTCCACTCATTCGGCCGAATGGTTCCACTCATTCGGCCGAATGGTGGACAGGGTGCAAAATCATCAAGCTTCTGTTTTGGGCGAATGGCTACACCATTCGGCCGAATGGCCACCCATTCGGCCAAATCCACTATGCATTCGGTCGAATGGCTTTCTTTCCCGCATATTGTGGTTCTTTCTTTAGTCAGCGCTCGAGGGTTTTTCCTAGGGTTTTACTCCTTTTGTCCCTAGGGTATAAATACCCTCTTTCTCTGTACATAACCTTATGCCTACTTTGAGAGCTTTTGTGCCTCAACCTAGAACATCACTTTAAAGCTTTTCATTTCTTTCATGCATTAGTTTAGATTTACAGCTTTCGTTGTTCTCGTTTTCAAGCTTTGTATTTCAGATTCGGTTCCTATTTCGTTCATACAATTTCGTTTATGCAAGGTATTATTTCTTTTATGTTTTAGTTCTTTTAATGCTTTCAAGTATTGTTTTTCTTGATTTCATTCCTCTAGCTATAATCGTTGTTTCGTTTACAGTTTTGATAGAGTAGTCGTTGGTTCGATATTAGTTCTTAGTTTTCGTTCTCTTGTTCATTTCCATTCAGTCTATTCATGCTTTTAATCATGTCTTTTATTATTACTATGTGTGAGTAGTCTTCTTAGGGGTTTGATTGGTGAAACCCTAGGTTGGCTCGTTCTTCATGCGTAGAGTTAGGATTTGATATTGTGAACAGTTGATTGATTGATATTCAATGCGAATCTTGTCCTGCCACTCCTTTGGAGACAGAGGGCGATTATAGGTTGTTCGTGTGATTTATAGGGTCACAAACTTCCTCTCGTCATCTTGAGTGTCATGATTTATTGTTGACTGATTTCTCCTAATTTAGCGTATTGATAGCTCGGTTGTCCTTCCTAGGGTGGAACTAATCTATCCCCGTTTTCTTTTCATAGTATAACATTGTTTTAGTTCTTGTTTTGTTTTTCTATTATTAGTATAATTCTTTTCAAATCCCATTTAAATCCTTTACATCAAGTCTATAAGCTATCGCCCCTTGTCCTTGTGGTTCGATCCCCGACTTACCACTACACTTGTTGTAGTAGTATTAGGGTGTTTATAAATTTAGTTTTCATAACTATTCTTTTAGTCAAACGACCTAAAAGAAAACCGGTCATCAAGAATGGGAAAATAACTTTCGAGGTTGGGGATGAGAAGATGGAATATTCACTGACGAATGCCATGGGAACTCCTACCATGGGTGAGACTATTTGTCAAGTGGATATCCTTGATGACTTGCAACTTGAACAGATTCCCCTAATCAAAACAGAGAATGTTCTTGAAACGGTGTTGATGGGAAACGATGGGGACCATACTACGCCTCCCAAGGTAGAGTTGAAACCTCTCTCCCCTAATCTTAAATATGCATATCTTTGTCCCAAAAATACATACCCCGTTATTGTTAATGCTAAACTCAATAACATTGAATTAGAGCAATTGTTCACTGTTCTAAGAAAATATAAAAAGGTTATTGGGTACACCATTGACGATATCAAAGGTATTAATCCCTCTTTTTGTATGCATAAAATATTTCTTAAGGACGATCATGCTCCCTCTAGAGAACCTCAACAAAGGCTTAATCCAACTATGATGGGAGTAGTCAAGAAAGAGGTTCTTAAATTGCTTAATACAGGAATAATCTACCCTATCATAGATAGTAAGTGGGTTAGTCCTGTACAAGTAGTACGAAAAAAAGGAGGTATGACTGTTGTCAATAATGACAAGGGTGAGCCTATTGCCACTAGAACTGTTACAGGGTGGCGAATGTGTATTGATTACAGGAAATTAAACAAGGCCACCCAAAAAGATCATTTCCCCCTTCCTTTCATTGATCAAATGCTTGAACGATTAGCTAAACATTCCTTTTTGTTACTTGGATGGATACTCTAGTTTCTTTCAAATTTCCATCCGTCCTTGCGATCAAGAAAAGACGACTTGCACATGTCCATATGGCACTTTTGTATACTACAGGATGTCGTTTGGATTATGCAACGCTCCAGCCACGTTCCAACGTTGTATGATGGCAATTTTCTCAAGTCTCATAGATAATTCTATGGAGGTATTTATGGATGATTTTTCTATTTATGGAACATCTTTTGATATATGTCTTGAAAATCTAACAAAGGTGCTCCATAGATGTCAAGATGTCAATTTAATATTGAACTAGGAAAAATGTCATTTTATGGTACAACAGGGAATTGTTTTAGGTCGTGTTGTGTCAAATAAAGGAATTGAGTTTGATAAGGCCAAAATAGAGGTAATAGAGAGATTTCCCCCTCTAAATTCTATAAAAGGAGTTCAAAGTTTCCTTGGTCATGCAGGTTTTTATCACCGGTTCATTAAGGACTTCTCAAAAATTGCTCGACCCTTAACAGAACTTTTAGCTAAGGATGCCTCATTTGACTTTAATGATGCTTGTCTTAAAGCTTTTAATAGTTTAAAGGAAGCTTTGATTTCTGCTCCTGTGATACAACCCCCAGATTAGACCCTACCTTTCGAGATCATGTGTGATGCTATTGATTATGCGATAGGGGCTGTCTTGGGGCAGCAGAAAGACAAGAAATTGCATGCTATTTACTACTCTAGTAAAACTCTTAACCCTGCTCAAAAGGAGATGCTAGCTATTATTTATGCAATAGACAAGTTTCATTCTTATCTTGTTGGGTCGAAAGTAATTATTCATACAGATCATGCGGCATTGAAATATTTAATGAGCAAGAGTCATGCCAAGCCGCTATTGATTAGATGGATCCTTTAGTTGTAGGACTACGACATAGAAATCAGGGACATGAAGGGGACTGAGAATGTCATCGCAGACCACCTTTCTCGCCTCCTCCTCGATGAAGGGGATGAAGATAACCTTCCATTCCATGATTCTTTTCCTGCTGAGCGTTTATTAGCTCTTTTACAAACTGAGTCCCCTTGGTATGCAAACTTAGCTAATTATTTATCCACAAGTACAATGCCTCACGACTATTCATATCAACAAAGGAAGAAATTCCTTTATGAGGCACGCCGACACTTTTGGGAGGATCCTTTCTTTATAAATTACGTGCGGATGTAGTAATCAGACGGTGCATTCCTGAAAGTGAGGTAAGTAATATAGTCTCTCATTGCCATGACTTACCATGTAGTGGACATGCAGGTCCTTCGAATACAAGTGCAAAGATACTACAATGCGACTTTTATTGGCCTACCATGTTTAAGGATGTGTACTCCTATGTCAAAGCTTGTGACTGCTGTCAATGGACAAGAAATATTTCTAGAAGGAACGAGATGCCACTCAATAACATACTCGAGGTCGAGGTGTTCGATGTGTGGGGGATAGAGTTCATGAGTCCGTTTCCTTCCTCTAAAGGGAACCGATACATCTTGTTAGCCGTTGACTATGTGTCAAAGTGGGTTGAGGCCATTGCTACTCCATCCATGATGCCCGGGTGGTAAGTAAATTCTTTAAAAATATTATTTTTCCCCAATTTGGTATCCCACATGTGTTGATTAGTGACAGGGGAACACACTTCACGGAGAATTATTTTGAAGCTATGTTGAAGAAGTATGGGGTGCAACATAGGCTTGGCAATGGCTATCACCCACAAACCAGTGGCCAAGTTGAAGTGTCCAACCGAGAAATCAAGTCCATTTTAGAGAAAACAGTTGCAAGGACAAGAAAAGATTGGTCAGATAAAATCGATGATGCACTATGTGCATACCGAATAGCTTTTAAAACACCAATAGGTACAACCCCATATAGACTTGTCTACGAGAAGGCATGTCACCTACTCGTTGAGCTAGAACACCGCATTTTGGGCCATTAAAAGCCTGAAGCTAAAGTAGCAGGGGAGAAAAGGTTGCTGCAGTTAAACGAGCTAGATGAGCTCCGCCTCGAAGCCTATGAAAGTTTTAAGTTGTACAAGGAGAAAAGTAAGAGGTGGCATGACAAAAGGCTTGTGAGAAGGGAATTTAAGGAAGGAGATTGAGTCCTTCTATTCAGTTCAAGGCTGAAACTATTTCCAGGAAAGCTTCGATCTAGGTGGTCGGCTCCCTTCATAGTTTTTAAGGCACACCCCTACGGTACCATTGAATTATGGAACATGACCAAAGGCACTTTCAAGGTCAACGGACAAAGGGTTAAACACTATCGAGTAAGAGACCCTATCGAAGAGAAGTCAGAGATCACACTCTCTTCCCCACCACAAAATCGATAAGGATTCATATGGTCAAGCTAAAGACCTTACAAAAAAGCGCTTGCGGGAGGCAACTAGTTTCTTTTTTATTCTTAGTCTTTCTTATTTTCCTTTTCTCTTTACATCCCACGTCGTCCCTAGCTTGGTACTCTCTATATAATAACACAACACAATCTTTAAAAAAAAAAGAGAGTATGAAGCTAAACCCTTCTCCGCCCGATTAGACCGGGCAAGATCTGCCTTATTAGGCGCGAGTATCAGTATTGAAAAAAGGGGTAGAATTGAGTACCCTTGTCTGCCCGATTAGACCGGGCAAGGTCCGCCCGATCGGGCTCGATAATTTCTGCGAGACTATAATAGGGATTTTAGCAAAAAAAAAATTATGTTCTTCTTTCTTCCAATTCTACTACTCGATATTCTCTCTCTCTAAAAAAAAACCCAAATTCAAAACCCTAACTTCATTCTCATCTTCAATCCTCATGAATTAAAACCACAAACTCTTCAAATTCATCAAAAATCCCTCAACCTCCATTGTTACTCATTCTAACCTTCAAGAAAGTTTTCCCTTAACCACCATTTCCAATTTCAAGAAAGCTTGAAGATCATTTCTCAATGAAAAAGGATAAGGAACGCTCCACTATAACAACAATTTTATTTCAAAAGCATCCCCGAGTTTCCTCACATTCACTTCGTCCCGGAATTCCCAAATCAGAGGCAGCATTTCAAGGAGCTTGCACATCAAAAGGTAATTCCCACACGGTTTTTTGATCGCACTTTATTTTCTAAGCTAGGAATAAATTCTAAATCTAGGAACTTATTTGCTAAACTGGGCATGTCTTAATTGTTTAATATGAAGTGTCAAACCTATAAAGACATAACCCTAGAATTCCTTAGCTCCTTTGACATTGAGAAGGGAAGGGATGGGCTAGTAAAGTATGTATTGTATAGGTTATTGAATAGATCATATAGGATCTCACTAGATGGGTTTGTTAGGAAATTCGGCCTCCCGTCTACCGGCCTAATCGTACAACCTAGTAGCTTTATTTCTAGAGAGTTGTGGTATGCTATGATTGGTGAGACTATCTAATCTTTACAACATGCTCATTCACACAAGATACACCAACCGGTCCTTAGGCTATGGACTCAACTTATGGGATGGACCATTTTTGGGAGAATAGAGCCTAATAATGTGACGTCGGACGAGATATCAATCTTAGGTAGTTACCTAAGACGAGGGGATGATGACGAGGACTTTAGGATGAATATAGCTCACCTATTTTCCCTCCATCTTAAGAAGCAAGGCACCACACACACAACTATAAAATCTAATGGTGACCGTTCTAATATCCCAATAGTCTTAGGAGGCCTGGTCACCCATTTATCACTTAGGGAAGGCTTTGATGAAGCTAACCGATGTCCAGTGCCTGGGCTTATTACCCTTGACCAGACTTATCTCACTACTGTGGGTTGGTTGTCTGTTGATTTTAAAAGGTTTAGTTAGATCATAAGGAGGAACAACAAGCTTTCCATTTCCTTACCTTCCCCTGACTTAACAAAAATTCTACCTCACCAACCCTCATACCTTCTCCAGCTTCTTAAAGATCCACCTCCTCTCATACAGGCTCTACCTACGAGGACTTACTTTAGGAGAGAGTCTGCTAGACCCTCTACCTCTTCCCCTACCCCACCTCATCCCTGCGATAATGCGGCCATTATGGCCGGCATTCAAGACCTTTGGGTTAGCCAGCAAACCCTTTCCACCCACATCTAGACTCTAGAGACAGATTTTTGATTGTCAATGTATCCTGTCTATGACCATTTTTGTAGGCAAGGTCATATCCCAAGCGATGCTTCCCATCCTTTGTGGTATACCTTTCCCGATGCGGGAGGTATTGGTGGTGGTAGCGACACAGCTGGTGTTGATGATGAGGATGATGTTGATGATGTTGATGATGAGGATGATGTTGATGATGTAGATAATGATAATGGTGATAATGATGATGTTGATGCTTCCTTTTCATTTTGAGAACTATCGGGTTTTTCGTGCTCCTTATAGGCTGCAATGAGGCCATTGCCGAGTTTCTCTTAGGGGAGTTGGCTTTATATATATATATATATATATATATATATATATATATATATATATATATATATATATATATATATATATATATAGTACGCCCTTTTTTGTGCTTTCTTATTTATTTATGTGTTAAAAAAATATCAAAAATACGAGAATCATGATAATGAATGGTTAGTAAACTACTTCCCTATGCCCCTATCCTTGAATTAATACGTTTTTGGCTTGACTTTGATTGAAAGGCTTGCGTTGTAATTAATTTATCATGATTTGACCTTGAACTATCTTGATCCCTATTGAAAGTCAACTTTGTTAATCATGCATGAGTCTGGAGCTTGACTGCGTTAACTATGAGGCTTGAGCCTTAATTATTTTTCATGTGTGTCTAGTACCTGGTGTGATATTTATCTTAGTTTTGACTCTAGACTTCTAGTAATGTGTCATGATACATTACACGTGCATGTTGAGAATGACGAAGGCCATGTTCTTTAGGTAGCCTTCAGATGAACTTAGAAACATTTGTTCCCTTCTTGTGCACCCGTGTTGTAGCCTTGACCATATTTTCATGAAAGTCTTAAAATAACCCCTTGGCCCCAATTTGGTTACTTTTCCCAAGTCTTGCTTGGGGGAGCTTTGTTTTGTGGTTGGATATGATGAAATTCTATGAAGAATTAACCTTGGTTTTTGATGTGGAGAACCATGAGAGCTATTTTGAGAAAAGGAGGAATTAAAAATTGGAGGTTAATCTTAAAAAAAAAAGAAAAGAAAAAAAAATTAAAAAAAAGAGAAAAAATTTCGAATTAAAACTCTCTTTGAAGAGATGATGAAAAAAAAAAGAACAAGTAAAGGTAGAAGTTGTGTTCCCATGTTGTGATTGGGATATGTGTTCTCGTTAGTGATAATGATGGATCGAGTATGTTTATTGATTGTGTTTGATAGCTCCTCGGTTAGATTTTGATTGCCTATATTTCCTCAAATTTACTTCCTACCCACTTTTACCCGGCCTACATTACAAGCTTAAAAATGACCTTCCGATCTTCATTCATGGTATTATGTATATGTGAAAAGAGTATCTTGTCAAAATGCTGGAATATATGTCTCATTTCAAGTCGACGTTTGACTAGGTTGAGCGTTAATATAACCCTTTAAACACGCGAGTGTTGTGAGATGGGGGGTTCTTTATTATTGGTGGTGATGGACAGAGATCGAGCTCATTTTCAGCACGCCATATAAATATGGTGCGGAGTGACCACCAAGTGAGGTATTCTAGTCATCGATTTTTGAGTTGTGCATGGTTGGCTTTGTTTGAAAACTTTTTAGGTTGATTGATGGTTTGAGTGATTTGATTAGTGGGATAAGATGCATGCTTGCTTGATTTCGATTTTGAGTCTGTTGTTTTCAAATTCACCATGGGGTGAAGTATGTTTGTTTGGTTGTTTCTTGTTTCTAATTGCCTTGCTTGAGGACAAGCAAGAGGTTAGATTAGGGGAATTTGATATACATGTTTTATACTAAGGTTTTACCCGGTTATATTAAGAGAATTTATACGGTTTTGAGCTCTATGGAGCCATTTCTCGCTAACAATCTCTTCTCTAGTGTGTTTGATCTATTTTTATAAGTTTTTCAGGGACATAGAGCTTTATTGGATGATCGGACGTATTTTGATCGATTTTGGAAGACTTGTTGAGTGAGGAATGAAGTATTCCTTGGTTGCCAGACCGGGCGGGGTTCGCCCTAGCAGACCGGGCGATGAAGAGCGAAGAAATAGAAGCCCAATTCTTAAAGAGTGCTTCTCGCGCCTGACCAGGCGGGGTTCGCCCTGGCAAACCGGGCAAAGAAAAAATCAAAGTCATGAAGATTTTAGTTCTTGGAGTGTGCTAGGCGCGCCCCATCGGGCATGTTTAGTCCAGGCTGACCAGGCAACGTCTGAAATTCGCCGAATTAAGCTAATTGCGGAATTCTATCTTTTGCGGGTATAAATACCCGTTGTAATCACACTTTAGATAATTAATTTTTCTTTGGAGTTTTAGAAACAGCTAAAAAACCGTAGTTTACTTTTCTTAAAGCATTTTATATATACTTATTCTTAGATCCGACAATTGTTCATCGATGAACAATTGGTGATATCAACAATTTGAGTTCTTCCTATTGGAGCAATTGGTATTTATCTTATCTCTCTCTTTATTTATTCATTGTTCTTTAATTATGTTTTCATTATTAAATCTTGTTCTTGTTTTCGTTATTATGTGTGAATAGTTCTTTAATCCGGGATCTTGTAAAGCCCGATTATGATTGATGCATAAATACTAAATCTTTAAATTCCCTAATAATAATCCGAATTGACATGGTTAATTGATTGTGTTCATGCCAATGCTAGATTAGGAATAATTAGTATTGTTATCATCCCTTTGTTCTTAGATCAACGGAAGTTGGGTATTAATGGATTAGGGTATTTTAATTAAGGGTTTGTAGATCATCACGGAAGTAGATGATTGAATAATTAGGAATCTAGGCATGGTGTTTAATATCCCTTATTCTCCTGATTCCACGGAAGTAGGCTTAGTTGCTAATTTGGAAATTTATTGATAACTCGGAAGAGACCTTTGGTATTATTTAGGGATTGCTTTTCTTTTTGTAAATTGATTTGTTATTCGGGGTTGAATTATTAGTATATCGATCATAATCGTGGTAATTCTTGATCTTGGATGTTTTAGTTTATTGATTTATATCTCTCTAGTTTAATTGTGTTACTTAGCATATTAGCTAATTAACCTACTCAATATTGATTTATTACATGCTTGGTAATTACTTGAGTCTAATTAATTAAGTGGACCTTAGTCTCTTGGGATTCGATCCTTGCTTGTCCTACTACATAATAAGAAGGAATAGTTAGGTTATTTTTGTTAGGTACGCAATAAGCCTATCAATAGGCTTCTAATTCAAGGTGCTTTTCGTGTTCCTATTTGATCTCTTGAAGTTATATCATGTATAAATAAATAAACAAGTGGTTAGAGTTAGACAAATATATTGGACTATTGTTGATGATTGAAATATTGAAATATGTTTGATGCAATAATAGGATGTAGGCCCATCATAGGGGTAACTCTGTCAAATTTTTTAATGAAAATTATTGAACATGTCATCATTAGATGTACTCGTTGCTATGATATTTGATATTTTTAGTGAAAAGTGTTAGATATGTCTTAGAAACTAGTTGCTTTATATTTAAAATAAGGTTTTCGATGATAATTACTTTACCTTGAACTACCTACTCAAGTTTTTTTCTTTATTTCATAGAAGTTATTCTTAATGGATTGAGATTGGATGTATGATAACCAAACATCAATGGAATACATAGAAGGGGTCAAGGAGTTTGCTAATGTTGCACTTAGACACAAAGTAGAAAATCATTTGAGGATAATATTGTATCCTTGTTGTGATTGTAATAACTCACGGGGCTTATTGTGAAATTAGTAAAATCAAATATCATCTAATTTGTCAAGGTTTAAGAGTAGATTATACGATGTGGAATTGGCGTGGTGATATATTAGATTATGAAACAAGCGTTTGTAAGTGCGCTAGTAGGGAGAAGACACCTTGCAATGGAAATGAGTTGAATATTAATGAGGTATGTGATGAGGGTAGTGATGAGGATAGAGTGGCAGAGGATAGATTAGATAAGATAATGCAAGACATTGAGGATGATTTCACAGTCATCTTTATATCTTTGGTGAAATCCTTAGAGTTGCAGAGAAGCCTTTATATCCTTCTTGCACTTCACAAACTAAATTAAGCACTATCATGAAGCTCTTTAACTTAAAGGCATGCCAAAACTAGACTAAAAAGAGTTTCACACACTTGTTAGAAGTTATATCGGACATGCTTCTTGAGGGCAATAAACTACCACTTTCTACCTAAAAGGCCAAGAAACTAATGTGTTCTATAAGAATGGATTATGTGAAGATCCATGCGAGTTGAAATGATTGTGTTATATGTTAGAATGAGTTTGAGAATCTAGATGAATACCCATTATATTGAGTTCCCCATTATAAAAAGAAGCACAATGAGCCCGATTTGAGAAAGAAGAGGATACCGGCCAAGGTTTCATGGTATCTTATGTTGTTTGGTTTTGGTGTTGACAAGATTTGTAAACGTATTTGATGTTTTTTTAGTGTGTGAAGGTTTTTTGATTCATATTTTGGAGTAGAAGCAAAGGGAAGCTCAAAATCATCAAGTAATAAAGTCAAATACAATCAAGACTTAGGCCGAATAATTACAAATGTTGATTGATAAGTTCCAAAGTAGAAACTTCCATTTAAGCAACAATGAGGTAGCTCCAAAACAAGAGGACATAAAAACTAAGTAGGAGTATACATATGATTTATGTAAGTGACAAGGAATCTAGGTGATTAGAACAAGAAATGAATAATCTTAAGTCAATGAGACAAAGTTCTATTGGTGCTTCAAATGATTAATTAGGAAACTTGATTTTATGAAAATTGATATTTGGAAAATTCAGCAAAAAAATTTTAACGTGATTTATGAAAAATTGATTTTCTATTTTCACTCTAAATGTTTTAGTAAAGTTTGAATGATAAAAGGATTCTCCTAAACTAAATTAATTTATTTTTAGTTAAAATGAATTTTAGAAAATTTGGAGACTAAGTATCTTAATTTAACTCTACCATTTTAGTAGATATTTATCTTTTTGTCAAAATTTTTTTTATCCACTATCTTTATAAAAGATTTTTTTTAATAAATATGCTTTAATTCTCATTGCAACTTTACTCAACATTTACATAGTTTAAAATATCAAAACACTTAGTGGCATCATCTTTCCTTGATTTAAGGAAGTGGATGAATGCATGGAAGCTTGGTTGCTACCTATAAATAAAGGGTTTTGCTTACTGATACAATATACAACTGACTAACGCTTAAAAGTTTTCTAGAGAGAAAACATTCTTTTCTTAGTTATTAAGTCTTCAAATCACGAGTTCTTTTTTGTTGAGTTTCAAAGTCATGAAATTTTTTTTATTTTAATCTTTGAGAGTAAACTAAGTTTTATTAGGGTGACAAGATTAAGGGATCTTGTAAAGACTAAGAGTTAATTCTGAGAAAGAGAAGAGAAAAAGAATAATAGATAGCAAAAGAGAGCGCTTTGACTTGAGGAAGTCATTGCTAAAGGAAATTCCAGTTCTTAGTGGAAGTCAAGTTGAGAATAGCTAATATATTGTGATTGAGGATTGCCTTATTAGTGAAAAGAGTTAAAAATCCCAAGTGGGTCATGGTTTTTCCCTTTAGGTTAGGCAAAAAGGGTTTCCACACTAAAATCTCTTGTGTTCATTTCCTTAAGTTCCTTTATGTTTACAAGTTTCATCTTAATTCTACAAAAAGTTTTAATTATATTACACTTCCAATTGAACCCCCCCTCTTGTAAGTGTTCATCCTATTCAACATCTTCTAATTATATTGAGGTTTACGCAACTTACTTTAGATGATAGTAATGTAAAATTGCTAAAGTAGCATGCTTAGGGGAGGAAGAAAGATAGGTTATTAAGGGATCCGACGTATTCTCCTCAATGGAGGAACATATATAGGATGTTTATGGATTTTGGCAGGGAAGATTGGAATCTTAGGCTAGGTCGTTATACTGATGGAATGAATCCATTCGGGACCTTGAGCACCCACTATAGCACTTGGCCATTTCTTCTCAATATCTACAATTTACCACCTTGGGTATGCATGAATCATAGATACATCATGTTGTCCCTTCTTTATTTTGACCTAAACAACTCGGTAATGACTTAGATGTGTATCTTACACCTCTTATTGATGACTTGAGGTTTTTGTGGGAGGAACGTGTCTAGGTTTTTGACGCTACTCTAAATCAAATTTCACTATGCTTGCCATGATCTTATGCACAATCAATAATTTCCCAGCTTATGAAAATCTTTCTGGTTATAATGTGAAGGGGAAGACTACATGCTCGATATATGAAGACGATATAGAGGCTTTACACCAAAAAAAACTATAGGATGTATGTTTACATTGGTTTTCATAAGTACCTTCTAGAAGATCATCCTTTCAAAAGAAAGAGGAAAGCTTTTAATGGCTCTAAAGAGTTTTGAGAAGCTCGTCTTCCTATCGTATGAGTGAAGTATATGATCGGGTGAAGGGCATTGAAATCGTGTTTGGAAAGAGCTCTAACAGTAGATTGGGCATTGGTTATAAGAAGAGGTCTATATATTGGACTCTTCAGTATCGGTGTCATTTCGAGGTATGACATTGCCTTGATCTCATACATATTGAGAAGAGAATTTGTGATGCCATTGTTGGAATGCTCTTGAATATGCCCGGTATAACAAAGGATGGGGTTAAAGTTAGGAGAGATATGGTTGCTATAGGCAAACTAAATTGGATCCTCAAGAACATGATAAACGGTCGCATCTTCTTCCAGCTTTGTTCACACTTTTGAGGAAGGATAAGATCATCTTTTGCTAGTATTTGCATGGAATTAAGATTTCACATGGGTTTGCTTTGAATTTTGTAAGACTTATTTCAATGAATGATTTAAAGTTACAAGGAATGAAATCCCATGATTGCGTGTTGATACAACAATTTCATCCCATTGCTATTCGAGGGATATTATCTCCACAAGTGAGATACACAATTACAAGGTTGTACATTTTCTTAAATTTTATTTGTAGTAAGGTAATAAATCCAGCGATGTTAGATGACTTGCAAGCTGATATAGTTGAGACCATGTGTTGATCTGATATGTATTTCCCACCTTATTTCTTCGATATCATGCCTCACTTGGTCATTTATTTGGTTCATAAGAGTAAGCTATATGGGCTAGTTTAGGGGAGGTATATGTATCCCTGTAAACGAGAGATAGGTACCTTGAAGAGAAGAGTTATGAATCTAGCAAAACTAGAGGCCAATATAATAAAGAGAATAGTTGTTGAAGAAGTTGTATCATAGATTACACAGTATCTTTCTTGAGCGCATGAAATTGGGGTACCAAAATCAAGACATGCAGGGAGGCTTAAGGATCATGGAACTATTGGTCAAAAATGGATTTCATTTAGTTTTGATTTGAAATATAAGGCCAAATTGTTTTTTTGCAAAGTCTAAGTGAAGTCCATCAGTACTTAGATGAGCACATGAAAACTCTGAGGAGTTAATATCCTACTAAAGGAGATTTACAATTGGTAAAGGAGAATAATGTGACATTTGTTGAGTGGTTCAAAGCAAAGCTCATGGCTCAATTATAATTGGTAACAATTTTTCTGATATATTAATATGGTAAGCATATGGTGCTAAAGTTCAAGTTATGTCGTATGAGGGATACAACATCAACGATTATTCTTTTTACACAAAGTGCTAAAATGAAAAGTCAACTATGTAGATTAGTGGTGAAATGGTCATTGGCTTATCTTCAGAATTTATTAGTTCAAATGATCGAACACTAATGAACTAATAGAGTTTATACTATAGGGTCATTGTGGATATTTACGAGCTTTACTATGTGTATTTCAATATTCCTCTTTTCTATTGTAATTGGGTTGATAATAATTGTGGGTTAAAGAAAGACAAACATGGGTATTTAACCTTGTTGAAACCCAATCTCCTAGGACATCGTGTCAATCCATTCATCTTAGCTTCACAGCGAAGCAAGTTTTTTACCTGGTCGATCCTGTTGATTGTAGTTGGTTGGTTATTATTGATGGGAAGAAACGGATTCTTGGTATTGAGGATGTTGTTGATGAAGATGAATATAATGAACAGCTTGCCAAAACCCTGAAATCCACATGGTATATCTAGAAATTAGTTGTTGATGATATTCTAAGATGCAATGACCATGTAGCTAGGGAGTTTGAGTAATAATGAAGATCCAAGAACATTGATTTAGCATATAAAATTGCAAATCATACAAAAAGGTATTAATAAGAACATAGAAAGATTAGGAGAATTAGCAATTTATTTTTTCTAAATAACTTGATAATAAGACTTCAGAAATCAACAAAATATGAGTACATTGTATATAGTATCTAAATCCTTTTATATCATTTTTATTTTACTTATTTATACGATAAATTCATATTGATTTTACTTTTATTTATTGCAGGTTCATAGAAATGAAAGAAGAGAGAGGGACCGAGCCATCGTCTAGTGTCGACACCCAATAGACAAAGAAGAAGAGACTGGAGAGAGGTCCCTCAAAAAGGATTAAGTCCATCCCCAGTTTCTAGAGAACTCTGCAGTGAGATGCACTTGGACGCCTATATGGGGACATACTATAAGGACTACAAGAACCATTTGGGGGAAATCAGTCGTTCGAAAGTCTCAATCTTGATAAAGGAGAACGGAAACAAAGCTGTTGTTGTATCTTGATATGGGACATACTACAAGGACTCTGCAGTGAGATATGGGACATACTGATAACTAGTATTTTAGGTCGTTAACTAAAAGACAGGTTATGCAAATAATTTTTATTCCAACCTACAAAATATACGAGTATAGTGGAGTAGGTGGTCGAACCACGAAGACAAGGTATATCAAGACTCTAACTTTTAACACAACCGGACTATTTGGAGTTGGAAATTCAATTAAAACTAATAACCAGAAGATGGATAATGATAAATCACGAAATCAAGCAAGTAGAGAAAAACGGGGACAAGATTGGATTCACCCTAGGAATGAAGCTTTCAAAACCGAACATGATAGATTAGAGAAAATCTGATAATAACTAGCATGGACATCCAAGAACACGAAAGGAAGTTAGTGATTCCAAAAATCACAACGAACGACCTATAATCGTCCTATGTCTCCAAAGGAGTGGCAGGACAAGATTCGCATCGGATTCCGAAACTATTTATTATCATCGTTTCTACAACCTTAAGCAATAAAGATCATAGCTTTCCTAGGGTTTCACCAATCAAAACCCCTAAAGGAATTACTCACACATATTCATGCTTAAAGACGTAAAGATATTCAAAGACGCAACAGAAACAAACATGGAATGAAATCGCGAGAATGAAAACAATTCAGAAATTATGCTAATAAATGATAAACATAGAACCAACACATGAAATGAAGTAAAGCAAAAATTAAGAACAAAGGAAGAGATTAAACTCACAAAAGCTTCAATTTGATATCCACGAAAAGAATTCAAACTACAAAGCGTTGAGGAAACTGAAAACCGAAAGCTAAAACTAAAAGAATTTGGAGGCTAAAG